>JARHVA010000023.1:3172500-3620000 GCA_037957365.1 Torreya grandis | reverse complement strand
GCATTTTACTCTTCATTGACAAAGACTTAGAGCACCAAATTTGGGGAAAAACATGCTTCTTAGCCACTCTTGGAAGGAGGGATGCTCTTTTGGAGGTTTTATGGTATATGCCTTTATTTAAATAACTCTTAGATTTTCTTATCAAAACCCCTTGAGGGTGTAGGCTTAGCACATTTTGTCCTTTATGCGTATTTGGTTTTTTAACTACTAATGCATGGACTAATTTTCTTTGGATTCCTATTCTATAGTTTGGCATCCCTGATGGGACTCACATTCTAGATAACCAAGGAGATTGCTATGCAACTCTTAGTTTTGTTAATATATGTTGAATAATCTTTAAAATTCAAGTTTTACTTCCATTTTTCATGTATTTTTCTTTTTTTTCGAGGTACATAATTTACATAGAGACTGGTCTTGATTCTCTTTGACTGATGTCAACCTACCAGAACCAACATCAATTCCCATGTGAAGAATAGAAAATGGAATAAAATGTGATTGATGGATTTTTCTTGACACTTTTAGTTTTTATTTTATGTTTCAAAATTTACATATTCATCATTTTATTGTTTTCTTATAGGATCTAGAGAAATTTTTGGTTTTTACACTTGTTTTCTTAACAATAGTTTTTTGAAAAACCATATTCTATTTTCTTGTGTTTTTTCCAAGAATCGATGTCGATCTCTGTCGACTAACTTTGACCTCTTTATGGATCGACTAACATCAATTTCTATAAATTGACATCGATCCCTATGTGGATCGACATTGATCTTTGAGACATAAAAATAGAGACGCAAGAGCTTATTTTGAAATCTTGTTTTCTAATTTACTTTTGGGCTTCTAATTCAGCAAAAACCCTCTTAAAATGGCTGGACCTAAGCTAGAAAAAGATAAAAGTTTGGAAGTGGTTAAGTCTTGAACATTTTGTTTGGTGCCTAAAAGAACTTAGTTATTTTTATGCTTAGTTATTTGTGAAGGTTTTTATAATTTTTTAAACTAAGTCCAAGGGTAAAATTTTCATAAACATCTTTTTTTGATTCTATAAAGTAAACACTCACACTTAGATACATACTCTTAAGAGTTGTTTGTTTTATGTTTGTTCTTACAAAATTGTTTATTTTCATAAAATGATTAATGAGTGTATGTTCTCCCCCCCATCCCCTTTAGGTAAATTAGGTGACCAAAAGTGATCTTTATTTTCCTTAGTTTCTTTTATTCCCAAAATCATGAAAATAACGTCATTAAGGCCCTCCCGAAATTTGTATGAGTTGGATGATCCAAACACTACCTTAAAGTCTTTTTACTTGCCTTTTATTTATGAATTTTAGCTTGTGAGAGGGAGTTCATAGCCTCCTCATGGGTTTTATATGGAAACATTGACCCAAGAATTCATCTCCTAACATCATTTTAACCCCACTCTATAATGCAGTATACAAATTTAGGGTGACCCACTAGGATGCTTATTTTGAGTGGTTAAAACAAGATCCATTAGTGGTATTCTAACTCAAACCATAGGAAAAATTTAGACATCGCACTACACTAAAAAAATACTAGATGTAGTGGTTGTGAAAAGGATAAAACCTTTTCACAATAATTTGATTGAAAATACCATCTAAATGTGTGAAAATTTAGTTTTAGAGTAGCCCCACTTGCCATGGACATACTATTGATGTAGGGTGAGTATCCTAAAGTTTCATGTCACCATACAATATGTTAAGATAAGGGGATGTATAAACCTTACTTATTCATGCACTTTTATTTTTGGATTAATAATTAAAATCCTCTCAAGAGCACCTATATAGATGAAATTTGATAGTACCATGCAACCTTTTCATTTTTAGGACTTTGGACATTACACTTAGTTGTATTTTGTCATTTTATCCTTTACTTGCTTGGTATTTTTTATTCTAAAACTATTTGAAAATCAAAACAAAACATAGAACTAAACACTTTTGTTATACACCATTCTATTTGAATAAGGAGGCATTATGTTAACCAAATCAAAATCATTTTTTCCTTATTCAAATCATCATTTAGAACATCATGTTTGTATCTTCTAAAAAATGTTATCATGCTGCTCATTTGAGTCTAGACCATTAGTCCACTTTGTAAAATCTCAAAGTCCTTCATTTTTTAATCTAAATTCAAAATCTTGCCTTTCTAAGTTCTAGGCCAAGGTGCTATCAGTTCATGATTTTCACTTTGTTTGAGTAAACTTAGGTACTATTTCCTATTTATATTGAAGGCCATTACCTACATTCATCATATTTTTTTGTCATTATGGACTTAGATTATCTTGCATTCATTCACGCTTTAAGTTATTGGACCATTATGCATCCTATTACCATGTGGCTATATTGTGCTACCCATTTGGTTTTAGCTTTATACTTAGGATTTCTTGTGTTAATTCGCACTTTGAGATTCTTAGTTCACATTTTTATCTTCCTAATTAGAAAGACCCTCTTCTAATTTTATAGTCATAATCATCACAATTGTATCTACATTTTATAGTATTGATGTATCATTGACCTAAGTTTGTTGTGCTAGATTACACTTTAGGTTCCAAAATTAACATACCTTCTTCCAATTTGATGATTTTAACCCACCAAAGTTGAATAAATTTGTAACCATTTATTTTAATTATGTGGTACTAACCCACTTCTTTTATTATAGTCTTGTTGTACCTTGTCACTTATTTGAAGAAATCAAAGCACACCTTTTAAAAAAAATTAAATCACATTTCACATCTTAACAAATATATTAAATGATCTTCTAAACATGACACAAAGGTATACTCGTAGTGGGGTCTCTTATGACCCTAGTTATGAGGAATAAATTTTTTATGATGGACAAGATAAATCCATTGTGTTTGAAGATATCTCAATAACCATCAGATCTAAACAAGACTATTTTGAATATCAACCCTTAAAATACAAATTTGAACCCCTCCTAAGGTTGATAAAATTAGGCACTAGGTTGCCATCAGATTTCCATATGAAATAATTGCATACATTGGTTAGGGTAGAAGAGTGACAATAAGAACAATCCCTCACTCATATTGCAAAATCCAAAATTTCTTGTTCTAGCAAAGGAAAGGAAGCATTCATAGAGTCAACACCCAAAAATCAATATCTTTCTACCAAGATCAAAAAAATAAGTCAATGATATGCAGACAACCTTATCATGCACTTGATTGAATCTTTGGCTACCACTTTAATACATAACAAAATTTCCAAAGAATAAGAGAATGTAGTAGAACAAACACAACATCCTCTATTTGAGAACACATATACAATAGATCATGACATCTCAATTAAACATAAGAGGTTTTTAAAAATGTTTTGCCAAACATAGATCATACATTTTTAAATCATCAAAAGTCTCTTGTTCCCTTGCAGAACCAAGGGATGAAAAACATACCACGTATTAAATGTATTGTTCAAAAAACTTTGGTAAGTTCCTCTCAACCAATGTTTACTTTATTGAATCAACCATAGACTCACAAAAATCAATAAAACACTTACAATTCATGGTGGTATATTTTTGGGAATGTTTATCAACCTAAGAATCAGTGGCTCACCTACTCAACTCAAGGAATAAACCCAAATTTTTTTATAGATTGTAGGGTTTATATCCCTAAAAAATCAAGAAATTAAGGGAAAATACCACCCCAAAAAAATTATATTCCACCTACTAATGCAACAAACATGCAAGAGTGGAATTTGATGAAGGAAATTGTGTCAAGATTAAATATGGGGAATTGAGTCAAAAAATATAATTTTGACAAGATATGTCCATATTCATTTGACTTAATTATTCTCCAAGTCCACTTTCTACCTCATTTTGAGGAACACAAATTTGCAAAATACAAAGGTAAGGGTGACCCTCATGAATATATCCAAACAATTTTCGTATTATGCCAAGAAGTAGCCTATAACAATGTTTACTTGCTTCACTTGTTTTTATGAAGTTTAATGGGACAAGCTTTAGACTAGATCCTCAAGTTACCTAAGGGATCAATGGTAGAATGGAATGATTTATCTAAAAAAATTGTCAACCATTTGTCTTACATTATTAAACATGAGTTGATTGTGATCGACTTATGTAAATCCAAACAATGAGATGGAGAAAGCTTTCCAGCATATCTATTATAGTGGAGAGTGTTAGTTTCATGCTTTCAACATAATTTTCCAAATAAAGAGGTAGCCAATATTTTTGCATATAACCTACACCCTGAAGTAGATCATAACCTATGACTCACTTGTGCAAACACATTTGATGGAATTATAGACAAGGGTGTGTAGATTGAAAAGGTGCTTATTACCAAAGGTCTTATCAAGATTTACTCTCAGGGTCAAACATCTAATCAGACCTAATAACCAATTCAAAATATTGCATTAGAGAAAGCTAAAGGGTTTAACAAAAACAATAACATGGTAGGGAATGGAGTTATTGAATCTAGGCATGTGCAAATGGTACAGGTTCCACTAGCTCTAAATGTGCAATTAGCTCCACCGAATCCACTAACTACTTTACAAAGGGATCTTCTATGAATATTATTCAATAAATACAATCTTTAGCAAACTAGGAGAGCCTATTTAAGCCATTTTCCAAAATCTCATAGTAGTTAATCTAATTGTATGGACCTATACCAAAGCCATTTACTAAAGATCAACCTAAACCTAATTAGTATTAGGTAGATGAGTTTTGTAACTTCCATCATGTTCTTGATCATGGTGCTTATCGATGTGTTCAATTTAGAAATATCATTGAATAATTGATTAAAAGTGGCAAGGTTAAAATAAAACTTTCCTCATAAAATACTAATCAAAATATGGGCATTTATAGAGATCCATTTCATAAACATAATCAACAACCAACAAGAAACACTTAGAACCAAGGAAAAAATCAACAACAATAAGCCCAAGGCTAGAATCATAATTGGGATCATGATAACCATGCTAATAACCTAGGTTACAACATGTCTTATGATTAAAATAACATTATGGGGCATATTTATGCAAACCATGTTACCACCATCACTATCAAAACTTATGAATTATCATGTGGTTTTTGAAGTACTAGACCCCTCATTATAGGGTCAACACCCTCCCCTTCACATAATGCTACATCAGGTACAAGTAATTCTATTACATCTCAGTTTACATAGGTTACTATCTATTGACCCCTTTCTTCTAATTATAATGGGTCCTTACCAACTTGAAATTATGCAAATGCAACTAGATGCTTGTGAGTCATCATCCAAGGCCCTTTGCCTTCATCTTATAATTATAATGTCTCCTTGCCAAAACTAGATTATGAAATCACAACTAGATGCTCATGAGTCACCCTTCAGGGCCCTCTTCCCTCTTCCAACATTAAACCCAATGTGAACATTGTTCCTTCAGGTCTAAAGCTGAACACTATACTATCCAAGGATAAACCTTCTCAAATTTATAATGAAAATCTATATAGTATCTTAGACTAACTTTGTAAAACCCCTATGCAAATTTCTATTTTATACATTTTGCATATGTCTAAAGTCTATATAGCTATTTTGAATGACTTCCTTAAATAATACACTATTCCCCAAGACATTAAACATAAAAAATTTCACACTTGTATGTCATTTATCTCCATTTTGATAGGTTACATTTGAACAAAGACACATTTCCACTCTTGGTTCTAGCCATAACAACCCCTTGTATATTGAGGTCATTATTGAAAACCATAAGATCAAGTAGGTTCTTATAGACAATGGTTTAGGATTGAACATAGTGTCCCTTAATCTAGTAAAGTGATTGGGTTATATTACAAAAGACATTCATCCAAAGACAATCATAATCAAGGCATACAATAATGCCTAAAGGGAATCTTTTAGAACTATTTGTTTGCCAATCATTGTTGGGCCTGTGTCCCATCATACCTTGTTACATATTATGGATATTGAGTTTCCTTATAAAATACTTCTTGGTTATCCTTAGATCCATGAAGTATAGTTCATCCCATCCAATTTACATCAGTGCCTTGATTTCCCCCATGATGAGGTTGAAGTCACCATTCCTACCGATCTACAACCCTAACACTATTGCAAACACCTAAAGGCTGAATTTTGTAATTATAACTATTGTCTTGGTTCTAAATTCATTACAAATAACAACAAGAAAATAGTTTTTCATCTACCCAAATCCAAATATATCAACCTAAGTGACCTTTTTTCCACTTTAGTCGATCTATTTCTCATAACCCTTACACAACAAGTCATTATAGAGGATGCTAAAATTTTCACATACCATCTAAAAGATGCCTTCCATATTGCTAGGTTACCTAAGTCTCCTAAATATTTTGGTAAACCTAAACCTTCCCAAATCCCTTATAGTCCTAATATGATTTAGAAAAATAAGAAGGATACACAAAAACCATTGATGGTATTTGTACCTACTACTTCACCAAATTGGGATTGAGAATCTTTCATTGAAGAAGACTGGTTATATTCTGATAACATTTCTAATTGTTTTCAAAATCCTATATATCTTATCCCTAATTAGAGTATGGATAACTTTGATTATACATGAAAAGGCCTTAAGACACAAGAACAAGGAATCTTGGAGCCCTCATCATCTGGTATACCTAACATGAGTCAAAGTCTCAAGATTTATACCACTTGGGGGTGACCTCATGTATTTTTATAGTGATTATTATTAATTGAATAATAATGATACTCCTGATCGTGATGAAACATCACATTATAGTATTTATGATGAGCTTGCTGACATGAACTTATTTCATTCAAACTCCACTATGATTATCACATCCAATTGTTCCCTTTGCCTTTGCCATCCTGAACTCATTGATTGGGACCAAAAAAATTCTGTCATACCTCTTAATGAATTCCAAAATGAGGAATATATTACCAAGTACATGGGCCTCAAAGATGGATTGATAATTGATGATCATAAACAAGGATTTGATTTCTCTTTGGACCCTTCTTCTTACTTTAGAGAGTAGACAAACTTTCTTGGTCATGAAAAATATAAAACATTGAGATCCTTGGGTGAAAGCCTCTTTGAGGTGCTCACTGATTAGGTAAATAGTAAAGAAAAAATAAGCCCTTGAGTGAAATTCTATTTTAGGCACTCTAGGATGGGAAAGTTTGATCATCCTCAAAGGATGTGAAAGGTCCATCAAGTCCTAGCTCCATATCTATTAACATCATCACATCCAAACAATAAAAAGTCTTTGATCAAATTGCTCTTGAATTTCTATAGATATTTGATAGTTGGCCTCTCCCTAAACTGGTAGATTCAAATTCATCTCATTATCTAGAGCTTTGAGAAGAACAACCAAAAGCTAAAGTAGATTAAGATAATCATGATCAGACACTACCTATTATTCTAGAAGATGGTTCTACACTCCTTGTATAAAACACTACTAAAGTGAACTTGGGGAATTATGATAATCCCAAAATTGTTTATCTTAGATCCTCCTTCACTTATGAAAAGTGTGACCACATTGTCACTATTTTGAGGGATTCCATTGATATCTTTGCATGGGCTTACTCTGACATGTTAAGCTTATACTCTGACTTGGTTTTAAATCAACTTATTGTCCATCTAGATGATAAGCTAGTCAAACAAAAATTAAAGAAGATTCATCCACACATTATTCTTTTGGTATAAATAGAACTGGAAACATTATTAGGGGTAGGCTGCATCAGACCACTAGACTATTTTAGATGGATATCAAATATAGTCCCAATCAACAAAAAGCCATAGGGTATACATATTTGTACTAATTTCAAAGATATCAATAAGGCATGTCCAAAATATGATTTTCCTTTGCCCAACAATGAAATTATTGTTGATTCTACTACTAGGTATGAGATGTTATCCAGCATGGATGGATTTTTTGAATACGATGAGATCAAGATAGCCCAAGAAGGCTAGCACAAAATTGCATTCACAACATCATGGGGAACATTCTATTATCAAGTCATGCCATTTGGCTTGAAGAACATTAGATCCACTTATCAACATGTTATGACTATTATCCTCCATGACATGATGCAAGATATTATTGAAGACTATGTTGATGACATCCTAGATAAATCAAGAACACATGCCAGACATCTTGATGTTCTATGAATAATCTTTGAGATACTTCATGAGTAAAAGGTTCATTTGAATCCTAAGAAGTGTGTCTTTGGCATCACTTTAAGAAAATTTCTAGGATTTATTGTATCAAAAATAGGGATTGAAGTGGATCTTGCTAAGGTCAAGGTTATTCTCAAAATGCCTCCACCTTCCAAACTCAAATAGTTACACATCCTGTAAGGAGAGATCTAATCCATTTATATGTTCATTTCACAACTGATAGATAAGTACCACCTCAGAGAATAATCTCAAGTATATGAATGAGCACCAACTCAAACTAAAATATTTGTAAGCACCAACTTGTAGGAGCACCAACCCCTTTTCTGAGCACCAACATAACAACTATTCATGAGCACCAACCCACAAGAGCACCAACCCCTTTTGTGTATACCACATAACTGTATCTCAATGTTGCTTTCTCAAAAAAGATAGCACATTACAATATCTCTTTCTTTTCTCTCCTTTGCTCTTCTAATCTAGATATAAAAATTACAAATCATACTCTATCTTCCATATTAAAAATGGCTTCTCAAGCCTTTATTTATAGCTTTCCAAATGACCTTTGCCATTCACCCTTTTTGACTCTTCAATCCTCATGGAAAATGGTGCCAAAATTACATGACCCTTCATATCCTTGCATTTGAAAAGTCATATGGTGACCCTTCATAAGCAAAATCATCCTTTCCTCTTTTGTCTTTATCTTGGTGACTTTTCATATTCGTCAAAGTGTCCCTTCATGAGAAATTATGCCCTTCATATTTTGTCTTCACTTGGTGACTCTTGGAATTCCTCAAGATGACTCTTCATGGGAAAATGCATCCCATTCTTCTTTTTTCTATACCTCATGACTCTTAACTTTTCCATGGGCCCTTATTTTGAGTTTATGCAACCAAAAATATATTCATTAATATTAAATAAATATTAACACACATTAGCCAAGATATGACCATTAAAAACATCATTAAATACAATGGGACCTTTATCACCAATAATGCTAGACCTTTGACATCAATGACAATATTTACAATAATCTCCCCCTTTGTCATTGATGGCAACTTAAAAATAAAACTACCACATCCTGAAACTTACACATACTATCATCTAGAAAATATACATTAACTCCAAATTACTATAGCAACCTATACCTGTTCCCTGTACCTATTTTTGCACCTATACCTGTACCTGTTATTCTCCCCCTTTGATATCGATGGCAAAGGGCCTACCTAGAGATAACACTTGGCTCCCACTCAACTAATGTTAAACCTCAATGGTAGGAAGCAAAATAAATTACTCCCAACTCCTCTTGTAGATCCTTGAATGTGTCCTTCGATCATGCCTTTGTGAAGATATCTGATAATACATATAAATTGTTGCCTATCCTTTGAGCAATTGCAATCAACTTATTTGAATCTTTTATTCTAATTTCAAAAACTTCTACATAAAAAATTAAAATGTATCCTTGATCACATATTTGACTTACACTCAATAGATTATGCTTAAGACCTTTTACATACAATACATTCTTAGTCTTGTTTCTACCATTATCCAAACTCAAATTACCTTTTCCAGCTATCCTGGTGGTGGTTTTATCTCCAAATTTCACTATGCCACCATAGATCTTCTTTAGAGTTATGAACTTAATATTTTCTCTTGTCATGTACCTTGAACATCAACTATCAATGAACCATGGTTGTTCTTCATTTCTTACATGCAAAGCTATCTGAACCAATATATAATCTGTAAGTTGTTTCTTCTACCATGAACATGTCTAAACCTTATTCTTGATGAATGGAACCTTGAAAATTTGGTCCTTCTTGATTGACTTGAACACGGTTCTACAATACTAGGCCATGTGTCCAAAATTATTGCACTTGTAACATATTATGGTCTCTTCATCAAGGCTTGATAGAGGATCAAAAGAGTTGTAGCTTATATTAGATTCTACCTAAGTTACTTCTCCTTATTTCTAAAATTTTTAGCTCTTTTATGACATTCTAATTTCTTGTGACCATATCCATTACAATAAAAATAATAACCATGAAAATAGAACTTGCTTGTGTATCTATGTTCTAATTGTATTTTGTCAGCCTTCCAGCCTTCCTTGTTTGAGATGTCCTATGTATTCTTCACTTCTTCCCTTTTTATTTCCTCTTTTGTAAGAGTTTCAACATGGCTCTTTTTATTTTCAAATTTGATACCTATCTTAACTAATATTACCTTTTGTCTTTCTAATATCTTATTCAAAATGTTAGTTTTATCCTCAAATTTTGAATCACTAACTACTTTATCATTGATTGCTTTCTCAATATCTTCTTTTAAAGAGGCAATTTCAATAACATACCTTTCACATTCTTTTCTTAATTTTTTCAATTGTGTTTAAATATTTTTCATTCCTTTTAGCTTCTTCAAAGTGTGTTGTTATATCATCAATTATTTCCTTTGACTCCTTTTCATTTTTCTTAATCTAGTGCTTTAATCGTCGATTCTTCTTCTCAACAGCTTCTAACTCTTTTAAGGCACAAATGAGTTATCCTTCTAGATTCACTTTGGCTTCATCTTGTTCTTCGTCTTAATCATCTATACTTCTTCTTGGATAGGAATCTTCATGTATGGCCATGAATATAATATCTTCTTTTTCTAAATCACTGACTCCACTATCTTTGGCTGAGCTAGTCTTTAGAATACAAACTCTTCTTTTTGAATATCTTCTTAAATTTACCTTTGAAATTATTCTTGTATATAGAATTTATTTCTTCATTATCATCACTACCCTTATTTGGGAATTTATCTAGAAGATGTCCAATATTTCCATAATTAAAATATTTAAAAGGTAATTTTCCTTGATATTTACCGGTCCCCTTTTTTGGCTTGTGAATGAAAAGAGCTCTATTGTCATCTTCATCATTCATGGAACTATCACTTGAGTCTTAAATCTTAGCCTTCTCTTTCTTTAATGTCTTGAAATCAGATTCTCTCTTTGAGGGTTTATCTTGTTCAGTCCACATCTCATATGTCGTGAGAATACCATGAAGCTCATCTATCTTTAACTTAGCTAAATTCTTCATCTCTTCAATTGCTAAAACATTTGCATCATATCTCAATGGTATAGATCTCAAATTTTTCTAAACCATAGTTGATTATTCTAAATTTTCTCTAATACCTTGAATCTAATTAACTATTTGATCAACCTGCAAAAGATAACTTGTTATATTTTCTTCTTCTTCCATCTTCAAACTCTCAAACTATCTTCTGAAAGTTTGAAGCTTAGCTTGCTGAACCTTTCCATCACCTTTTTAAATATTCTCAAGTTTTACCCAAGTTTCATGAGTAGATTTAAATTTCCTAACTTTAACAAATTCCAATTAACATAAACCACATAAAATAGCATATAAATCTTTAGCATTATTTTCACTTACCTTCTTTTTTGCTAGAGTAGTTACAAGTGTCTGTGGCTCTTCATATTCCTCCACCACTGCTTGCCATATGTTGAATCCAAGTGCCATCAAATAAGTCTTCATTATTATGCTCCAAAAAACATAACTCATCCCATCAAACAAAGGTTCCTTATTTGTATAAATCCTTCATGTGATCTAGCCATTATGCTTTCCTGATCTACCTTCAAGCTGTAAAATTTTTTCAAAAGAAACCTACTCTGATACCAATTATTAAGCATAAGATATACTGAGAGGGGGGGAGTGAATCAGTATATCATAAATCTTATAAATATTCACTTAATCAAATTCCACTTAACCATACATTCAAGATATGCAATAAAACTAAAATAATAAATACCACACAAGATATAGAGAGACACTAGATTTAGCATGGACACCCAATGTGGGAAAAAACCATAGATAACAATCTCAAGTATATGAATGAGCACCAACTCAAACTACAGTATTCATAAGCACCAACTTGAAGGAGCACCAACCCCTTTCCTGAGCACCAACACAAGAACTATTCATGAGCACCAACCCATATGAGCACCAACCCCTTTTGTGTATACCACACAACTATCTCTCAATGTTGCTTTCTCAACAAATGATAGCGCATTACAATATCTCTTTTTTCTCTCTCCTTTGCTCTTCTAAGCTAGATATAAAAATTACAAATCATACTCTATCTTCCATATAAAAAATGGCTTCTCAAGCCTTTATTTATATCTTTCCAAATGACCTTTGGCATTCACCCTTTGTGACTCTTCAATCCTCATGGAAAATGGTGCCAAAATTGCATGACCCT
The DNA here is from genome assembly GCA_037957365.1 of Torreya grandis. Lineage (NCBI taxonomy): Eukaryota > Viridiplantae > Streptophyta > Pinopsida > Cupressales > Taxaceae > Torreya > Torreya grandis. The sequence continues at coordinate 3,607,608 of JARHVA010000023.1, read as the reverse complement.
TCATGTCCTTGCTTTTGAAAAGTCATATGGTGACCCTTCATAAGAAAAAGTGTCCTTTCCTCTTTTGTCTTTATCTTAGTGACTTTTCATATTCCTCAAAGTGTCCTTTCATGAGAAATTATGCCCTTCATCTTTTGTCTTCACTTTGTGACTCTTAGAATTTCTCAAAATGACTCTTCATGGGAAAATGTATCCCATTCTTCTTTTGTATTTACCTCATGACTTTTTAACTTCTTCATGGGACCTTATTTTGATTTTATGCAACCAAACTATTTTTTTAATATTAAATAAATATTAACACACATTAGCCAAGATATGACTATTAAAAACATCATTAAATGCAATGGGGCCTTTATCAGCAATAATGCTAGACCTTTGACATCAATTAAAATATTTACAACAATATCCCCCTTTGTCATTGATGGAAATATCAAACTAAAACTACCACATCTTGAAACTTGCACATACTATCATCTAAAAAACATACATTAACTCCCCTTTATTGTAACAACCTGTACCTATTCCCTGTACCTATTTCTGCACCTATACCTGTACCTATTATTCTCCCCCTTTGACATCAATGGAAAAAGGCCCACCTAGAGATAACACTTATTTCCCCCTCAAATGATGCTAAACCTCAATGGTAGGAAGTAAAATAAATTACTCCCAACTCCTCTTGTAGATCCTTGAATGTGTCTTTTGATCATGCCTTTGTGAAGATATCTGATAATACATATAAATTGTTGCCTATCCTTTGACCATCTACAATCAACTCATTTGAATCTTTTATTCTAATCTCAAAACCTTCTACATAAAACTTTAATGTGTATCCTTGATCACATATTTGACTTACACTTAATAGATTATGCTTAAGACCTTTTACATACAATATATTATTAGTCTTGGTTCTACCATTATCTAAACTCAAAGTAACTTTTCTGGCTATCCTGACAGTGGTTTTATCTCTAAATTTCACTGTACCACCATTGATCTTATTTAGATTTATGAAATTACTCTTGTCTCTTGTCATGTGCCTCAAATATCTACTATCAATGAACCATGGCTGTTCTTCATTTCTTGCATGCAAAGCTATCTGAACCAACATAAAATCTTCAGGTTGTTTCTTCTACCATGAACATGTCTAAACCTTCTTCTTGATGAATGGAACCTTGAAACTTTGGTCCTTCTTGATAGAATAAAACACGCTTCTACAGTATTGGGCTATGTGTCCAAAATTATTGCACTTGTAACATATTATGGCCTCTTTATCAAAGCTTGATAAAGGAGAAAAAGAGTTGTAGCTTCTGCTAGATTCTACATGAGTTTCCTTCTCTTTGTTTCTAAAATTGTTAGCTCTTTTCTAAAATTCTATTTTCTTGTGACCATATCCATTACAATAAAAAAATTACCATGAAAAAAGAACTTGTTTATGCATCTCTATCTTGATTATATTTTGTAACTTTGTTCCTTTCAACCTTTTTTGTTTGAGATGTCCTCTGTATTCTTTACGTATTCCATTTTTATTTTCTCTTTTGTAAGAGTTTCAACATAACTCTTTTTATTTTCAAATCTGAAACATATCTTATTTGATATTGCCTTTTGGCTTTCTAATATCTTATTCAACATGTTAGTGCTATCCTCAAATTTTGAATCACTAACTACTTTGTCATTGACTGATTTCTCAATATCTTGTTTTAAAGAGGCAATTGCAATAACATACCTTTCACATTCTTTTCTTACTTTTTTAAATTGTGTTGTTATATCTTTTTCATTCCTTTTAGCTTCTTCAAAGTGTGTTATTAGATCATCAATTATTTTCTTTGACTCTTTTTCATTTTTCTTGATTTGGTGATTTAATCTTTGATTCTTCTTCTCAACATCTTCTAACTCTTCTAAGGCACAAATGAGTTCTCCTTTTAGATTCACTTTGGATTCATCTTGTTCTTCTTATTAATCATTTATACTTTTGCTTGCAAAAGCATCTTCATGTATGGCCATGAATATAATCTCTTCTTCTTCTAAATCACTGACTCCACTATCTTCGGCTGAGCTAAGATCTTTAGAATACGAACTCTTCTTGAATCCCTTCTTGAATTTACCTTTAAAATTCTTCTTGTATGTAGAATTTACTTATTCATTATCATCATTACCATTATTTGGGAATTTAGCTATAAAATATCTAATCCTTACACAATTAAAACATTTAAAAGGTAATTTTCCTTGATATTTACCTCAGCTTGCAAATGAAAAGAGCTCCATTGTCATCTTCATCATCACTGAAACTATCACTTGATTCTTGAATCTTAGCCTTCTCTTTCTTTGATGTCTTAAAAGTGGCTTCTCTTTTTGAGGGTTTATCTTATTTAGTCTACATCTCATATACCATGAATCTCATCCATCTTTAGCTTGGCTAAATTCTTCATCTCTTCAATTGCTAAAACTTTTGCATCATATCTCAATGGTAGAGATCTCAAAACTTTTTGAACCACAGTTGATTCTTCTAAATTTTCTTCAAGACCTTGAATCCGATTAACTATTTGATCAACCCACAAAAGATAACTTCCTATATTTTCTTCTTCTTCCATCTTCAAACTCTCAAATTATCTTCTGAAAGTTTGAATCTTAGCTTGCTGAACCTTTCCATCACCTTTGTAAATATTCTCAAGTTTTACCCAAGTTTCATGAGCAAATTTACATTGCATAACTTTAACAAATTTTGATTCACATAAACCACATAAAATAACATTTAAAGCTTTAGCATTATTTTCACTTGCCTTCTTTTCTATCAGAGTAGTTACAAGTGTCTGTGGCTCTTCATATTCCTCCACCACTACTTGCCATATGTCAAATCTAAAGACCATCAAATAATTATTCATTCGTATGCTCTAAAAAACATAATTCATCCCATCAAACAAAGGTGCCCTATTTATATAAAATCCTTCATGTGATCTAGCCATTGTGCTTTCTTGATCTACCTTTAAGCTATAAAACTTTTTCAAAAGGAACCTACTCTGATAGTAATTGTTAAGCATGGGATATACTGAGTGAGGGGGGTGGTGAATCAGTATATCATAAATCTTATAAAAATTTAGTTAATAAAATTCCACTTAACCATACATTCAAGATATGCAATAAAACTAAAATAATAAACACCACACAAGATGGAGAGAGACACAAATTTAATGTGGAAACCCAATATGGAAAAAACCATGGAGAATAATCTTAAATACATGAATGAGCACTAAATCAAACTAAAATATTCACAAGCACCAAATTGAAGGAGAACCAACCCCTTTGATGAGCACCAACACAATAGATATTCATGAGCACCAACCCACAGGAGGACCAACCCCTTTTGTGTATACCACACAACTATCTCTCAATGTTTCTTTCTCAACAAATGATAGCATATTCCAATATCTTTTATTTTCTTTCCTTTTCTCTTCTAAGCTAGATATAACAATTACAAATCATACTCTATATTCCATATAACAAATGGCTTCTCAATCCTTTATTTATATCTTTCCAAATGACCTTTGGCATTCACCCTTTGTGACTCTTCAATCCTCATGGAAAATGGTGCCAAACTTGTATGACCCTTCGTATCCTTGCATTTGAAAAGTCATATGGTGACCCTTCATAAGCAAAAGTGTCATTTCCTCTTTTGTCTTTATCTTAGTGACTTTTCATATTCCTCAAAGTGTCCCTTCATGATAAATTGCACCCTTCCCCTTTTGTCTTCACTTGGTGACTCTTGGAATTCATTCAGATGACTCTTCATGGAAAAAATCATCCCATTCTTCTTTTGTCTTTACCGCATGACTCTTTGACTTCTCCATGGGCCCTTGTTTTGAGTTTATGCAACCAAAAATATATTTGTTAATATTAAATAAATATTAACACACATTAGCCTAGATATGACTATTAAAAATATCATTAAATTCAATGGGGTCTTTATCATCAATAATGCTAGACCTTTGACATCAATGACAATATTTCCAACAATAATTTGAATAGGTACTATGGGCTAATAACAGATATTTTGATGTGATGGAAAAAATTGGGTCCATGATGTAAATTGATAAAAGTTCTAAAGATTATCAATTTATCATTTAAAATATTTTATAGAGTGCTCATGTCTTGCTAGATTCATAAAGGGTATGCACCATTGCTAGTCCCAATCCCTTGCCTGAACTACCTTGGTTTTAAGACATTTATAATTATTTTCACAACTAAGTCTTTGTACCTAACCTTTCCAATAATCATTTAAAACTTTTCATTCATCACATATATTGTTATACCCTCCTTGGAAACACACTTTATCATAAAGGCTATAATGGGATTCTGCTTTGTTGTTCATATTTGGGAGAATCCAAGTTAGATCTTAAGGAAGTTCATGAAGAAATGTGTGGAGCCCACACCAATGGTGTAGTCTTAGCCACGAAACACCTTAGAATATGTTACTATTAGCCCATGATGGAAATAGATGCTTATAATTATGTCAAGAAGTGTGTTGCTTACCAATAACATGGTAATTTGATACATACACCTCCCTTGCCACTACAATCAATTACTACACCATGGTCATTTTCTACATGGGGGCTTGATATCATCAAGAAAATTAACCCAACATCTTATGATAGTCATAAACATATTATCACTTATAATGAGTAATTTACTAAGTGGATTGAGGCCATTCCTCTCACTTACATCACCAAGAAGTAGATTTCTAATTTCATACATTACCATATCATCTATCAGTATGGTATCTCAACTCGTATTATATTTGATAATGGCATATCATTTGTAAACCAAGATGTTAAATCTCTTTATGCATAATTAAAAATCAAGCACAATAAATCCATTTCATATAACCCACAAGGTAACAGTCAAGCTGAGACATCAAACAAAACCATTGTTGTAATACTAAAGAAGATTGTTAATGATGTTGGCCATAATTATTACTTGCAAAATTTTCTAGCTCTTTAGGCTTATCACACTAGTCATTGAACCCCCAAAGGATCCGCTCCATACTCCCTTGTTTATGGCACAAAATCCATTATCTTGATTGAGATCGAGTTACCTTCACTACTTTTATCCTTCGAGAATATTGAAGATGATGAAGATTATAGAGTTTCAAGATTATAAAAGCTAGAAATCTTTGATGGCAAGTATTTGGCTACCCTTGATAACTTACATGCTTATCATAAAAAATTACATTTAATATTTAACAAGTAAATTCCCCCTCAAGAGTTTGAAATTGGTGATTTGGTCTTGAAAGAGAATTATAAGAACTCTAATGATGAATGCAAAAAGAAGGGTAAATTTCAACCCAATTGGTTGGGCTTATATGTCATCACAAAAAATTATAAATCAGGGGCATATTGGATAGATAATTTAGGTGGAGAAGAACTCCCATAACCCATTAACATTATACATCTCAAGCGGTTCTACACTTGACAACTTTTTGAACCATTTTCTGCAAGACCCCTTAGGGACAACTTGTGTTGAAGTCATTATATCCCACTATTATATCTTGGGTTGTTTTATCTCAGACCATTTTTATTCTATCTCAACCTACCCTAGATTTTTTTCATGAGAACCATATTATTTTATGACTCTAAACCATTGAAACTATGGACTATTGGCACTTTGGATCATTTATATTCCACTAGACTCTTTTTATCCCACTCTAGACCATCCTCTTTTAGACCATATTTATTTTATCTTGTTCTCCCCTGGACCATTATAACCTAGCCAATTCTATTCCTAAAAACCAATTATGATCCTAATTATGACTCATAGGCATTATGAACACACTCAACATCAATAAGTAGTTCATTTTGGACAATATTTTATAGCTTCATTTTATAGATGAGTGAACATAGATACATCAGCACATGGTTTTTTCTTATTGAATGGTTCTTCAAATTTATCTATCACTATATACTATTCTATTATTATTTTGTTGCTATTTGGTAGGAATTATTGCCTTAATAGGATCAAAGGGGCCATTAAAGCTAGCTTTAGTTGTTTTTAGAACTTCCACTCTTAGATGTACATCTCCTTGATTAGTTAGGTTCCCTGTGCCATTTTTTATATTCATAATCCCCATTGTATCTAGTTTAGTTGTTGTTTTAACTCTTACTTTTAGAAGTGGATCTCCTCAGTTAGGTAGTTCCCTAGGAATTTTTGTTAATATTTCACTTTTGTTGCTTATCCAAAAAATAAAAACATTAAAAATTGATTTATAAAACAAAAAAACATTATCTTACACTATTGTTTATTATGATCCCATGCTCTTGCCATTTTGCGATTCCATTTCCTTATTTCCTCTACAATATCAATCATATTTTATTATCATCACTTTCATTTTATCCCAGTTATTAAGATAACTACATCTATTCTGAATCTCATGTTGGATCTCACATCCATGAAACTATGTATGCAACATCCACTTGTCTCATACATCTAGAGTCAGCTTGGCCACCCCTTCATTTTCTTCTTTTTACCCCATTTTGTTCCATGTTAATTCCCTAAAATTCGAGAACAACTTTGTCTCTTTAATTCTTGTTTCATTTTAATTATTATTTATTAGCTTAGGGGTTACCCTATCATAGAGAGTAATGACTCTATTACAGTTACATGCACCATTCCCCTTTTTCTTTGCTTGCACTAACATTATGACTAACTCTTATTTGTGTGTGTTTTTGATTTTTCTCGTTGTTTTGTTGTGCTTTATTATCTAACCATTTATTTTGTTAGTATTTTATTATTGTTTTGTTATTTTTTCATTTTTATCCTTTTGTTATTTATTCTTGGTGTTTTGTTATTTTGGTCTTTTATGTTACTATTTTGTGTTGTGTTGTCTTGTTTTGTTTTGTTCTTTTTAAGTTTAAATACATTCTATAACCACTTTTGGTCTAGTTCTCAATTAGGCTTGATTTGTTTAGAATTATATTTAACTTATTATTTTGTTTTGTTTTTCAAGTACATCTTGTTAATACACATGGATTTTCATTATTCATATCTTGATTTCATGTTGTTTATTAAGTTATTCTTACTTTGATTTTATACATTCTTGTTTCTACTTAAATCTTGATTATTCATATCTTGAGTTTAAGTTAAGTTACATTTATGTATTATTTTTTATCTTTGTTTTTGTTTAAATGTAAATAGTTGTAACTTTGGTATTGGTAGTTTTTATCATTATCCTTAGTTATAAATATTTACATTTGAACCAGCCAATCGCAATTGAAATACAATGTCATTATAACTCATTTACGTTATGATGCATAATTTCATTTTGCTAAAGTAAACACCAAGTGATCCAACTCCAAAAGTCAATGAAACTTCAAAGATCGTTTTTGAATGCACCATACCTAATATGAGACTCTATGTAAGACGTGCATATATTGACATACACTATAAGTCTAATTGAATATTTCTATAATTAGTTTGGGATGTGCATCTCTTAAATTATATTATAGCATTTAGTTAAGGCACTATCCTGTATATCCACTACTTAATAAGATTTCATAATTGAATCGTAGTCCATCTTTCTTCTATTCTTCATTCCTTATTCCATTTTCTCCTACTTCTGGCAGAATTACATTAGCCTAAGGTTTATCTAGACTATGTAGGTGGTACTTGGATACATGACGTATCTTAGGTCAGCTCAACCACCCTTATTCTTCCATGCATGTCTTTCATCACTTTTTACATCCTTGTATGACTGGTTTCTTATGGATTCTTTAGTCATTAGACATTTGCATCTACATTTATGCCTACTCATATTTTAATGTATGCATTAGGTTATATCCTTGAATTATGCTTGATAATTTTACCTATTGGGGAACAATATTTAGAGAAATCACATATCCAATCAGCCCTACAAGGGAAAAATTATTTAATAATGATCTAACTCAACCCTATTGGGGTAAGATCAATTCATCAATCGATCAAATATTCTTTACTAGGGCACATTATTATTTTATTGACCTCCTTTCTCTTAAGCAATGTTCTTATTTTTTATTCTAATTTCAAGCTCTACAGTTTTTGCCCTCATTCTAGCAATTTAAAGTGTGCAACTTGTCGTGAGACCTATCATTTCCTAAGCTCATAACTTTCACCCTCTTTTGGGTATGTTAAAGTATCCCACTTATATTTTGGGATTGCATTCTTCCCACTTCCCCCAACCTTGGGGACCATTATATTATATTCTATTTTTTGTCATTGAGAATCAATGCATGTAAGCATTAGCTCATAAGGACTTAATCTCATTTGTGGGTTAATTTCATTCTTTCTATCTTTTTGAGAGTCTATCCCTCTTTTTCATCCTTGCATTCCCTCTTGAGGGGGCATCGATCATGTCCCCTTTCCATTTGATATCTTTCAGAGTTGATGATTAGCCTATTATGCAACCCTCATAGGCTGATAAGATGGATAGAGGGTCATGATGGAGCTTGGCTTGGCTTTGACTAGCATAATTTTACCAGTTGGCTTTCATTCATGCTCTTTCAAACACCATTTACATGAGTTCCTATTTTTTAGGGATATTTGACATGTAGGGGAGTACCCCTATTTTGGTATGGTCATGTGTGGAATCACTCCTTGGTTCACCAGCTTCAGATGGTTTGAGGATCAGACGTGTATTGAGGGAGATACTAATATTTAATTGATTTAATTAAATATGAATTATTTGACATATTTTTAATTATGAAACACTAATTTTTAATTATGCAACCATAATTAGGGAAAGCACACCTTTTAGAGGATATAAGGGTTTCTCATTGGAGGGGGTCCCATATTATTCATGTTAAAGACAAATTTTTGCTAAGTGTTTTTTCTAAGAAGACTGAGCCAAGGGTTTCTAGTATTCTATTTACATTAGAGAACATACACTCTTTAGTGTGTGTAATTCAAAGGTTGTGAAATAATAGCTGATCTATTGCTAGATAGGGAGATAATTTCACATAGAGGTTATCACAGAGCTTCATAGGCATCTAGCATACAAGCTGTACAGTTTTATTGCTACTATACGGAATTTGTATAGTTTTATACTAGACTATACAGTCTTGAAAAAGGGCATGTTTTAGTAGTTAGGCTGCAAGGAGCACAAAGACTAACATCAGCAACTCAAAGACCGACATCGGCTGATTGAATACTGACATCGGCAGGGTATACCATCTAGAGACTGACGTCGGTAGCTAGAGATCGACATTGGCTGATTCAAGAATTGACATCGACAGTAATCTGATCGACCATGGTAGTATCACTGATGTTGGTGACTGTGTGTTCAAAATAGCAACCAAAAAGCCATACTAGCCATACCAGATCTAGTGTTTACAAAAGAAGCAAGGTTTTTTTGGAAGATAATATTCATATTATTTTGTTGCATGACAGAGATTCACTATTGTAATAATTTGAAATGAATAATAAGATCTTAGATTATCCAGTTATAAGTTTATACTGCTATTTATTATTTATTTGAAATTATTTTGCAAAAATTGCATTCTTCTTTATTTCATGCAAAAATACCAAAAAAATCAAAATATACAAAAATAATCAAAAAAATATTCAGTTTTAGAAATCAGGGAAACAAGGGTTTCTACAGTGGTATCAGAGCTAAATCCTACCAGCCTAAGGGTTTATCAATCTTATGTAGCCCCAAGAGTTAGGACCACATAGGTAGAACACACGCAAGAGAGCATTGCTTATGGGCGACCAGGGTTTAGAACAAGAGCCAGCCATCATGAGTGATAGGTGTGAAGGTAGCCCACCCATGGGCCATAGGCATAATGATGATCAGGACACCAGAGAATTCTTTTATGTTATGGTTACAGGCCAGTAGCAAATGGTGCAGGCACTACAGGCACTTACTACTATGGTAGAGAGGATGAACCCACCTATTAGATAGAATGGGGAGAAAGGAGATAACATGGGTGCTACTATTAATCAGAGACCATAGCTGACCCATTCTAGAATAGCTGATAGGCCTACACATCCTATGTTTGTTTAGGAGGAACTAGAAGAAGCTCCAGTAGAGGAGGCGATAAGAGACCCACTATTTGCAGATACCCTCATGGCTGCAAATGAGGAGTGGGAATTATTAACTCCTCATGTTTGGGAGAGGATGTCCTTTGATCATTTTGTTAATCAGAGGAGAGAGCACTATAGATCAGTTAGATAGGATAAGAGACCTAGAGGTCAGCTCAGTGAGTTGAAGAAGGCTTTCGGCAAGCTTTCTTTGACTACTTTTGATGGCAGTGGAAAGATGATAGCTCAAGCTTGGATTCATAAGCTTGACACATTTTTGGCATTGAGGCCAATGACCGAGATAGAAGCCATCAAATACACCACTTTGCACTTGGAGGGAGTAACACATGACTAGTGGTACCATGGTATGGTAACACTTTAGCATAATTAGGTGATAGAGTACCAGGACTTCATGGATAGGTTGGTTGAGAGGTTTTATAGTAAATATCTAGAGGTTTACTTTTGAGATCTGGCATAGTTGAAATAAACAAGCAACTTGGAGTCCTTCATTGGTGATTTTCAATGATTGGCAGTCATGGTGCCAAACATTTTAGAGTGTAGATTGGTAGTTCTCTTCATAAAGGGCCTATCCAAACGATTGAGAGGTTGGATCAAAGCCTTGATCCTCCTTCGTTACAAGAAGCTATGAAGAAGGCACGTAGTATGGAGATGGCAGCCCCATCTAGTAAATTTAACTCCAGAGGTACTTCTTCATTCAGGGACAATAAGGGCTTCAACGGAGATAGAGAGAGATCAGATTTTAACAAAGACAAATCAGGTGTTAAGAATGATTCAAAGGCCAATCTAGTAGCACCACCTTTGGATCGAGAGGCTCTTAATGATCTATGTAGGAAGAAGCTTTGCTTTTACTACAAAGGTCCCTATGATGCCAATCATGATTGTCCTTTGAGGCCTAAGGGCAAGGCAAATCGAGTGATGTGGGCTTATTATGAGGATTCAGAATTAGAAGATTTTGAATAGCAGGAGAGTTCTAAGGAGTCAGAGTCAGAGGCTTCAAAGCCTAAGGTAGTGGTAGAGTTAGAGCTTCATATTCAGAAGGCACACCTAATTAGCATTCAATAGGATGGTTCAATCAGACTCTGTGGAGTTTTGGCAGGATAGAGGGTCATAACCCTTCTTGACACAGGAGCCACACATAATTTTATAGATGCTAGATTTGTGGAGAAGTGTGGACTCACTACCAAGGATTTTGAGGGCATTAGAGTTAAGGTGGCTGATGGTTACACTCTTAGGTGTGAGTGGATGATTAGAGACCTCCCATTGTGCTTGAACAACTATTAGTTCAAGGCTAATTATTATGTGGTGAACATGGGGGATATAGACTTAGTCTTGGGCATGAAGTGGCTTCAATCATTTGAGGAAGTCACTCTTCATCTCAAGGACATGGAGATGCATTTTGATGTTGATGGGAAGACACACATTCTTAAGGCAATATAGGACAACAACATCAAAGCTATTTTTTTCATCGGATGGAGAGGCTCATATGACACGACATGGTGGAGTGGGCTGCCGAGTGCACATTGGCACCAATATAGGAGAGACATGTGGAGCAACTTTGTCTTGAGGTGAGTTCAGTTTAGGAGTTAACACATGTGGTAGGGACTTAGCTTCCTTTTATAGTTAGGTCACATGTTAATGATGATATGAGTATGTCTAGCATTCACACTCCAAATTTAGAAATTATAGTGGGTACAGGAGATAGGTGCATGAAGTCAGTTGGTATTGTTCACATTACTCAGGTGAGGAGTTTACTTGAGTTTCCAATTGATTTTCATTCATGGATTGGATGTTCGGATCCTTATCTTGGCACTTGGGATGATTTGACGCCATGGGATGAGAGTTGTGATAGACATGGCATGGTGATAGGTACTGGGGTTGATAGTTTGTCAATGCTTGACTTAGAGTAGAAGATGATGGCAAGCAAATTTGGTTTGTGTTATTTCTATCTAGCATGTGATGTCTCTTCATTATCAGGATGCATAAGAGTTTGGGTGATGAGACCGTCACTAGTGTTTTATAGAGATATGTTGATTATAGTAGAGGTATAGTGTATGGATTCTCTGCACTTGGCATAGTTCCATTTGGGAGTTGTTGCAGAGTTGGAGTGTACCTTCCACATAGCATGGTGGAATGTGTACATGGTATTTGTGATTTTAGAGTCTGGTTGAGTTGTATTCACCAGTTTGATTATGGATTTCTCTTGTTTATATTTTAGAGGATATTTTAGGAGCTTGTGTTGATTGGCAGCAATAGAGATCATGACTACATTTGGGATCCAGGTGGATTGATTGGTTTGTTGTTCAGTGATTGCTTGGGGAAAAGCAATTTCAAGAGGGGTAGATTGTCATGTCCCCTTTCCAGTTGACATCTTTTAGAGTTGATGATTAGTCTATTATGTGACCCTCATAGGCTGATAGGATGGATAGAGGGTCATGATGGAGCTTGGCTTGGCTTTGACTAGTAGAATTTTACTAGTTGGATTTCATTCAGGCTCTTTCAAACACTATTTGCATGAGTTCCTATTTTTTAGGGCTATTTGACATGCAATGAAGCACCCCTATTTTGGTATGGTCATGTGTGGAATCACTCCCTGGTTCACCAGCTTCAGACGGTTTGAGGATCGGATGTGTATTGAGGGAGATATTAATATTTGATTGATTTAAATTAAATATTAATTATTTGACATATTTTTAATTATGAAACCCTAATTTTTAATTATGCAACCCTAATTCGAGAAAGCACACCTTTTAAAAGATATAAGGGTTTCTCATTGGAGGGGATCCCATATTATTCATGTTGAAGACAAATTTTTGCTAAGTATTTTTTTTTTAGAAGACTGAGCCAAGGGTTTCCAGTATTCTATTTGCATTGGAGAACGTACACTCTTCAGTGTGTGCAATTTAGAGGTTTTGAAATAATAGCTAATCTATTGCTAGGCAGGGAGATAATTTCACATAGAGGTTATCACAGAGCTTCACAGGCATCCAGCATACAGGCCATACAGTTTTATTACTACTGTATGAAATCCATACAATTTTCTACTAGACTGTACAGTCTCAAAAAAGGGCATGTTTTTGTAGTCAGGCTACAAGGAGCATAGAGACTGACATTGGAAACTTAGAGACCAACATTGGCTGACTAAATACCAACATCGGTAGGGTATACCATCTAGAGACTGACATCAGTAGCTAGAGATTGACATCGGCCGATTCAGGAATCAACATCAGCAATAATTTGACTGACCACGGTAGTTTCACCAACGTCAGTGACTGTGTGTTTGAAATAGAAACCAAAAATCCATACCAACCGTACCAGATCTAGGGTTTGCAGAAGAATCAGGTTTTTTTGGAAGACAATATTCATATTATTTTGTTGCATGACAAAGATTCACTATTGTAATCATTTGAAATGAACAATAAGATCTTAGATTAGCCAGTTATAAATTTATACTGCTATTTATTATTTATTTGAAATTATTTTTCAAAAATTGCATTCTTCTTTATGTCATGCAAAAATACCAAAAAAATCAAAATATACAAAAATAGTCAAAAAAATATTTAGTTTCAAAAATCAGGGAAACAGGGGTTTCTACAGCATCATGGGTCATTTATTCAATCATTACCTTCAAATTTATTCTTAACAACTCTTTAATTCTTTGAAAAGATGTTGCTTCAACCTAATGTCACACCACACCTTCTCAAATAAGGTAAAAATGTAGACATTCAATTCATATCACTATTGTGATGAAATTGTCAATCTAAGAGATATTTTATGATAATGCGCATTATGGGCCAAAATCACTAAAATATGGTAAATGGTTAGAGTTTTTCACATATAAGTGTCAATTTATGTTAATGTATCCCTAGATGGGGAAATGTATTTTATGTGATTATTATGTTTTCTTAAATCACTTCAAGTCAAATTATGACCACACAAAATAACACCTTAGACTAATGAATTTTTTTAATTTGAAAGAACATGTCACGTGCATGTGTTATTTCATGTCCATAATGATATACATAGGGAATTGTTCCATATTCAAGTGACACCTTATAATTATACTCCAATCATATTATGACTCAACAACTTGACATTTTGACTAGTTTGATTAAATGAACAACCAATTTCTAAAGAATTACATAAAATTAATTAAACCCACTTAAGTAAATTAAATCAAATCAAATCAAGAGCTTAAATAACAAATACATGGAAGTTATTAAAAATTTATTAATTATAAATTCATTCTTTAATTCTACGTCACCCTATGACATCATTAGTGGGGTGGCATCCATAAGCCATTAATACAACAAATATCAAGTTTAAGCCCTCCCATACCTCACTAATGCCCCATTCTTCCAAATATTAATCATGATATTTATTACTTGAGCCTCCAAAATTAAATTGATTCATGTCCATACATCTTGATCTCAAGATAGATAGTTATGGTTGATTATGATCAGTTTTAAAAAGTTATAAATAAGAGAGCCAAAACCATCATTTTTAAGATTCATTCATGCAAAAAAATTATGTAGAAATTGTAATAGATAAGATTCACCTATTTGCACATATTAATAAAATTCATAAGCCTAAGCCATTGGTGCATTGGGAAATGATGGATGAGCATGTTAATTTTCATTGATAAAGACTTGAAGCACCAAATCTATGGAAAATCACACTTGGCCACTCTTAGAAGGAGGGATGCTCTTTGAGAGGTTTAATGGTATGTGTTTTTCTCAAATAATTCTTAGATTTCCCTATCAAAACCCCTTGAGAGAGTAAGCTTGTCACATTGTGTCCTTTATGATTATTTGGGGTTTTGTCTACTAACACATGGACTAAATTGCTTTGGATTCATACTCTACATATGGTACAAATCATGTAGTATAAATCTTACAACACATGAGTATTATCATGTCTCTCTAGATTCTCTCACTATCATTATCTGCCCATTCATGATGGGAGGTCCGTTACCTATTTATGGAATTGTGTGGGGGATCAATGGTTCATTTTTGGTGTGGAAAAGTGCTCAGATTATACTATCCCTCCCCACTGTAGTACTTACTTGAAGACTACACTTGAGATTATTAGAGATACATGAGTTAGAGTGACTCGAGCTCTATGAAGCATTGTATTTTTTATTGTATTTATATTGAGGCATGATGCCTGTTGGAAATGTAATCAATTTATTATTATACATTGATATAAGTGGTTGTATTATTTTACCATTTCTTGCTATATTTTTAATATAGTTTCTTTTGTCATGTCCCCTTTTTTGTGGACATTGACAGATGTGATGATTGGCCTATTATACGACCTTCGTAGGCTAATAGGATGGATAGAGGGTCATAATGAAGCTTGGATTGACTTTGATTCACAGGATTTCTACATTTGATTTTCATTCGGGCTCTTTCGGACACATTTGGCCTGAGCTCCTACTTTTTAGGGATATTTGATATGCAGCGGAGTGCCTTTATTTTGGTATGGTCATATGCGGAATCACTCCCTGATTCACCTGCTTCGATCGGTTTGAGGATCCGACGTATATTGAGGGAGATATTAATATTTGATTGATTTAATCAAATATTAATTATTTGGTCTCATTAATAATTAATTATTAATTATTAATTATTTGTTCTAATTCTAAATTAGAAACCCTAATGCTAATTTAAGAAAACCCTAATTAGGGCAAGCATATCTTTTGAGGGTATAAGGGTTTCACATGGAGGCCATTATTGAGGTATGCATAGATTATTGATTATTGAAAATTGAAGAAATTCTTCTGTGAAGACTGAGCCAAGGGTTCCAGGATTCCATTGCAGTGAAGAACGTTCCCTCTTCATTGTGTGTGATTTAGAGGCTGTGAGATATCAGCTGATTTATTGCCAAATTGAGAGATAGCTTCATCCAGAAGTTATCACAGAGATACAGATCTGAGAGATAGCTTCACCCAAAAGTTATCACAAAATTCCAGGGTTGAGAGATAACTTCACACAGAAGTTTATCACAGAGCTTTCCAGGTATTTTCTTTATTTAGTTTTGATCCAATAAGTTATACAGAGATAGATCTTGTGTTAGAATCTATATTCGTGAGATCAGGGTGTTCAGCAATCAGGGGTTAAGAAGAGACAGGTTGGCGGCCGTACCACATCCGTACAGGTCCGTTTAGAGCTGTTCAGGCACCGACCTCGGCAGAGAAAGGGCTACAATGATCGACATCGGTCGACTGAAGACCGACGTCGGCAGAAAGCCGACTGACAGTGACCGACGTCGGTGATATATCGACCGACGACGGCGTCTGTGTGTCGACACAGAAAGGCCGAGACACTTCCAGATCCAATTTCCATTTCCAGATTAGCAAAAGCCAATGTTTTAAGACCAGGATTTTAATATTCTTTATTTTGTATAACAAAGACTCAATTGTGTAATCGTCCAGAAGAACAAGTAATGAGATCTTTATTTGCTATTGAGAGATTATACTGTGATTTGTGTATGCTTATTTTGAATCTATTCTGCAAGTTTGTATCTGTGATCAGAGCTTTATGAGTTTATATATTCCCTGTTTGGAGGGGATATCACAGTGGTATCAGAGCTTTGGTCTTTGGTATCATAGTTTTGTGTCTTTCATATATCTCTATTGGTAGGGGATATCACATCTTTCCTTATGAAATTATGTAATGTTACATAAGATGCTAGTGATCAATAACTATTATTACTACATGTTTAATTATGTTTAATATACTTATTTAGTATGTTAAGGTCACTAATTATATTCTCATGATGTAATCCAATGAAATAATAAGTGTAGTGTAAATATTTAAAAACTAATAATTACTACATTATTTTTATAAATCTATATGGGGATGCTACATAATGGTATCAAAGTTAAGGCTAAAACTCTAGGACTTAATGAGTTCAATACAAATTTTATATTCTTGTAATATTAGAAATGAGAATGGTGCAATCAAGAGAATTAGGTGAGGGTCCTTTAAATGTCAATGACAATAACCCTCTATTTGATCCTAACTAATTTGCCATCGAATAAGTAGCAAAGTTAGATTAAAATATTACATCTATAAACGAGACTAGGGATAGAATTTTATCCCTAAAATAGGAAATTCATGGACATGAGGAGGAATACCATCAAGATGATCCTAAAGAGCATCTTGTTGAGTAGGAAATTCCTCAAGAGTAGAGACATGAGGAAGTGACTCAAGATGTGAGAGCATGTATAGCTACAAAATTGGTAAGGGATATGAAAAAGGTGAATCCACCTAAGTTTGATGGAACCATTATGGGAGAAAAAGATGACACATGGTTAAAATAAATGAAAAAGTATTTTAAGTTTCAAAATTACTTTGAGGTCATCAAATCCATTTGGGGAGCTTATCAGTTGGCTAAAAAAGTAGTTACGTGGTGGGCTAACAAAAAGTTGAAAATCAATATGAACTTGACCACCACTACTTTGGAGTAGTTTGTAACACTATTTAGATCACAATGGATTTCAAAATTATTTTTTGATCAAAAGTTGATAGATTATCAAAATCTAAAGCAAGGAAACTTTTTGGTGAATGAGTACTAGGAATAATTCACCAAACTTCTAAAATATGTACCTCAGTATCAGGTTGTATGAAAAATTATCCAAGTGTGCATTTTCTCAAAATAAAGTGTAATATCTAGAACATATTATCTTAGCACATGATATTTTTGTTGATCCAACTAAGATAAGAGCCATTATAGAGTAGCCAACACCAAGGAATGTCTATGAGGTAAGGGGTTGCATGGGGTTAGTAGGATATTACATGAAATTCATCTCAATTTTTTTAAAGATAGCTAATCTAATTACCTCTCTATAATGTAATAATCAAAGTTTTATTTGATCAAATAAGTATGAAGTGAATTTTTAGGAATTGAAAAGAAGTCTTACTTCAACACTAGTGTTAAGAGTTGTCGATCCCAATGGTCAATTTGAAATGATCATAGATATGTCTAGGGATGGACTAGGAGTCCTTATGTAAGATGGTGTAGTAGTAACTTATGAGTTAAAGAAGCTGAAGCCTTATGAGGTGAATTATACCCCTCATGATCTTGAACTTGCAACAATTATTCATGCTTCACAAGTTTGAAGACATTATTTTTTTGGAAAACCATTTGAGATTAAGACTAATAACTTGGGACTAAAATACATCTTCACCCAAAAAAAATTGAATGTTCATCAAAGGTGATAGGTAGTGTTTTTGTCTTATTATGACTTTGATATCAATTAAATCAAAGGCAAAGAGAGTATTGTAGTTGATGTCTTAAGTCATAGAAGGTACATATAAATTGTGGTTATTATCAAGAGTACTTTTAGGGATTGGGTGATTGATTTCTCACTAGGAGATGAAATATACAATCAAGTCAAGAAATCTTTATCTGAGAATTCTCAAAAACTTAGGTATAAAGGATAAAAATTAGAGAGTGATGGTATTCTATGATATAATGGAAGAATGTATGTGTTATATCAAAATAATTTGAGGAGTACAGTGCTAAAGAAACTACACAACACCCCATATTTAGGACATCTAGGAGTAACCAAGCTAATGGCAGAGCTTAGACCACTTTATTTCTAGAAGGGAATCAAGAAAGATGTAGTGGACTTTATGTCATATTATCTATAATGTCAATGAGTGAAAGCTAAACATGTGTATCTAGTTGGATTATTATATCCACATGAAATAATAGATTGAAAGTGGTAGGTGATCAGTATGGAATTTGTCTAAGAGTTACCAATATCATGAAACAAGCATGACATAATCTTGGTTGTAATTGATAAATTACCCAAGGTAGAACATTTTATACCAATAAATTTGATAGATGATGTACCAAATATTACAAAGAGATTCATATAGGAAGTGTATTGATTACATGGTTTTCTAGAGAAGATCATATTAGATCATGATCCAATAATGACTTCTAGATTTTGGTTAACTCTAAACTCAGCTTTGGGTACGTAACTAAATTTCAACACTACATATTACCCACAAATTGATGATCAAAATGAGTGATTTAATCATGTGTTAGAGGATATTATTCATATGTATTACATGGATCATAATATAAATGAGAATGATACCTTACATTTGTTGAGTTTACATGCAACTCATACCAATCTACTTTGAAGATATCACTATTTGAAGCACTGTATGGGAGAAGGTGTAGGACACCAATCAATTAGGATAGGTGGGAAGACATGGCAGTATTTGGACGTGAGATACTTTTAAAAATGAAGGATCAAGTTAAAATAATTAGACAAAAAATGATCGAGACCAATGATAGCCAAAAGAGCTATGTTGATTTGAAGAGAACAACTAGGCAATTTTTAGTAGGTGATAAAGTATTTTGTGGGTTAAGCCATAAAAGAGATCAATTAAATTTGGGAATTTAGAAAAAATTTCACCAAGATATGTAAATTTTTTTGAGGGTTTAGAAGAGGTCAATCCTTTAGTATATAAGATTGCATTGCCACTAGCTCTAACTTTATTGCATAATGTCTTCTATATATCTTATCTTAAAAAGTATATAGTTGATCCTTCACCTGTATTGGATTAGGATTCCTTTCAAGTTTTGGATCATAGGGTGGTCATGGTAGACCCAATTAGATTAATTGATACTCATAAAATTCATTTAAGAATAGAAAAGTGCCATAGTGTAAGGTCTTATGGGACCAATACTCTAAGGATAGTGATACTTGGGAGGACTATGATGAGTTTTATAGACTATTTCTATATTTATTTATTTTATTTGATGTTAGATACTATGTTATTTTTCTTCTAAACTCTATTTGTTATTTAAAACTAGTGTTTGAATAAGTGTCATCGGGATGATGACCAATTTTTGGGGGAAGGACGTTACATCCCAATTTTCTCATTAAGTTGATTTACCTAATTATTCATAGATTACTTTGGTTTTTAAATTGATTTTTTACTTTTTAACTAAATTGTACATCATCTTTTTTATGGGACAAATGTATGTTACTTATATTATATGATTTCATTATTATGAGTTAGGCTAATCATGAATTTTTTACATAATAATTATGATAAATTTGTTGTTATGTTTTAGATTAAGGTAAAAATAGGTTTTGATGGGGTCCTGAAACCCATTACAGCTCAAGAAAGATAAAACATTACAAACCGCCAGGAAAGGCAAAACCACTAAAAAATAGTAAAAAAGCCAGGTTTTACAGGGACCTAAAACCAACAAAATAAACCAATAAAAACACCCCAAGTTTTACAAGGACTTGAAACCTATACAAAACTAGGCAAAATAGCTTGAAAACTAGGCAAAATAGCCTAAAAACCAGGTTTCACAGGGACCTAAAACCTCAAAAACTAGCAACCCCAAGAACACAATGTCAAAGGAAATGCTCTCAAACGGCCACCATCGAAGTTTTCCTTAGCAAGGCATGCCTTCCTCCCTAAGCACCCTCACGGCATAGGCAAAACTACCATACCCATCAACTATTAGTGAGCAGGGCTCCCCCATGACTTAGGGTATCACCATTTTCCCAAAACAGGGCACCGTGGCTCAAACATTAACAATAGAGGAAGCAAAGTTTCCTTTGTACATACACATTTTACATCACTAACCAAATCAGGATGGCAGTCCAACTTGGGCTAGAGATCCAACCCAGGTTCCATCCATAATACGGCTAACAAAAGCAAAATAATAAAACACGTTAAAAAAGATCTCATCATTACAACACCGCGTACTTGCACCAAGGATCCAAAAAAATTACCTACCCATAACAGACAGTGCCATCAACAACCAACCCCTGGATCTGTCACCTCCACCACCCAATCCATCCACCCAAACTTCTGTGAGATCACCCCCTCTACTTAGAGGAATCACTACCATGGCATTCAAAGTTTAAATGAATAAATCACCTATCCACACAGATTAGGGTAATGATCAAAATAGCAGCCACAAAATAGAGATACGAGGTAAAAATACAGACCTGCACACTAAAAGATTAATCTTTATTGTGCCGTGCATACACCCACAAAGAAGGGTTTGAGGGGGCCGCTCAGATGCAGACCACGCAGACGCAGGCCCCCTGGTCAACCACAAAGGTTGTTATGTTATATATATATATATATATATATATATACATATATACACACACACACACACACACACACACACACACACACACACATTCTTGTCATGAGTTAGATGCAGGAGAGTTCATCCCTCATATCATGATGGAGAGAGAGAATCATTAGAGATGGTGACATAGATGAAGATGGTGAAGGATGATAGAGGAAATACTAAACCCATGCACACATCACATTAGATTTAATATGTTATATGCATTGTGTGTTTGAATTGTTAGAGTTATTACATTATGAAAGTTAATTATAGTTAGACATTAGAGTTTGCATGTTTTAAATGTTAGTACATAGATAAGGAATAAATCTTGTATGTGATTGCATTTTTTATATTATATGTAGACTTAGTGCTTAATGTTGTAGTATGATTATATAAGGTTACTTTACTTGTGTTTGTTTATGATTACAGGAACATAAATCTAATAGAAGATATAAAATTACTATTATATATAGAATATAAAAAAGTCTTTACAATTTTTTAGAATGTTAAGCTTTCTATTATTGATATTTGAGAATATCAATATATGCCAAGCTATTAAAATAATGAAAGACATAGATAACATATATACACTAGTAATGACACAAATAATTATCTTGTTATAATTAGAACTAATAATTGATTGGTCTATCATTTTGATATATAAAATATAATTGACATTTTAAAAGGAGATAATTACCTTTATTTGATATTTAAGGAGTTTGAATTATCCTAAAATACTAACCTAAGAGTTAAGCCTAATCTTGTTGCCTTGCATGGACTATGTTAAGATTTGAAAGTATAGTTATCATTTTGTAAATGATTAAAAATGGACTTTGGAGAGAAATACTCGATCATGAAACACAGGTTGGCATGCATAATTTTGAAATGAATATTTTAATGATTAAGGAATTAAGGAAACTTAAAATTAGGGATTTTTAAAGCATGGTTAATGGTAGTTAACTAGTTTGAAGTCTCTGTTAAACTTGAAAAGCATAGAGTTTATATGGTAACTGTGAGTTTGGAAATTTTCATGTAAATCTTGATGGGTGAAGTATATTAGAATAAATGTGAGATAAGAGGATAATGGGGTACAATGAGGAAGAGAATTTAAATATAGAACAAGGAGGAAAAAGGATAGAAGTTCATCCTATCTTGGAATTGAAAGCTACTTCTAGGTTGGTGAAGTAATTAATTTCAATCACTTACATAATTATTGTATATAGTTTGAATTCATAGGGTTTAGAAATGAATGTAAATTGAAAGATAACATAGGCTTGGCCCTATGGATGGATCGACCATCTACACAACTGAGACAAAATATTGTCTTAAAGCTTAAGACTTCAAATTGGTTTGTTTTGGGTATTGAGTCATTAGGGTATAAAGGATTTAAATTCATTAAAAAATAATTCCATAGTTTTAATCAAAATCTAGGGTGAATTTTATTATAGTATATATACACATAATTGAGTATTATATCTTTAAATATATATACATGGTATATATATTTAAAGATATAATACTCAGTTATATGTATATATATAATGAACTTAGGAATAAATAAATGACTTGATGGGCATGTACCTATATACATATATATTGATATATATTTGTATATAGGAATATATATAGAGAGAGCTGTATTGATATATATTAACAAGGTTTGGGTTAAAAGGTTTTAACATGGTTTAAATTGAGTAATCTTCACACTATCATTTTCAATTTTATAAATACATAATGAATCCAATGAGTGAACTGTCAACTTGATTACAAACTATGTAAATTTTGATAGATAAATTATGAATAGAATTGTTATATTACTGTATATACAACATTTGGGTATTATGTGATAGAATGAGTATATAGTCATACTTATGTTGATTAAATTTTAGGGTTGTCCATAAATTAAAAAATCATATATACATATGTGTATATATGTTGACTGTGTGTGGGTTTACTTTAATTATGAACCATGTATATATATATATATATACATACATAGGTTATATATGTATCCACTATGTCTTGTCTTTTGAAAACATTGTATAATATGAATATTATGTGTATATATACATACACAAGACTGAGATATAAATGTAAACAAGTTAAAGAATAAGACTGTGTTTGAATAGGGTGTATACATTTAAACCAATGATTATGTTTTTTTACTCAAACCAAATTAATTTAAATATATACATTTGGTATATAAAAAATACAATAATTACTAGAGTTTCATGAGTATATATCTTTAGTTAAATTATTGAAAATATGACGAGTGTAAACCTTAAAGTATTGTTCAAAAATAGTATACCCGAGAGTATGAAACTATGATGTATGGATTTGGGTATTTGGTTAAAATAGAGTAAAGGATGTGGAACAATTTTGGAGTCAAAAACATACCACATCTAATATATATTTTATTACAAATTTAGTTCGGGGCTAAAGGAATTAAAAATTATCTATTTTAAATTTATATACTTATTCATAAAAAAGGGTATTAAATAAAATAATCTTGAGATAAATGGAAATGCCATAGTAAATATATATAATAGGTATGAATATATTGGATGAATACCTATTGTTATAGTTTTGATTAAATAGTGAAGTCAAAAAAACATAAAAGTTAGAGTGATTTAATTTTATGTGATAAAGCCTCTCAATAGGCATAATGAAAAGATAGATTATACATTGCTTTTTAAGTTAATTTCTTATTTTTGTTGTTATAATAAAGTAGTATGTGCCATATGTTTTGAGATGTTGATTTTATTAAATTTCATTTACTTATGGAAAGTATATTCTTTAAAATGATTTGTATTCTACCCATTTGGTAAATAAACTTGTTTGTCATGATTATTGTTTATGTGATGAATAATAAGAATGAGGTTCATTCATATGTCTGATGGACTAATGTATGTATAGTAATTATTTAAATAATTATCATGTGTTTGTACTTGATAATAAAAATAATTACATGAACCTATTTTTTTTATAATAATGCTAACCAGATCTTGCATTGTTGGTACTAACTAAGTAGTGAAATAGACTTCACTAGCTTACTTAACACCACCAACGCTAGATGAAGGTAATCTAATCAAGTGATGTGTGTGAATTTTACTGATCCTATAGATCAATAACTATTTGAAAACTTTGGATAAATTAATGTTTAGATAGACATTTTCATTTCATATATATGATTTACATGCTTGTGTGATATCATGTTAGAATGTATTTATTTATGGTACACATCATGTAGTATAAATATTATAGAACATGGTTACTAACATGTCTCTCTAGATTCCCACACCATCATTATATACCAATCTATGAAGGGAGGGCCATTCCATGTTTGAGGGATTGTGCAGGGGATCGATGGTCCATAGTTGGTGTAGAAAAGTCCTCAAATGATGCTCTCCATCCCCACTGCATTACTTACTTGGAGATTACACTTAAGATTATTAGAGATACATGAGTTAGAGTGAATTGAGATCTTTTTAACATTGTATCTATTATTATTTTTATGTTGAGGCATAATGCCTATTGGAAATGTAACTGATTAATTATTTTACATTAACAATCATGGCTGAATTTTTAATATAATTACTTTCATTATGCAATTATGTTATGTTATATAAGATGCTAGTGATCAGTAACTATTATTGATACATGTTTACTTATGTTTAATATACTTAGTATGTTAATATCACTAATTAGATTCCCGTGGTGTAATCTAATGAAAGAACAAGCGTAGTGTAAATATTTTTTAAAAAACTACAATATTCTAATAAATCCCTATGGGGATGTTACATTATATTGATTAGATTGGTAGATGAAATTATATTTAATATATTTAATAGGGTGGCATATAAGTTATAAAATTATATATCACATTAAGGTGAAAATGGATTAGATTTGGGGAATGGATGTTCATGCACACACTTTTATATTTTTATGTAAATCTAAAATTTTTAAAGAACAATTTATTTTGAGTTTAAAAATTTACATAAAAATTTGATATGGGGTTCCACCTTTTACATATGAGCCTTGTATAGGGATTCACCTTTGCATATGATACACATACATGGTTACAATAAAAGAGTTATGATGATATTTTGAGTAGTGCGATTGAGGTTTCTATGACACTAAATTGATAGCACTTCTTAGTCCCTAATAAGGTTTGAGTATTTATATTTTAAACCCAAATTTTTAATAGTGGCATATCATTGGGGCATAATCACTCCATGAAATTCTCTAATAAAATAATGGGGAAACTTGGTTTGTATACCCACAAGTGTATTTGTTCATTTATTTTTCAATTTCAAATATTTCAATGATCTAGACCATTTAACATTTTCTATCATGAATGGACATTGATTTCTATATGTTTTATTATAGGATTTACATGGAACAAGATAGATATTTGGGGCATAGTTTAAGACACAAAATATATTTATACTCAAGTATCATATTTATTACCTCATCATTTTAACCTATCATTTCTAATAATATACTAAAATTGGAGCATTTGTAGACACATAAATTTGGTATTAGATACATGATAATATCATTTGTGACTTATATTTGACATTATGACTTGTGTATAAAAAATTAACTCTTGTTCACATTCTCTCCTAACCATTCACCTTTTTGTGGACATGGGATTCCCAATTTTCCATAATTAATATATAATATTTTCATAATATGTGTCAAAATGAGCCATTATATAATGCAAATTATTTCCATATTCTAGATTCATGTTTTATTCATTCTAGATAGTTCTATCTATAGTTAAACACTATCAATTATTGATAGTGTTTGCCTTCACCAATAGTGTCCTAGGTTATTAAAATGAATATTTTTAAAATTTAGATCCCTCCTTTGTGTCACCCACATGTTTTTCTTATCCATTATGGGGGGAAATTATTCATATAGTCATCTATATATACAAATCAAACCTAAGGATATTCCTATCAAACTCTCACAGGGTCACTAATTTGAAGCTACTTTCACATTAATATATCTATTTTCACATCCTTAAAGAACTATCATAATGCATCTAAATCTAAAAAGCCCTCAAATGAATAGTCCCTAAGCCAAGTCTAAACACCTAAAGTAAGGTGAAAGTTTCATATTTTCAAGTGTCAAAATATAAATAGCTTCATTGAATTATAGTGGAAGAATATTGAACACACATACTCATAGGTGGTTTTATCCCTCTTAAGAGTATTAGAATGTAGGAAATTATCAACCAATCATAAAAATGTAGTTATCCCTGTCCAACCCATATTTATAACACATTTTTAAGGTCAATTTTTTTCAAAAATGGAGATAGGATTTCAAGTAAAAGAAGGACAAAATCTAAATCTATACATAAATTTGAGGGCATGAAATCACTTAGAAAACATATTAATAAAAAAGCGTATAAATATATGGCAGAATAAAATGGTAAAACCTAAAGAGAAAATTCTAGTAGAAAGTGGACACATCTGGTCACCTCAAGTGTTTGAGCCTTGTTGATATCACTTGGTATATTATGATACTTTTTTTCTTGAGTCTATACATTACATATATATTTGTGATGACCGTGAATAGAACAAGAACATTATAGAATTAAAAAAGACATGTAACTTATCTACTTATTAATTATATAAATAGTAAGTGAAATAATTCATCTAATTTTACATTTGCATCTACATATTTTATGTATTATAGTATTCATTATTAATTATCCTAGTTTTAGATTATTTAGATCACTAAATTAAAAATAAGTTAAAACATGAATAACCTCACCAATACTTAAAACTTATTGCAAATGAGAAGCTTTGGATTAGAATAAAAGTTTGTCTCCCACCTCTATAAATAATTATGATGAGTTAGGCCTCCAAATCTATAATCAATTTAAATAAAATTGAAATATATTATCCTTGGTATAACAACTAATTTCCATTAAAATAACCTTGATAGAGAAATTTGTCAATTTTAATATGAAGTAAGAGAAAACCTAGTAGAGAATTCCACTTGAAGTAAGTCTACCTAACATAGAACTATTATACTTTTTAAAATATTTTAATCTTAATATTCATATTATGATGCATTCTATGGGTACTCACAACCTCTTTAAAAATTATGAAATATCCATTTGGGCCAATTTTTTTAATACTACCAAGGAAACTAGCTTCTAGTTCAACCATGCCCCTCTTCTTAGTAATCTAAAATCTGGTCTAATCACCTTCCCCCTCACCCATAAAATAATTAAAACACTTATAAATCCATCCACACAAACATATAAATATAAGACTTCAAAATAACTTGATGAGGTTAAGGGTATGCTCAGAGAAATTTTTAATGAGATAATAGCCATCAAAATTAATAATAACAATCCGGGGTATTGTACTCCTCCCACTTAAGGTTTATATCCTAATACATATGGTTATATTTGGTCTACCTATCCCCTAGATTGATTCTAATATCCAAGATAAAACAATTAAAACTCTTAGACTACACCCAAATCTCTTCCTACCCTTAAAGTATTCCTATGCAAAAATAATGAGGTGGGGATGCAAAATATCTCGTGCTTCATTGTGATATGACACATGAATCTAATAATTTCCCCATTGGAAATAAAAACAAGCCTTAATGGTTCAAAATTCCATGTATCATCCACCACCTTATAAGAGGAGGCTTAAGATCTTGCTACTATGGAAGAAAATATATTATTGTGGAGAGAAAATGATTTATGTGCACTAAATAGTAAACCACAACTAGGATGGAAGCCTAAAGTATAATCAGAATATGTAACCCTACTATATAAGAGTGACCTTGAGGGTTAACATAATAAAAAACCTATATATAAAATTATTCCATCTACCTTGGTGGACATTAGACATGAAGTCAAGGTAGATAAATCAAAAGGGAAGACTTTTGAAATGGAATAAAATAAACCAAAACTAAACACATATAAGTCCTAGAATTCCAAGCTCACCTACCCTATGGTAGATATTCTTAGGTGAGAATAAGCCACTTCTACCTCAACAAATAAGTTAGCACCAATTTCACTTGATGTGGTGGATAAAAAAAAAATTCTTATTAATGTATCCATTTGGGAATAATTATCTATATCAAGTCAAATGGAAATGGTACATGAGTAACTAAAGAAAAATGTGAGACCAACCATGGGAAAAGACAATGAAGAATCAGCTAGGAAAAAAGCTTGTTCTCCACCTCCCACTATATTTCAAAGAGAAAGTGCAAGGGAAATTCACATATACCTCCTAAATTTTACATTACACTTATAATTTTGGGTTACTTGGTCTACAACTCTATGATAAATTCAAAATATACTAATATAATTATGCTAGAGAAAGTAGAGAGAGACATTAATTAGATGAATAGGATACCAATTTACAACTATAATAATTATAAATGATCTTATCCTTAAACTTTATATATGCCCCAAAATCATAATTATACATGAGATTTATATTAATAACCTTACCCCCATGTTTGAATTATACTCATCTTGGGATTTCATTACTAGAGTAGGAGGGTATTTGGCACTAGACATGACCCACATGATACTTAGGACTAGGTATGGAGCTAAGGTTAGATTTGATTTAAATATAATATCCAAATATCATTCACATACCTTTGTTTTAGATCCTATGTCATCTACATACACTATCATAACAAAGGATAATTTAGAGTTCTTAATCATTCATGTACATGAGGATGTTATAGAGCTCCCTGATGAACATTAGATGGATGTGACCATACTATATGGTAGTTTTAATACTATGAATCCTCTTAGGATAATTAAATGGGAACCTAATTCATTAATGAATAAAGTATCCCATTTCCATAATTAATGAAATATAGGGAGGAGGACTAAAATGGAATGTGGAGTCTCTACTTTGATGGTGCCAAGTACAAGAATGGGGTAGGTGTCAAAGTTATCCTATACTTTATTAATGGTGACAAGATTATACAATCATATATATTGTATTTTCATTACATCAATAAAATCATTGAGTATGAGGTCCTTGACTTAGGATTATAATTGCTTGAGAAAATGAAGGTAAAGATGCTATAGGTATTCAAAGACACTGATCTAGTAGCTAAACATGTAAGATCCTAGAGTGAAACTAAGAATGCCATTTTGAGGTTTCTAAGAATGTTATTTATGATTTATTGGATTAATTTGATGATATAAACCTCCACTCAATTCATAGGAATCATAATACTAAGGTATAATATATGGGTATGGTTGGATCTTAGTATTTTTCTCCTACAAACTTTATTAAGGATGAAAGTCATGTAAAATTTCTTGTATGGACTTTCATACCTAAAAATGTCAACCGGTAGCAAGTGTTTGATAATGAATAATAAATCACCAACTTCATTCAAATGGAGGAATTTTTTTATAATGAGTTGAGGCCCAAGATAAAATAATCATATCATGAACATATTATCTAGCTAAAGATAAACAAGCTACCAAAGGGCCTAGTTATCTTAGATAGTATGTTCACCCCAATGACTAGATTAGAGGGGAAAAGAAAATCTCTTTAAATTTAGAGGATTAAAAATTTGTCCACATTTATAAATATAAGGTTATATAATTAGGAATGTATAGAAATTAGAATAAGATAAAAAATTTTATCAAAATTTGAATCAAGTTTGATAGCTTATGGAATGGGAAATTTGAAATAATAAACTATAAAGGAAGAAATTCATTCAAGCTATCAAATCTCCATGGAGAACTTATGAAGAAATACATTCAAGCTATCAAATATCTATGGATAAATTATGCTTATCCTAGTAAATGTAATATATCCCAAACACTATCCTTAAAAATAAGTATTATTTCACCTTGTAACTATGTATGAATTGTATCATGTTTTTTTAGTTCTTTTTATTGTTTTTTAATTCTAATGTGTATTTGTATTTATCTATTTATTTTTGGTAGGCATTTATTTCTCTTGTATAGTTATTAAATGAGGATAATGTGGAAAGTTTTAAGATTCCACCAAAGGCCTTTTATAGATATCCATGTATATTATAGTACTTTGAGTGTGATTTTTTAAAGTGGTATCCTCTCAACAACATATTTGTAAACTAATTAGCTCAAATTTGGTTAATAGCGCATCATCCATGGCCCAAAAAATATGTGTGATTATGGAATTTTCAACATTGGTGAAATAAAGAGATGGATCCCATATGCATTTCATTATTTATTTATAAGGTATAGACCTCATGACATATGATAGATCACAAATCATGTTGTTAGTGATTAATTGGCTTAGTCATAAGCCAAATCACTTACTTTATGTGGATAATAAGTCATCACAAGTTCCAAAACATGTCATATTAGGCTTAAATATAGATGCATGAGTGGTAATTTCAAATTTTCAAAGTCCAAGAAAGCATTTAAATTACTATATTTTTTACTTCCTTATTGTCTATGTAATATTTTCATTGAGATATGTATCCCCCCAAAATAAAATGCTATTATCATCGTTAAAATACAAAACCCTTGTATTGTAGATTTTTAACCAATGGTCATGATAGGGTGATCTAATTGATGGTAGAATTATGTCCAAAGATTGATAATAATCATAAGACTACAAAAATATATACTCAAAATAGAACTCAGACATAATAAAGAAGGTATGTTTCCACTTTGTCAACTCAAGGTCAAGCCATGAGAGTACAGTCATAGGTATCACCTACTTCTCTTTAATCTCAAATCATTACTCTAAAACTCAAACATTATGTGTAATTACCCCAAGTGAACTCCATGGTCATATAAAATGTTATGAAACCTAACCCACCTCCACTAGTCCATTGTGTGGTCATAATCAAAGATGAAAAACCCATCAGATCTAGATCAGAATGTCTATGATACAACCTTATCTATTAGAAGCACTAAGGACCTGAGAATAGTTACACATTTATGTTTTGTCAACTAGACTTATGATTAGTTTGGTAATTAGGAATGGGATTTCACCCTAGGAAAAATTATTAACCCTACTATACACCCTTGTTATAAGTTAGTGGAATCTTATGCCCACAAATATGATGTAAATTCTTGGCATATTAAAATGACAAATGATAGTTTCATTTTTTTAATCTCCCTTAGCTCTATCATAAAAATGTTGGTTATTACCATTTCTTAGGATGCATGCAAGTTATTGGTTTATTTCCAAAGAAATAATTGGAATTCACATCATAAATAGTTGGTAAATTAAATTAGGTTGTAAAAGGTACCCTCCCTAAAATACCAAATCTTGTTGTTAGTCTTACTAGTAATATATTCACATATTAGAATAGAATAAATAAAAAAATATGCATAATATAATGAGTATCTACACAACAAAAAAATATATTGATGGGCCAAGATGACCTAATATGTAATATATTAAAAAATAGAATATTTACCCTTAAGTTAGGGAAACACCAAACAATACTCCTTAATGAAATAATAACCCATAAGATATCTAAATATGGGAATGCCACTTCAAGGGGAAAATGTAAAATATCCTTTTACAAAATATAAGACTCTCCACTTACATTACATCCTTCACAATAATATACATTTCATTTACTTATACCTATATTACTATTAATGGATAAGTACACCCCTAATCCAAATGTAAGTAAAGTCAATACCCAATGTAACTAATTATAGAATTTACTAATTTAACCCATACAAATAACTAAGCATATGTGTGTCATATGTGGGCATATCCATCTAATATACATTATAATATAATATCACTAGGTCCATAACATGTCATCCTTCCTTGACATGTTTCATCCTTGAAACATGAAAAGAAACCAAGTAATGAAAGTTATTAAAATCATTGAAAAATTTCCAACATGATTGATCATACAATTGACCATATGTGATCTTCATAGGAGATATATCAACAACATTAATTCCAAATTCCACTATGCTACTCTAATTCCATTCATGATCATAGTTTTTCCTCCTTGGTGTTTATTATCCCCAAAATTTTACTTTGTCAAAATTTTCAAAATTTGGTACCAATATGAAGCATTATTATTGAATTCCAAATTTGTATAAAATATCATTTACCCATATTTAGTCATTTTCTAAAACCGTGAAAGTGTAGTTTCCACACCTTGCACATCGAGGATGCTAGACTGATCTGACCCCTACGGTGTTCTAGATGCAAAAGTATAATTTAATTATGAATAGGTGTTTTTTAGTGTTAGATACAACCCTAAGGTTAGGGTGACCCATGCCATCAAGGATGTACCTTTTTATAATTTAAGTGTGCCCTTTCATTTATCCCCCTTGTTTATTTGGCAAGCCAAAATAAGGGGTGTGTGGCACACATTAGACAGGCAGTGGGCCCAAATTATGTTGAAATTAAAAAAAAAATACTATAAATATAAGATTGGTATTCTCATCATGAAAAAAATCTTTGTCTAACAATAATGATCTCACCCTATGTACCTGTACTACCTAGAAGCTCTACCCCTCCATATTTTTAGTTTGGGTAAGTGAAAATTAACCTAATAACTAAATAATAATAATTTTTCCTTGTAAATCTTAGTCATACTCCCCTCTATGGAGTTTTAGAAAATTATGATAAATTTTCAATAAATTAAAAGTTTAAAGTACCTAAGGTATGCCAAAAATACACCCCATGCTTGAGATAATATGTAAGGGTGCTAGAGTGCAAGAAGAATATTTCATTTAGCTCCAAAACTTCACCTATATATAGGTTAGTGGGTTTCAAGGATATCCTTTTATACTCCAAGGGGTTTTGAGTGACAAGATCATATTGATATAATTATGCTAGAACCTATATGAAGTCCATAAAAGATACATAAATAGGCACATGATAGATGTAGCATTTCCAATCACATTGGAATACTACACCTATATAAACAACATAGAAGCCCAAAACATTGAGACCACAATGGTGAAGTTTCCTTTGCAACCTACCAATAGGAAGGCCTCCTTTGATAGAAATATCTATGCCAAATATCACCTTGGGATATGTTTCACATACACACATGTGCCTCATTTAGAGTATTATTAGGTATAACATGCAAATGATTATGATGTACAAATAAAATACTATAATTGGTTGATCCTAGATTAGATCAAAGTTTAAAATTATAAATTATTTGAGTCCCTAAGTGAATTTAAAGATTTATATAACTTTATGGAACCTCAAGAACTTCCCCATGTTCCTTGGGTTTTTGAAACCCCAAAAGTCTCAAATATGTATGTGGTTCTCAAAATGTTGCCTAAACTCGAAATATCTAATTATCACAAAGTTACATGGGGTGTGAAATAATTATAAAATCTTTGGTTATATCATAAATATTTTATGTTTGGGGTGTCTTTGGTTCTCATAATTCTTGAAAGGACCATTTGGGTCTTAGAAATATTTTAAAGTTAAATTAAATCCATTTTTGGAGATTTTGCATCCATTGGTAACTTAGAGTAGGTGTCATCAATGTCTATGAATTGAGAAATACACCATGGGATGTTTGAAAATAAATAATTAAAAAAGTTTTCAAGGTACCATTGGATCACATAACTCCTAAATAACACTAGACATATTGGTCAACACTAAATAAGAGCTATCAAAGTCTATTTAAGGTTATTGGGTGGTTGTCATCTGCATTTAAAATCCTATATTATTTTTCACAACATTCAATGGCACCAAATCTCTTCTTATGCACATGCCAATCCATATTTATGAATTTTTCATCTTGTTGATGCCTCTATGTGTATCAAAGGTACTCTTAGTGTTTAAAAACACTTCTCATTTTAGAATTTAGAGAATTCATGGCATGATTAGTAGGTTTTGGTAATCTAGTTACTTGTGGTGAAATAGAGGCAGAGTAATTTAAATTGCTCCACAAATTTATATTACTTGGTGGTTGGGAGCCATTGTGGTCCTTGTGAATTTTGAAGTATTTGTGTTGATCTTAGTGAGTGATGACCAAATTTATATACCAAAGGATAATCTAAATGAATATTTAAATTGAGATCTATACTAAAGTGATTTTGTTTAAAAAAACCAAAAGAGAAGGGTAGGGACTCTATTTTAGCTTTGTACATTGCTACATTGGCATTATTAGTCTAGGATATCTTTCTAGGTTTCTTGGAAAATGACTCTAGTAGTAGATATCTTTACTCTGTGATTTGTGTCAATTTATGAAAGGTGATGTCAGCTTTAATTTTATTCATGTCCTCTACAATATTGTAACCAGTCTTATTGGAAGAATTGGAAGCATCAACGCTAGGTTTAGAAGTACTTCCCTTTGGAGGTTCTAGATTATTGTCTGAAGTGACATCTAGAGGAGTACCAAAGTTGTTTAGAGGAGTATAAATAATCAAATACTACCTCTATTCTCTATTCTTGAGAGGATATGTCTTCTTCAAGAATTGATGGAAGGCATGGACTTCTTTAGGAACACCATCTAGCTCATTATCTTATTGGAAGGGGAAATCAAATGTCTCCACCATGAATGTCTGGTCAACATTCTTAGATCCTAAATTACCTACACCTTTATATTTATTAGTAACTACCTCAAAAGTGTCTAACTCTTCTTAAAATTCCTCAAAATCTTTACAAAATTCAACGCAATCAATCTCACCATGCTTAGTAGTACAATGGACCCTACAATAATCAAGTAAATAAATATCAATAAGATTAATATCCATAGTATTATTTTCAAAATATGGTTCATTATTCTTATTGGTGTGGAAAATATCATTATTAAACCTATTGTTATGTCTATTGAACCTTTGGAAAGAGAATTTCCTACCAAAAATTTCTCTAGTATTACCAACTTGTTTTTGTAGCTAAAGGAAGTTACTGCTTAGTTTTGGACCATTTTTAGGATGGACTAACTCTCAATTTTGGGGTATTATAAATTATGTAATTGGTTTTTATTGGTACTAGTGGCTAGTACCAAGGTCCTTTGATCAATTTCATTAAACCCATTATTGGTAGTGTCATTTAAGAACCCCAAATTATGGTTAGGAACAACATGTCTTAGAGGCAATTGGTTTAAATTTGGGAGATGGTTGAAAATAGGCACATTTTGATTGTTATTGGGAAAGTAATTTAAGGTATGAATATGTGGGTTGACATTAGGAATAGAATAGGCCATTTGACATTGCAGTTGCATCTGATCATTAATGATCATAACCTTAGCATAAGATAAAGTTAATGTGTTCATTGTACCTATAACTCTCTTTATGAATACATAAGTCATGGGATCAAGATCATCTTTATAAATTTCCAAGACCAAGGCTTGATCATGATTATAAGGATCAATGGTTTTTTTGTACATATTTTGGAATCTAGCATTGAAATATCTTATGGGTTCGTTTGCATCCCTTTTCAGGGTGGTAAATTGATGGTATAGGATACAAGGGCTGATGATCTTACAAAATTGGTCAATAAAAATGTTATTAAACTCATCCCAAGTGGTGATGCAATCATAAGGTAGGTTTAGGAGCCACTCATACACAACATATTTCAATGTGAAAGGGAACAACCTACATGCTACATCCTCATAAATTACATTTAAAAATCTTAATGCAACCTTAAATAATTTAACATGTTCCTATGCTGTTATAATGTCACAAGGACTAAAAGATGGCAAATAATTTTTTGGATTCTGAGGGAGGTCATGAATTTCACCTTATATGTTGATGGGAGAACTTCCCAACCAAGCCATACCTTGATGTAGGTTAAACATAGGAGTACCTTAGAGTGGTAAAGTTGGCAAATATTTTAAATGCCTGTGTCTACCTTTGTCTCTTTTGGTTCTCCTATGGACTTCCAACTCAAGAAAATTCTCTCTTGTCTTAGAGTGTGATTTAGTTTATATTCTTGGTAGTTCTATCTTGAGAACTTTGGACCTTGTTTGAAATATGATGTGTTAAATTGACCTTTATAAAGAACAGGACTCAAATTTGCACAATAAGCTAATTTTACAAAGATGCATGTAAAGAACAACAAAGGGCATCAAATTTTAACTAAGTTAGCTGAAAAGTGTGTCCAATTATATAAATATGGCCTATCTTTGCAAGTCTAAGCTCAAATGAACCCATATCTATGAAAGATACACAAATATTTGATCAAAACAAGTTATTCTAACCTCTAATACTATGGATCATTAGATATTATGATATATTTACTAGAATCAATCATTCAACCTCAAAGATACTTTATCTTTTTTTAAAGGAAGTACACATATGGGTCAAGGATCACAAAGATCAATGATATTTACACTTCTAAGCAAATAATTGTGGAAAATTACAAAGATAACACCAATCTTTGATCAAAACACACCAAGACTATCAAAGATTCAACTAATTCACTAAGGCCCTACTTATAAAACTAGTGGATATTGTATTGGTGATGCCTTTATGTGTATCACAGGTGTTCTTAGTGTTTAAGAACACTTCTCATTTTAGAATTGATAGAATTCATGGCATGAGTATCAAGTTTTGGTAATCTAGTTACCTATGGTGAAATAGAGGTAGAGAAATTTAAATTGTTCCACAAATTTATATTATTTAGTGGTTGGGATCCATTGCGGTCCTTGTGAATTTTTAAGCATCTATGTCTATCTTAGTGAATTATGACCAAATTTCTATACTAAAGGCTAATCTAAATGAATATTTATAATGAGATCTATGCTAAAGTGATTTGTTTAAAAAGAAGCAAAAGATAAGGGTAGGGAAGAAAGAGAATATATGATTTTTGATCCTTGAATTAAACATTATGACAAAGTTTCAATTACAACTGAGCATGCATATAACCATTATATAATGCAAAATAGTGTAAGCTCAGATCTCACTATACACTAAGTAAACTTCTAAGGTAATATGAAAAGATACAAGTAAGAATTTAATTTAATTTAAAGATTTGTTACTACATTAAAATAGCATTTGCACATCCTAATGCAGAATAAATGAAATGAAGCAAATTCAAGATCATTCAACTAATCTAGTGTAAGCACAAATTAGCAACCCTGTATCAAAGATGGAAATTCATAATTCATAGAACCTATTCAAATTCAAGACTTGAAATAAGCAGTGGAGAGAGAAATCATGAAAAATTTGACACAAAAAGCCTTGGACAAACTTTTCAAGTATTCCTTTTTTATATTAATTAATCTAAAGTATACAATTTTTACTCAAAACTCACTCCCTTTACAAAATGGTAATACCACCTTTAATAGGATGACAAAGCAGTATACCATTCAGTTACAAGATAAAAATATACAAAATATAAGGATAATTGTCCTTTATAGGTTATAAAATACATTTGATTTTCTAAAGTGGACTAACCTAGAGGCATATATGCTAACAATCAAGCATATGCCTTTACAAAAGAATATTCCACATTCAAAATGTTACAAAGCTTTACAAAATGGAATATTATTCATCCAATTGGTGGGCCTTGCACCTACAAACACACTTGTTGCTATTAAAAGATGTTCATAGCCTTTTGATGTTGCTCATTAATTTTCTCTAAGTCAACATTCGACTTTAGGAGACACTCTTCTTCAGTGTCAGCTAGATCATTAAATTCTCTATCATTTTTGGCCATATCTTCCTTGATGCTCTTGGACTTAGTTATCCTTTCTCCTATATTAAATATCATGTCTAGGATCCTAATATTGTCCACCCTAGATTATCCTTGACTTTTTATTCTTATTTATTGCATCACCAAAGTAGCTATGTGCTTGAACTCATCATCTTTCATGATGCCTAGGATAGTGGGTTATGTAGGGTTAGTAAGCATAGTCCTAAAGAGATTTTAAATAATTTATACTAGCTCCTCATCACCCTTCAAGATCCTCTCTAGATTTGTTGACCAACCACTTAGATTCTAGACTTTGTCAATAACTATTCCTAGAATTGCATTCAAATATCCTAAACTAGTGGTTTTAAACCCAAGAATCTATCTTTCAACCTGTATGTTGAGTAGACTTATTATTTTATCCTCTAAAGCTTGACATTAGGCTATTATAACCTTAGCCACTATATTCTATTGTGCCAATGTACTTTTCCTCAACTTCATTGATTTCAAGGCATCAAACATGTCATAGAAGGATTCATCAATAATTTTAACCATTGCCTCTAGGACCAATAGCACCTCCTAGGTCTCTAGATTTTCCTTTTCCTTATCTAGGTTATATATACTATATTTCATGCCCTTGATTATTGCTCTGATCTAAGATGAATGAGTATCATCCAAGCTTTCTATGTCCTCCTCATGGATGGGGTGTTTACTAAGCTATTGTCCCCCAACTAGAGTTAATCCTATAAATGGCTAAACCTTTCGAAAGGTGAATTCCTCACCTCCAAAAAAGGTTTTATTTGTGCATAATCTTTCCAAGCACACTATCTTAGGATTGAATTGCACCATGGTGGATGACTTTGTTACCTTAGGAGGTTCTATGACCTCCATCCTTATGTTACTTGATACACCTAGGGTGTCTATTTGTGTGCCACCTAATGCTCTTATGGTAACTATTCTTATTTATTCTTCTTCCATCAAAGACAATATCCATGGATTGATTTCCTTATGGATATCAATGTTAATTATCTTGGTCAAGGCCCAAAACTGGGAGAAAGTGGCAATCTTCTACATTTTCCCATAAACAAACCATTCATGGATAATGGGTCCATGAATGGAGTATTCGTCACTAAACAAGTTGATCTCACTCATGGGGTGGGTGAAGGTCAACTTGGGATTCTTCCTTCCAACTAGGACCAATGCCAATTCTACTTTTCTTTTTTGTAGGGGTGCTATGGGGACTAGGTCTAAAGCAACTTCCTTACCCTTGTCTTGTTCAACCTCCTCTATCTGTGCTTGGGTTTATTCATTTTGTTTTTCTCCTTCCTCTAACCCATAAGCTTCAAAAATCACCTTAAGTACATCCTCTACTATCTCACTTGGCTCTAAGGCAATCATATCTATATACTCAATTAGAGATATTGCTCTTTGAGGTAAGGTTGAGGATGATGGGCCTTTACCAAGTCTCTCTTCTAATTTTTCTTTCCCAAGACCTTGTGTAACATGTGCTTGGGGATATTTCCATTCCATTTGTGGTTGCACTTGAGGGGGATTAGAAGGTCTAGGTAGCAAATGGTACTGACGGGGCCTTATTTTCCATATCTCACCTGGTGGCTTGTTGTCTCCCCTAGTTAATCTAGGATCTAGCTTGATGTTGAGTTTTTTTAATCTAGCCAATACCTTTGGGAAACTGAAGGATTTGATGTAGAATAGGTCATGGACATTATTTTGATGATCATATGTATTTTTTTATGATTATGGAATTTGATGTTGGGTGACTACCCCATTAAGATCCCACTATCTCAAATCATCCTTATAAAGGGTGAAGGAGTCCCTATGTCTATAAAAAACATTTACATGCTCTTAGTTTTATAAAATGATCTTATATATTGTCAATGGAAAGGGATGGGGAAGACATTTCCTTTTTTCCTTGCAAAATCCATCTATACTATGAAGAAGTTGGTAATCCACTTCTTGCTTTGTAAGCTTGGTTGGCACATATATGGGTAGCCTAAAGGGTTGTGTCAAATTATCTTTAATATTTATGATGGTGAAATAAAGGTAGAACCAAATATCCCCTATCAACTTCACATACTTCTTAATCAATGGGTTAACCCTGCTCATGGGGATTCCTATGATGGCTTCCATTAGGACTAGGTAGACATAATCATAGACGAATTTCAAGTTATGTTTGTATTTGAAAATGTGGAACTAGGATTAATGATGGGAGATAGTGGGTCTTCCATTAGGGGACCAATTATTAATATTTGAGATCTAGGTGGAGGCTAAAAGGGCATCCAATAGATAAGCCATCATGTTAAATGTTAAGCATGGGATATACTGAGAGGGGGTGAATCAATATATCATATATCTTATAAATTTTCTACTTAATCAAACTCCACTTAACCATACATTCAATATATGAAATAAAACTAAAATAATTTTCACCACATAAGAGAGAAAGAGAGAGACACTAGATTTTTACATGGAAACCCAAAGTGGGAAAAACCATGGAGAACAATCTCAAGTATATGAAAGAGCACCAAATACAATTATAAAGTTTTCAAGCACAAACTTGTAGGAGCACCAACCCCTTGAAAATATTTATGAGCACCAACCCACATGACCACCAACCCCTCTTGTGTATAAAACACAACTATCTCTCAATGTTGCTTTCTCAACACATGATAGAGCTCTAAAAAATCTCTTTCTATTCTCTCCACTTTTATTATCTAAATTAATTACAAACCATGCACTATATTGCATATTAAAAATGGATTCTCAAGCCTTTACATATAGATTTCCAAATTACCTTTAGCATTCACCCTTTGTGACCCTTCACTCCTCATGGAAAATGGTGCCAAACATGCATGCCACTTTGAATCTTTGTATTTGAAAAGTCATAAGGTGACCCTTCATAAGCAAATGCATCATTTAATCTTTTATCTTTATCTTTGTTACCTTTCAAATTCCTTAAGGTGACTCTTCATGGAAAAATTCACCATACCCTCTTTTATCTTCACTTGGTGACTCTTGGAATTCCTCAAGATGACTCTTCATGACAAAATGCATCTCATTTATCTTTTGTCTTTACCCCATGACTCTTTGACTTATCCATGGGCCCTCTTTTTAATTTTATGCAACCAAAAATATATTTGTTAATATTAAATAAATATAAATAGATTTAGCCAAAATATGAACATTAAAAACACCTTTAGAAAATAAATGCTATGGGGCCTTTATCACCAATACTAGACCTTTGACATCAATGACAATATTTCCAACAATCTCCCCCTTTGTCATTGATGGAAACCTCAAACTAAAACTATCACATCCTAAAACCTATACTACACATGTCAATATACATATATATCCAAACTAAAAATTACATATTAACCCCCCTTACTGTAACATTTGGTACATATTCCCTATACCTATTTTCATACCTATTTCTACATCTATTCCCTGTGCCTATTCCTATACCTATTTGTATTCTTCTCCCCCTTTGACATCAATGACAAAGGGCCTATCTTAGATCTAACACATAGATCCCCCTCAATTGATGTTGATCCTTAATGGTAGGAAGTAAAATAAAGTACTCCTAAATTCTCTCATAGATACTTGAATGTGTCTTTTGGTAGTGCCTTTGTGAAAATATATACAATCTATTCTATAATACTGATATATTCCATCTTAACCTAATGATATGTAACTTGTTATCTCAAGAAGTGATATCTGATAGGAATATGTTTTGTTCTTGAATGCATCACTAGATTCTTAGAAATATTAATAACACTTATGTTGTCATAAAAAATAGAAATAGGTTCACCATATTTTACCTTGATATCTTTCAAAGTTTGCTTCTTCCAAAGTACTTGAGTACAACACAATACCATTGTAATATATTCTAATTCAACTATATAAAGAGATAATAAATTATTCTTTTTCCTTAGCCATGATACTAAGCTATCATTAAGGAAGAAAGCCCTCCACATATACTTATTATGTCATCCATGCAACCTCCCCAATATAAATATGTATAACTAACCAAAGTGAAATCTTTGCCTGTGGGATACCATAATCAATAATCTAATGCCCCCTTGACATATATAAATATTCTCTTCTCCAACTGAACATGACTCTCCTTTGGGGCTACCTGATATCTCACAACCATGCCTACTACATTCATGATGTCTGGCCCTAATGCTATTAAATATAAAATAATATTAGCCATAGATCTATACAAAGATTGATCTATAATAGGTGAATCTTCATCCTTACTAACCTTATTCCCTATACACATTGGTGTGCCAACTAGTGCACAATCCTCAAAACTAATTTTTTTCAACATTTCCTTCACATACTTACTTTGAGATATGAAATTTCCTTTATCTGACTAAAATATTTGTAACCCTAAGAAAAATGACAATTCTCCAAGCATAGACATCTCAAATTCTTTTTTCATATTATCATAAAATTATTTTGTCATCTTTTCATTATTTCCTCAAAAAATTATGTCATCAACATATACCACAACAATCAATTTATGTTCACCTTATGTTTTTATGTAGAGATTATTATCAGCAAAACCTCTCTTGGAACCTTGATTTTATAAGTACTTATCAAGTCTTGCATACCAATATTTGGGAGATTATTTTAATCCATACATTGCTTTCTTCAATATTCATACATAACTACTATCATTTGAGAGAATAAATCCCTTAGGCTGATCAATGTAGACCACCTCTTCTATATTCCCATTCAAGAAGGTATACTTGACATCCATCTAAAATGCTTTGAAAATTTTAAACACTACATATGCAAGAAACATTCTAATAGCTTCTAGCCTTGCCATTAGTGAAGAATTTTCTTCAAAATCTATTCCCTCAATCTAAGCATATCCTT
Organism: Torreya grandis; assembly: GCA_037957365.1. Classification (NCBI taxonomy): domain Eukaryota; kingdom Viridiplantae; phylum Streptophyta; class Pinopsida; order Cupressales; family Taxaceae; genus Torreya; species Torreya grandis. Next base: position 3,564,928 of record JARHVA010000023.1, on the reverse strand, counting down.
TACATACTAACCTTTCTTTATTCCTAGTAACTTCACCATTTGAATTCAACTTATTTCTATATACCCATTTTTTTCCTATCACATTATGATCTTTTAGTCTAGGCACTAATTCCCAAGTATCATTATTTTCTATTTGATTTAATTCTTCATCCATTGACTTAACCCAATGCTCATCATGTCTATCTTTTGAAAAAGTTCTAGGCTAAATTTTGGATAACAAAGAGAAATTAACTTTCTTAGATTCACTTCATCATTCTTTTGGTGTGAACTCCTTCATTTATGTTATCGATGATGTCACTTTCATTATGATTTATTTGGACATATTTGGATGGGGTTTTGGTATCCTTTTTCTCCATCATCTCATCTTCATTTGATTCTTCAAAATCTTCTTCTTCAATGATTTTTGGAGTGTCTACTAGATCACTATCACTTTGTGTTACATCTTCATCTATCTTGACACTTGCACTTTCAAAAATCTTCTTGGTTCTTTTTTTATAACATTTATAAGCTTTACCCAAGTCTCATGAGTATATTTTCATTTCATAAATTTAACAAATTTTGATTCACATCAACCACATAAAATAGTATTTAAAGCTTTAGCATTGTTTTCACTTACCTTATTTTTTGTTGGAGTAATCACAAGTGTCTATGGCTCTTTGTATTCCTCCACAACTACTTACCAAATCTTGAATCCAAGAGACATAAAATAAGTCCTCATCCTTATGCTCTAAAAACAATAAATTTTCCCATCAAATAAAGGTACCTTATTGGTATAAAAACTTCATGTGATCTAGTCATCGTGCTTTCCCCAATCTACCTTCAAGTTGCAAAACTCTTTCCAAAGGAATCTGCTCTAATACCAATTGTTAAGCATGGGATATATTGAGAGGGGGGGTTAATTAGTATATCATATATCTTATAAATATTTTACTTAATCAAACTCCACTTAACCATACATTCAAGCTATTCAATAAAATTGAAATAATTTTCACCACATAAGAAAGAGAGATAGAAACACTAGATTTTTATGTGGAAACCCAAAGTGAGAAAACCATGGAGAATAATCTAAAGTATATGAAAGAGAACCAACTCAAATTACAAATTTCAAAAACACCAACTTGTAGGAGCACCAACCCATTTTTTGTGCACCAACACAATAACTATTTGTGAGAACCAACCCATAGGAGCACCAACCCATAAGAGCACCAACCCATCTTATGTATAAAACACAACTATATCTTAATGTTGCTTTCTCAACAAAAGATATATCTCTAAAAAATCTCTTTCTATTCTCTCTTCTTTTCTTATATAAAATAATTATAAACCATACAATCTCTTGCATATTACAAATGACTTCTCAAGCCTTTATTATAGCTTTCCAAATGACCTTTGGCATTCACCCATTGTGACCCTTCACTTCTCATGGAAAATGGTGATAAACTTGCATGACCCTTTTAATCCTTGTATTTTAAAATTCTTATGGTGACTCTTCACAAGTAAATGCATCCTTTCCTCTTTTGTCTTTATCTTGGTGACCTTTCGAATTCCTTAAGGTGACTCTTCATGTAAAAATGTGCCATACAATCTTTTGTCTTCAATTGGTGACTCTTGGAATTCCTCAAGATGACTCTTCATGGGAAAATTCATCCCATTCCTCTTTTTTCTTTACCCCATGGCTCTTTGACTTCTCCATGGGCCCTCAGTTGACTTTTATGCAACCAAAAATATATTCATTAATATTAAATAAATATCAACACATTTTAGCCAAAATATGAACATTAAAAACACCTTTAGATAGTAAATTCTATGGGGCCTTTATCACCAATGCTAGGCCTTTGACATCAATTCCAATATTTACAATAGTAAAATTGCTTGCTTGTTTTCTTCTTGATTGCTATGAATTGGGACTTCAAGCAGAAGTTGATCATCTCACCTAATGGGGGAGTGAGTCTTTTCTCTACCATGAAGTAGACATAAGATACCTAGATTTTTACAATATGAGTGGTAGAGGGGGCTCCACATAACCTATTAAATAAGGTCATTATTATCCTAATTCCCTCCCTAAATTAGACAATTGGGATTTTGCTTATGGGGTCTTGTATAACTTGGTTCCTAGTGAGTAGCCATGGGGTAAGGATTGTGTTCAAATTGTGATCTCTAGTACAATTTTTTATGGTTTTTAGGTCTACTTATGGCTTACACAACTTATACTATCTCTTAAAAGCTAAGGGAGAAGTATATGCTATCTTCTTAAAGTTATGTTCATGCAAAAATCCATTTGTCCTCAATTTTACAATCAATAAAAAGAGGATCAGGGATGTAAATGCAGTGAAGTACCTCAAGCTTTTTGATATCATAGAGTAGGCTAGCCATCTAAATGGAAATTAGGTCATTGTATCTCCTTAGAATAGTTGCATTCTTATATTCTTCCCTTGTTAAAGCCTACATCTCTTTGATGGTCCAAAAGATTTTAGACCAATTCTAGTTCCCATTATTCAATGTTGTAGTGTCTAGGTCTATGTCTTTAAAAATTCTCCCCTCATTATTTGAGGTTAAGTATAGCTTGGTCTCATCAATTTACTATTATCTATGAGCTACCATGGTTGTATATGTATCAATTGCTTTATTAAATGAATTGAAAGTAATCTCTGGGTCACTTATTCTCACTCAGTTTACAATTGAACTCTCCTTGTTTGATTGTGATTAATCCAAGATTAATTTAGGGATTTTAATGATGCATGGTTTTTTAGGCTTTAATGGTGATGGAAATCTAGACTTAGGCTCATTCATGTCTCAGATTTGATTAAGACCCAAGACTTTATAACTTTACCTTTTCGATCACACAAAATATTTAATTTTGTCATTTTATGTTTTCATGGTACCCATGTGACATCCATTTGATAAAATTCATGTCATTTTTCATAAATACATTGAGGGAGTAGCCATTGGATTTTAAAAATCCAAATTTTCTTTCACGCTATTAGATCTTTATTCATGGATCAATGTGGGCCATTGATCATGATCATAGGTCTTGAAAATCATTGGTTGCTTTATATCAGGTCTTGTGTTTGTTCCACTTGGTTCTTTTTTGGGCCTCTCAGGCTTTGTGTTTTGTTCATTGGATGCATACTAAACATGTGTCATTTCTATCGGCCTTCAGGGGGCTCATTGAAAAGTCACTAACATCTGCACTCCATCCAATCAACCCCTTATGAGCAAGCATAGATTGTTGATCTTGATCTGAATGAATGCACATGATTGGTTAGATGAACCCAAGCCTTAGCTTATTGGGCTTCTCGTGATCCATTTGATCAATCTTCATAAACAATCATGGTTCATTAATCTTGTAAAAGGGAGAGAAATTTAATCAATGTCATGATAAAGGAGTGGATTTAGGCTTAAATAATTTAGGCTAAGGTTTATTTCATGTTTAATAAACATGTTATAAACTTTAGGCTAAAGTATTTTAGCCTAAGTTTTTAAATACATATGAGGTGTACCTAGGCTAAATGTCTTAAGCTAAGGTTTATATTATGTTAATAAAAACAACATACACCTTAGGCTAATATATTTATGATAAGTTCTTAGAACATGTCCAAAGGGGCCAAATGATAAAAGGACCAATTATTAGGTTTTGACCTAAGGTTTCATCATATTAATGAACACAAAGTAACCCTAGGTTAAAATTATTTGAGCTAAGTTTTATATCATAAGGACCCTTCTAAATAATATCTAATATAATTCTCTTATCCTAAGGTTTTTTGCATTCAAATAAATATAATTGGAACCTTAGGAAATAGACTTAGATTAGAATTATATCTATAAATGCGTAGATCATGAAACCATTTTATCATTGGAAATTCAAATATCCTAAATGTTTTAACATATTCTGAGGGTGTCATATTGATCTACAATGTAATTTGTAAGCTTATAGTAACATTTTGGAGTATATCTTTGTGTCTTAGCAAAATGATCAATAACTTAAATTTTATGGTCTCATAGACATCAATGATGACCTTACGAACATTAAATGAAAATCACAAGAACATCAAATTTAAGTCAATAGATTATTAGGTATGATGGGCTTAAAGTTGATGGTCCCATAGACATCAATGATGGCCTCATAGATGTCAAATGATGGTCACATGAATGTAAATTTTAAGCTCATGAAACCCTTTTGGTCTATAGTCTTTGGATTTGATACACTCTGTTGGATCAATCTCCATGATGAAGTGCAAACTATCAATCGTAATATGAGTAGTTACATGCCATTGGCCTAATTTAATGTGTGAAACTTTATTTATCAAGATCGAATGTAGGAGTGCCACTTGGAAACTCTGTGGGGCTTCTTGATCTTTTGACTTTTCATTATTGTGTTCACTCCATTAGATCAAATCTTGCAAGTAAGTGTGGGTCATCTGAATAGGGGCCAGATACTTACACTTAGCATAAGGTTTATCATAAGTTTTCATTATATTAATAAATACAATGAGGCCTTAGGGTAAAATTTACACTAAATTTATATTTGATAGATGGGACCCCTTTAACTTTAACAATGACTTTTAAATGATAGATTATTGTTCCCACTTAAGCATGGATCATTGATCTTATTTTGGGTGCTTACACTTGATTGATCTGATGGATCAAAGCTTTAAGTTCATCAAGATTTCGTTGCTCTGTTAGATCATTTCTTGTGATGGGGCATGGACTGTTATATTTGTAAAGGAGTAAGGTGCTTACATTAGGACTTGGGTAAATAGGAACTTAGGTTAAAGCTTTAAAACTAAGGTCTTATTCATGTTTATAAATATGAATGGGGCCTTAGGGTTAATACTTTAGACTAAGTTTCTAATAAAGGGGACCATGCTAAAATAAAAGGACCCTACTAACACAAACCTTAGACCATGTTATAAATATAAGGAATAAAGGGGGAAAATAAAATGGATCAAGTAAGATTTTTAGGTTATGGTTTGGTCATGTTGAGAAACATGACCAAGCCTTAACATGAAAATTGGGATTAAGTCCAAAGTAAATTTGAAATGTTCACACCAAATGTGTTCCCACTAAATGTGTTCCTACCAATATTTGAATTTGAATTAGGGGTTCAGGCTAGGGTTTGTTGAAGGAGGGCTTTATCACATGAATATAATAATAATCCATAAGAAATTTAGGACTAACAAAAGATAGAATATGGTTAATCTATAAACCCCAAGCATGATCTATTGAAGGGGATCCATGAAACTTGTACTTAAGACATGAAAATCAATCTTTTAGCAACATAGGCAAGGTTCAAACAAAACCATGAACAAATATGTCAATTTCATTAGGCATGGATGATCTTTAAATTCTAATAAAGAGAAGAATATCAAGTTCAGTGCTAAGGTTCAAAATAATCACAAGGTCCCTTATTTTTTAGAAATGGGGGTATATTGACCTCAACACTTAGCATTTACAATTTTAATTTCACTATTTTCTTTTTGTTCACTTTCTCAACCTTGTCTGACTACTTAGATTCACACCTAACCTAGCTCATATCATGTACCTACAATCATAATAGACCATCAATATCATCTTTACCATATAAGAGTAATAAATACAATAAGAACATTAAATAAAATAATATAACTAAACTAAATAATGAATTAGTAACTCATTAAGAATGAAATATCTAATGCTATAATGAAAGTACATAACAATAAATATATCATAATATCTAGTTGATCACTTCATAGATCAAACATAAAAATAGATCAAATCATAGATCATAGAACTGTATCATAATAGTAAAAATTAAACAATCATGTCCCAATAGTTAATAACCAAAACCATAATCATAAAGTGAAATAAATTCATCAAAATAGGGTCATGAAATCCTCCCCTACTTGGAAGAAAGTCATTTTGATGATCAAAATAGCCAAGGGTAGTGTTACTTGAAAATACTTTTGTCTTTCCAAGTAGCACTTCTTTTTGACAAAGGATCTCAGTGAGCCAAAATTCAGGAAATATCACAATTTTTCAATCTAATATTATGATGGTCTAGGATCCTAAATAGATCTAACTTCATCCTTTCCTCTTCCAAAACTTGAATATGAGTCCAATACAAAACATGAGAGTGATCAATCATATACTTTATAAATAATGCAACATGAAAAACATCGTGAATTTGAGACAAAGGAGGAGGGGCTAGTTGCTAACATGACTAATTTTATTCAAAATTTTATAGGGTTCTACAAACCAGTGAAATTTACAAGTCTTTCAAAACTTAATTGAAATTTTCTATGGTCTAACATGCATAAAAAATTTATCCCTAACTTCAAATTCATGTGGTGGCCTCTTTAAATCAGCATAGCTCTTTTTCCTATTAGAGGCAACCTTTAGATTTTTCCATATGATTTCCATTTGCTTATTATAATCTTATAAAACATTAAGACCAACAAAATTTATGTTTTTTTAAAATTTGTTATCCAAATGGAGTACTACACTTATGTCCATGCAAAGCTTTGAAAGGAGCCATTTTAATAACAAAATGGTATGTGTTATTGTAATCAAACTCAACTAAGTTCAAATAAAGTTTCCATTTACCTTGTCAATCCATTACATACATTCTTAACATGTCTTCCACAACTTGATTTAATATTTATATTTGACCATTCATTTCTAGGTGATAAGATGAACTAAAGTTTAATATTGTACCAAAAGCAATATTCAATATTTTTTAAAACCTTGCAGTAAATTTTATATCTCTATTATAAATAATAACTTTAATCAACGCTATGTAGTCATACCATTTCTTTCACAAACTATTCAAAAAAAATAGATACATCATTAGTTAAATTTTTAGTAATGAAATGACCAACTTTAGTAAATTTATCTATTATAACTAGAATAATATCATGTTTGCTTCGATATTTTGGCAAACTATCTATGAAATCTAAATAAATCAAAACTAACTTACCTCATGGTACATCATGAGGATATAATATTCCACCTGAATGACAATGTTTAGTTTTCACATGTTGACATTACAAACATTTTCCATAAAGTTAGTAACTTCATGTTTTAAACTAGGCCAATAATACATTTCAGCTCGTGTGTTGTTTTCATGACAATATTATGAGAAAAATGAGGTGATTCAAGCACTTATTTCACCAAAATGTTCCTTAAGTCACTAGAATTAGGCACATAAATTATATTTTTGTGTATGATTAAACCATCAAAATAAATAGAAAATTCTTAAAAAATCTTTTCTATAGGCTCGTTAACCAAATTTGCTATTATCTCTTGGTAAAATTTATCAAAATGTTATTGTTCTAAAATTTTAGTTCTAAAATTATTATGTAGAACAAATAAGGCATCAAAATATGTGCATTAGTTGAGTGCATTAGCAACACTATTATTTTTATGTTTAACATATGAAATATTCATATCAAAATTACTCATAAATTTTATCCATTTATGTTGGTGTGCATTTAGATCATCCTAAGCAAATAAATATTCTAGGCTACAATGATCAAATATTACTTCAAAATGCTTACCCGAAAAAAGTGTTTCCCTTGGTTCAAAGCATGTACAATGGCAACAAGTTCTAGGTCATGAGAAGTATAATTTTTCACATGATCCTTCACCTTCCATGACTCATAAGACATAATTGAACCATCCTAAGTTAGAATGCCACCCAAGTCTTCTTTAGATACATCAACCCATATTTCTAAATTGTCATTAGGATTTGATACAATAAGTATAGGTGCTATGATTAATACTCTTTAAGCTTTTGAAAATATTGTTCACACTTAGAGATCCAAACAAACTTCTCACCCATGTGATGTAAGGAAGTTATTTAACTGTCCATATTAGAAAAAAAATCAATAAACCTTTTGTAATAACTAGGCAATCCCATAAAACTATCTACTTCATGTATGTTTTTAGGAGAAAGACAATCTTAGATAGATTTAATCTTTTTTAGATCAACAATAATGTCAATCTTAGATATTATGTGACCCAAGTAGTGCATCTCAATTTGAAATAAAACATAATTAGATAACTTACCAAATAATTTATGTTGCCTTAGCCTTTGTAACACTAAACGCAAATGTTGTTCATGTTTAGTTGCATTCTTAAAATAGATCAATATGTCATTGAGAAAAACTAGAATAAACTTGTATAGAAAATATTTGAATACACTATTAATTAAATTCATAAATGAATTAGGTGTATTAGTTAAACTAAAAGGCATTACTGTAAACTTATAATGTCTATACCAAGTTTTAAAAGTGGTCTTTATGATGTCTGCATCTTTGATTCTCAACTATTGATAGCCTGATCTCAATTCTATCTTAGAAAAGATAGTTGCATCCTTTATTTGATCAAATAGATCATCTATCCTCAGTAAAATATAATGATTCTTTATAGTAACCTTGTTAAGCATGTGATAGTCAACACAAAAATACAAGGTTCCATCTTTTTTTTCACAAAGACCATAGGTGCACCCCAAGGTGACATAATTGGCCTAATGCTACCATTTTTTAGTAGCTCTTGTAATTGAGATTTAAGATACACACACACACACACACACACACACACACACACACACACACACACACACACACATATATGTATATGTATATATATATATACATATACATATATATGTATATATATATGTATATGTATATATATATATATATGTATATGTATATATATATATATACATATACATACATATATATATATACATATATATACATATACATATATATATATATATATATTATATATATATATATATGTATATATATGTATGTATATGTATATATGCATATATATGTATATATATATATATGTCTATATATATATATATATATATACATATATATATGTATGTATGTATGTATGTATATATATATATATACATACATACATACATACATACATATATATATATGTATATATATAGACATATATACATATATATATATATACATATATATATATATATACATATATATATATACATATATATATATATATACACACATATATATATGTATGTATGTATGTATGTATATAGTATGTATGTATGTATATATATATACATACACACACACACACACACACACACACACACACACACACACACACACACACACACACACATGTTACATTCATATTATAAGGTGTTTTAGGTGTATAGACTACCCTTGGCATTACATCAATAGAAAAATAAAAGTCTCTCTGAGGAGGAAAACTAGGTAGTTTTTATGGAAAAAAATTAAAAAATATTAAAAAATAGATATTCTTAGAATGATGTTTCTACTACAGGTGTTTTTTATTGCATCTATACAATATAAAGTCTGTAACCTTTACGCACTACTTTTTTCAATTGTAAGGTTTAGTAGTTTGTATAATTTAGATTTCAACAAACCTTAAATTATTACTAATTTTCCCATGTCATCATGACATTTTACCACTTTATTATAGTAATCTAGATTGGCTTTATGTTTTTGCAACCAATCCATGCCTATAATGATGTCAAATGAATTTAAAGGAGCTAAAAAAAGGTTAACTTGGGTATAAAATTGCCTAATTCTAAGTTCACTATTTCAAGACACTTAGAAATTGACACCCTTTTGCCTAAACCAAACTCAACATCCCAACCATCCTTTAATGTCATAGGATTAAATTTACAACAATTATTATTTTTAAGATTAAAAAAACTATATGTTGCTCTTGAATCAAATAAAATTAAAATATAAATATCATTTAATTTACCTCTAAATTTGATAGAGATTGCTTGAAAATATATGGTTATATTATCCCTAGCTACATACACCATGTGGTTAGCTAATTGAACTAATTTTATCTTGGTACAATCTTTTTAATAGTGATAATCACCACATTCCTAGCATACTACAGTTCTTTGAGGTGACACAAGAACAATATTTATCCATGGTAGGTACATTTTGACTATCTTAGGTCTGATTTATCTTAAAACTTACAAACTTAGAATAATTCTAATTTTTGAAAATTTTATTATGCCTTTGATATTTATTAAAACCACTCATACTCCTGGTAAATCTATGATTTTGATCAAATTTCTTGAAATTCTTTGATGAAGGGGACATGTTCTTGTTCTTAGACTATTGTTTATTTTGTTTAAAATCTTGCCTCATCTTTTGATGAGTTTTTTTATTTCTCTTCTACCCTATGAGAATATTCAACAAGAATAACTAGTATCTTAAGATTGGTCATATTAACATCATGTATCAATATCTCCTTCAACCCCAACTTGAACTTGGTTACTCTAGTTTGTTCATCATGCATGTAGTTAACATGATGTAGCATGTTTAAAAACTTGTTTTTATACTTAGTTATAGATATATTATCTTGATTTAATAGCTAAAAATTATTTATTTTTTATTCCTTAAAGTTTAAGTTGAGATACCTCTTCCTAAACTACCTTTTAAAAGTAGGTCAAGTAAGAGTCATTATCTAGTAACCCTCTAAAGCACATAGATGGTTCCACCAAAGAGATACAACTCTAACTAATTGATAAGTATCTATTTTTGATTTCACACTAGATGGCATATTATTAAAGTTAAAGTACTTTATAAGTGAACCAACCATACATCAATTGCATCACCAAATTTTTCACTTGAAAAGATTGGTGGAGGCAAATTTTTTAGTTCCTTGATGATAGGGTCAACCATATTTACAGGGTTATCTTAGAGCTCTTTATCACCAACTTTCCCTTATTCTCTAAAAATAATTTCTTTAGGTTGAACACACTCCAAGTTGTTCAATCTACATTCTTGGGTGTCTAACATGTTTTGAAGGTCATTCAATGTAGTTAGTATCCCGTTCAAGACTACCTCCTGGTTAATATTAGGATTATTTTCATCATGGTTAGGGGCTCAAATATTTACACTAGCATTATTGAGATGAAATGTCTCTCTTTCAGGAGTATTGCCCCTATGACCTCTATCTCTACTAAGGTTAACATCTCTTATGTTATTGTTTACCATTCTAGATCTTGTTCTCACCATCCTAAGGTGAAACAAACAACTCAATAGAACAAACAACAAGAAAAATTTCTCCAAAGTTCCCTAGAGCAGTATAAACTAACTTTGATACCAATATATCATAAACTTAAAAAAAATTATAATACCAAGATAAATAACTATGGTACTTAACGATTATTTAGCATATAAAAATGTAATGAGATTGGTAACTGTGTCATATCCAACATAGGAACTAGACCAAGTCCATAAACTAAAAATGACTTAGTTAAGAATCATTTTAACCACTTAGTATTTGGATAGAAGTGGGTCAATGTAGACACACTCATGTATACCCATCTATGCACTTCATTGTGTCCTTCCTAATAGAGTTGTCATTAACTTATATAATTACCCAAGTACCTGAAGAGGTTATAAAATAGTCAATATCTCATTGGGTAAATAAAAAAAAATTAACAACCATTGTAGGAAGTAAAACATACTCAATAGAAGAATCATCATACTAAACTTGTATAAGCAAGATCTATTAAACTCACATGTAGAAATCAATGATCTTGGAAAAGACTATTTCCAAAAGCAATACAAAGCTTTGAAACACTTTAACAAAAACACATCACATACACAAGATGAAGTAGACATCATCCTACTAGGTATCTTAGGGTGATTAGATTATTAGTTACTTATTTGATCACATGAATCAGTGTACCATAGAAGCCTATCTGATTAAGATAGAGTTATTTAGTACTTAATATGTTTCAAAAACCATGATTATGTTCCATTTTGGAATAACTTAACCATTTCTCATGGTAGGTTTATCCTCATCATCATATCCTAATTAATCAAGTTAAGACATGTTAATTAATTAACTTAATTAATTTAGCTAGAAATTATATGAGGTCATGCACATATAACTTCAAATATTCATTTTTTAATTTCCTTGAGAGTTACAAGAACTCTCTATACTTATATTAGTTTTATTAATTAACCTTTTTCACTTAATTGGATTAAATATCATCTTAGATTCATGTCTTGCACACTAAGTGTTTGATATTGAAAATTCCCCAAATCTTAGAATCTTTTTCCCTCTTTCCTTCCAAGGAAGATTTGCCAATTCTAGATTAATGGTTAAAACTTATTAACCTTTCACAATTCTTTATCACTTTATGAAATAGAAAAAAATATTATCATTCCAAAATGTTAGGGTATGGAGCTAAAAGCTTCACCAAGGAGCACACTATGACAGTTTCGGGTCTACACAGACACCGGCGTCGGTCAAGAGTGACCGACATCGGCCAGGTGCAGTTGCAGAGGTGTCGGCGTTGGTAGTGGGTCGGCCGGCGGCGGTCACAGGCAAGCAGTAGGAACCGACGTTGGTTACCTGTGCGTCCAGAAAGCTATTTTCGAGGACAGAAGCGAGTGTTTGCATGATGAGTTTAAGTTGTAGTCTTAAGCTCACATCTCTATTATTAGTAATATTATTTTTAGAGCCCTTGTTCAAGTGGCTTAACTACTTGTTGTAAGTGCATGCTCAAGTTTCCTAATTCTATATGTAGAATTAGATCTTCTTAGCTTTGTGTGGATTATTGTAGTAGTTGTTGAAGAACAGTATAGAATTGAATCAATCCAGGCTTGTTGGAGTTGATTGTTCTTAAGAGAGAGAGCTCTTGAGGAATAGAGATCTAGTGAGAGATCTATACATCTAGGAGAGGTGTGGAAGAAAGAAGTTTCTTCAATTGTATTCCTTTTGTAAAGAGTTTATTAATACAAGTTTTCAGGGTGGTTTCTTGTATCTCTTGTTCTTGCTATTTATCATTTTAGTTACTTGTCTATCTAATTTATTTCCCCATTTATTGCTTTCACAAGTGTAATCTATTGTTGGTTGATCCCCAACAAGTGGTATCAGAGCTCAGGTTCACTAACAGGTGGTTCAAATCTATGTAGTGTGTATTGATTATAGGTTCTCACAGGGTTTTCTACAGGGATTTATATTTGAGTGGGAGAAGCAATGGCAGATGAAAGTAAATTGAGAATGGAAAAGTTCAATGGCAAAAATTACCAACATTGGAGAATGCAGATAGAGGATTATCTGTATCAGAAAGATCTCTACTTACCGTTAGGTGGTGTTGTAAAGAAGCCCAAAGACATGGAGGATGAAGAATGGGAAGTTCTTGACAGAAAGGCTCTGGGGTCTATAAGACTGAGTCTAGCATCCACTGTGATATCTAATTTATCACAGGCAAAGTCTACGATAGAGTTGATGACTACGTTAGCAAATTTGTATGAAAAACCCTCAGCTTCTAATAAAGTATATCTTATGAAGTAGTTATTTAATTTGCATATGAATGAAGGTGGATCTATTTCTACTCATCTGAATGATTTCAATGGAATTGTGAATCAATTAAGTTCAGTCAATATAGTGTTTGATGATGAAATAAAAGCTCTTTTAATATTATGTTCTTTGCCTGAAAGCTGGCATCGCTTAGTAATGGCAGTAAGTAATACTGCATCTGCATCAAATATTTTGAAAGTAAAGGATGTTGTTAGTGTTATTTTGAATGAGGAAATTCGTAGGAAAAGCACAAAAGAGACATCTAGGAACGCTTTAAGTTTTGAGAGCAGGGGGAGGTAGAAAGAGAAGAGCAAGAAAGGCAGATCAAGATCCAAATCTAAGGGAAAAGGCAGATCTAAATCCAGAAATGGCAGAAGGCCACAATGCTGGAATTGTGGAAAGATGGGGCACATAAGCAGAGATTGTTGGTCAAAGCCTAAGGAGGACAATCAGCACGAAAGAAAGGAAGAAGCCAAGGTTGCAGGTATTGCACAAGATGCTTTAATTTTCTCTCTGCATAATAATATAGAATCTTGGGTGTTAGATTCTGGTGCATCTTTTCATGCTACCCCTAACAGGGAATATTTTAGTGACTATATCCATGGAGATTTTGGAATAGTGTATCTAGGGGATGATGAGCCCTATAAAATAATTGGCAAAGGTAAAGTGCACCTGAAGATGCAGAATAGCAACACATGGGTGTTGAGAGATGTGATGCATGTTCCTAGCTTGAAGAGAAATTTGATTTCTGTAGAAAAGTTAGGGGATGAGGGTTGTACGGTAACTCTCACAGTAGAATCTTGGAAGGTGACCAAGGGTGCACTTGTTATGGCCAAAGGTAAGAGAGAAGGTACTCTCTATTTGTGTAATTGTGTTACTAACAAATCTCCTTCTATATTATCTACTTTAGATGTGGATGCTAAATTGTGGCACTCAAGGCTTGGCCACATGAGTGAGAAGGGGATGTCAATTCTTAAGTCCAAAGGTATGCTTTCAGATTTAAAAGGCATAGATCTAGAGTTTTGTGAGCACTGTGTATTTGAAAAACAGAAAAGGGTTAGTTTTCTCAAGAGTGGGTCTACTAAGAAGAGGCATAAGTTGCAGCTTGTTCACACAGACGTGTGGGGACTAGCTTAGGTTGCTTCCATTGGAGGATCATAGTACTATGTATCTTTCATAGATGATGCTACAAGGAAGGTATGGATCTATTGTATTAGGAGAAAATATGATGTATTTGAGACTTTTAAGATTTGGAAAGCTATGGTTGAGAATGAAATAGGTAAAAGATTGAAGTGCCTGAGATCTGACAATGGTGGTGAGTTCTGCAGTTATAAGTTCAGAGATTATTGTTATATGCATAAAATTCACAGGCAAAGGATGGTTCCAAGGACACCTCAGTAGAATGGAATTGCTGAAAGGATGAACAGGACAATAATGGAGCGTGCAAGATGTATGAGATTGCATGCTGGTTTGCCCTTACAATTTTGGGCACAAGATGTTGACACTGTAGTATACCTGATTAATAGAGGACCCTCTACAGCTATGAATGGTGGTATTCTAGAAGAGGCATGGACAGGTAAAAAGGTAGATCTCTCATATCTCAAAGTTTTTGGTTGTGAAGCCTTTGTGCACATAGATAAAGAAAATAGAAAGAAGCCTGATGCTAAGTCTATGAGGTGCACGTTTATTGGCTATGGCTCAGATGATTTTGGTTACAGATTGTGGAATCTAGAAACTAACAAGGTAATTAAGAGCCATGATGTTGTTTTCAATGAAAGAGTGATGTATTGTGATCAGCTAAGGAAGCTGAATCAATCTAAGTAGAGCAATGGTGAATTGGATGAGGTAAAGGTCCAATATGAGCTCACGGGAAAAAGAAATAATCACTTGTAGGAAAACACAGAGACCGACATCGGTAGGTTAGGAATTGGCATCGACTGAACAGAAACCAAGGTCAGCCATACAGAGACTGATGTCGGCAGGACAGGCACCGGCGTCGGTCAAACAGAACCAATGTTAGCCAATAATAGGTTTGGAGGTGACCGAGGTCGGTCACTGTCAGAGAATTTGGGTGGACAACGTGTTGTGAACGAGTCTCAGACACCCATCAGGAGGTCAAAAAGGGTGAGTAAGCCTCCAATTAGATATTCTCCTTCTTTATTTTATTTATTGCTAACTGATGGTGGAGAACCAGAGAGTTTTGAAGAAGCAATACAGCTGGAGTCCAAGAGTCAGTGGGAGCATGGCATGGTTGAGGAGTTGGAGTCCTTAAGAGAGAACCAAACATGGGATTTGGTTGAATTGCCAGCTGGTAAGAGAACACTCAAGAACAGATGGACCTACAGGTTGAAAGAAGGTGAGAATGGACAGATGAGATATAAGGCCAGATTGGTGGTAAAAGGATTTGCACAAAATCCAGGTATTGACTTTGGTGAGATTTTTTCTCCTGTTGTTAAAATGACTTCTATAAGGGTTGTATTGTCTTTGGTTGCTTTCGAGGATTTGCATCTTGAGCAGCTAGATGTTAAGACAGTGTTTCTTCATGGAGATTTGGATGAGAAAAAATATATGGAACAACCAGAAGGATTTGAGGTCAAAGGTAAGGAGAATTTTGTGTGCAGATTGAAGAAAAGCTTGTATGGCCTCAAGCAAGCTCCTAGGCAATGGTATATAAAATTTGACAGGTTTATGACTGAGCATGGCTACAGTAGGTGTCAATCTGACCATTGTGTGTATTTCAAGAGATTTGATAACAGTAGATATATTATTCTATTACTGTATGTAGATGATATGCTGGTTACAGGATCACACATGTAGTATATCTCTGAGCTTAAAGTGAAATTAGCTCAAACGTTTGCTATGAAGGATTTGGGAGCAGCAAAGAAAATCTTTGGCATGAGAATTAAGAGAGACAGGAAAAATCACAGGTTGATATTGTCTCAAGAAGATTATGTAAAGAAGGTGTTGAAACGGTTCAATATGCAGGATGTTAAACCGGTAAGCACACGTTTGGCTGGACATTTTAAGTTGAGTAAAGAACAATGTCCTAATTCATATGATGAGGTAGAGTACATGAGTAAGGTTCCATATTCTTCCACAGTAGGGAGTTTGATGTATGCAATGGTGTGTACTAGACCGGATATTGCCCAAGCAGTGGGAGTGGTAAGTAAGTATATGGCCAATCCAGGTAAGGAACATTGGAAAGAAGTTCAGTGGATCCTTAGATATCTGAGAGGAACCAGCAGTAGGCACTTGTGCTATGGAGGTTCAGATACTTCTCTACATGGTTATGTAGATTCAGATATGGTAGGTGATTTGGATGGTAGGAGGAGCACTACAGGTTATGTTTTCATTGTAGGTGGAATGGTGGTTAGCTGGATATCTAAGTTGTAGAAGGTTGTTGCCTTGTCAACTATAGAAGCAGAGTATATTGCAGCCACAAAGGCTAGCAAAGAGATGATATGGATGACACGGTTCATGGATGAGATTGGTAGGGAGCATGAGAGTTACAGATTGTATAGTGATAGTCAGAGTGCAATCCATTTGGCTAAGAATTCAGTCTTTCATTCAAGAACAAAGCACACAGCTAAGGTACCATTTTATATGACAAGTATTGGAAGATGGTGAGTTGAAGCTGGAGAAGATCCATACAGATAGGAATCCTGCTAATATGTTAACCAAGCTAGTTACAAAGGAGAAGTTGAATCTTCATTCAACTTCTGTTGGTCTTTATGATTGAGTTGAAGATGGAGGAGCTAGAAGATGTTGTTGTACAGGTACTGGTGCAGCTGTTTATCTCCAAGTGGGAGATTGTTAGGGTATGGAGCTAAAAGCTTCACCAAGGAGCACACTATGACAGTTTCAGGTCTACACAAACACCGGCATCGGTCAGGAGCGATCGACGTCGGCTAGGTGCAGTTGCAAAGGTGCCGGTGTTGGCAGTGGGTCGGTCAGCGGCGGTCACAGGCAAGCAACAGGAATCGACGTCGGTTACCTGTGCATCCAGAAAGCTATTTCTGAGAATAGAAGCGAGTGTTTGCATGATGAGTTTAAGTTGTAGTCTTAAGCTCGCGTCTCTATTATTAGTAATATTATTTCTAGAGCCCTTGTTCAAGTGGCTTAACTGCTTGTTGTAAGTGCATGCTCAAGTTTCCTAATTCTATATGTAGAATTAGATCTTCTTAGCTTTGTGTGGATTATTGTAGTAGTTGTTGAAGAATAGTACACAATTGAATCAATCCAGACTTGTTGGAGTTGATTGTTCTTGAGAGAGAGAGAGCTCTTGAGGAATAGAGATCTAGTGAGAGATCTATACATCTAGGAGAGGTGTGGAAGAAAGAAGTTTCTTCAATTGTATTCCTTTTGTAAAGAGTTTGTTAATACAAGTTTTTAAGGTGGTTTCTTGTATCTCTTGTTCTTGTTATTTATCATTTTAGTTACTTGTCTATCTGATTTATTTCTGCATTTATTGCTTTCACAAGTGTAATCTATTGTTGGTTGATCCCCAACACAAAATTCATTTCCAAGTGAGGAGAAAATGTTCCTCAAACATGTTATGCTTCAATTGAAATATCCATTGGAATTTAAAACATTGAATTGATTTTCTATTTACAAGATTTTTATTAGGTTAACTTTCTTAGCTTATAGCATGTAATAGCTTAGTACAAGCTTACATATATATATGTAAGCTTGTACTAAGTTATAGCATGTAATAGCTTAGTACAAGCTTACATATATATATATATATATATATATATATATATATATATATATATATATATATATATATATATATATATATATATATATATATATATATCTTCATTTACAATTGATCAAACCAACACTTCCTATTTAATTTAATAAGGATATCATAATAGTTCTTCCATTTAATAGGGATTTAGTTTTAAAAATATTTGAACAATTAGAAAGAGAGTTCACATAATTCAAACACTTAACTTAATATTCCAATCATGTTTGTATTCAAGACTAGGACACAACATTATCTTTGTAAATTATTATGTTCTTTATTCCTTAAGAAATTATTGGACTTACATAACCTTTTGGAAATCCTTAAAAATAATATTAATACAAAGTCTATCTTCATAAATGTAGATTTGTATAGTTTAAGGTAATTATAAAGTCTTATATATATTCTAAAGGTAATATATCACCATCACTTATGATTAATAAATAGCTTAATTTTTACATGAAGTTTATCAATATAACTTATACATATATAACATAGTTTTTTCAAATTCTTGTTTATCACATTCATTCACACATTTCCAAGTAAATGAATTTATTAACTTCATTTAAAAGAGTCAAAGTTATCAAAACAATGACCAACTAACTCAATGCCATTTTTTTGAGATTAGAAGACTAATATTATTGAATAATCATTTGAACTTTCCAAAAGCTTCATGAACACTAACTAAATATATAAATTACTAATGAACTTGTCCAACACTTCAAAGAGATACATCTTCATATGCAACATAAGTATAGCTATTGTATATTTAAATAATAATATGTCTAAATCAAACACCTCAAAATTAAACAATACTTAAAGCAATAAACATGCAAAATCATCTTATACAACTACATGTCCACATTCTTTAAATGCCAAAACAACATTCAATAGACCAAATATTTATGAAAATTCATAATGAATGGATTGACAACTCAAATATAAAACCCCATTTTATAAATACAAATCAAATTGAATAATACTAACTTGTTAATGAAATTAAACATAACCATTACATCGCATATACTTATTTAAATCATTGAAGATAAGTATAAAAAACTAAAGCAACTTATTTTTACAAAATGGTCTTCTTTACTTTACAATCAACCAAAATAATTCAAATGCAAGAGAAGTACAACCGAGTAAAATTTTGCATGTAAATTCAATGAATCTAATGACTACCTCTCCAGTCCCAATAATCCCAACTATAAGTGGCCCTAGACCACCCCATCCATCAGTTGGATGTGAATATGGCTAGACAAGAGAAGTGAGTAAGGTAATTATGACTAGTAAGCTTGACTTAAAAAATCAATTTATGAAAACATTCAAACAATACTATTTATATTCATGGTTAACAACACTAACACCTTTGTATTTATTTTAACTACTAAATCTCGTATTAAAGATTTTATGATTGGATATTGTGAGTGAAATCCATAGCATTATGCCTACATTCTGTAATCCTTTGTTAGGGTATAACACCCAAAATAAATGCAATTATGTTACTACTAGTGACCCCAAATATAAACAATATTATTTAAATATTTGCATCTAATTAAAATGAACTTAAATGACATAAAAAATATTTTGATAAATAAACTAACATACTCAAAATAACATCAAAAACATTTATGAAGAAGACTATTAAACTTTCATCAGTCTACATATGTCATCAAAACTTCACTCAAGTTTGCAAAATAACACATTCACCCAACTAATACAAATAAGGTCAACCACACTATTAAAATAAACAACATAAAATACCTTAAAGTGGTAGCTAAATGTTGACCAATAAGGTCAAATGAAAACCATGATAAAATATCATAAGGTCATTATCAACAATTAAAAATGATAATGATAGAATTCATTCATAAAATTTTTAAAAGTCAAACAGCCTAAAAAGCATGAGGTCTTCAAATAATAATAATAATAATAATAATCCTTTTGATCTAGGTCAAAATTGTACAATTAATATAAAACTAATTCAACTTAGAAATGAAATCATTTCTATATTATATAATAAAACTAGACTTGAGTCAAACCCTAGTGATATGGTAAACCTTGTCAACTTGTAAAGATTGACAAAACCCTCATAATGAAAAACCAAAATAATCATGGTGGTTCATATTATATATTTGAACTTCCATAATCACTTCCATGTCCACAAAAAAGAATCAACATAAAAATTAAAACATAAACGCCTAGGGTTATAAAGTTAAAGTGTAGTCTGCATAAATATCCATGGTTGTAGCCCAAACTTAGCAATAAGTAGACAAATAACAAGTTCAATGGCCTCCACATTCAATAACACTTTATAAAAAAATGAAAAGTTTGTTTTAAAATCAAAACCCTTTTTATGCATTCATAAATGAATTCAATTTATTATGATTAAACCCAAATATGAAAATGATCAAAAGAAACACCTACAGGTGTATAAAATTTTAATACACAACTTACATGGGTGCCTGTAAGAAAATGTAAAATAATGTTGAGTTTCCTTCTTTTATTTCCTTCAAAAATTTCCAACCTTCCACATATCGAATGTAAAGTCTAGTTAACCCATTTAATCCAACACTAACCACCAAAAAACTCCACAAAACCCCATTTCATGACCAATAAGGAAAAAAATACTGTAGTTTGAAATTTGAAGAAATCTCATGCATCTGATTGCCTCTTTATTTCCCATAGACACCATTCATGAAATCCAATAGAGTTTACCCCAAATATAGGGCTTCCCAAAATGACCAAGAAAAAAACCTAATAGGGTTAGAAGTCTCTCAACTCAATTCCATTGAGTGATGATCCAATGCCACAAGGCAAAGTCTAAAAACAAATCAAACATGTCAAACTAATGCCATGCCCATAATGGGTTGTTTCCCCCAATTACTAGTAAATACAAGCTAAAACTTGGTCTCATAAACATTGAATGAAAACAAAGGTCTAAACCAAAACAAAAACGTCAATGCAATTAAAAAATAATGCTAAGGCAAATTCAAATGTTAAAATTCCTTTGAACTATAACAATGGTTAATAACTTGAATGCTGAAGTGAAATAGGACTATGACTAGTATGTCACTCAAGATTCCAACACAAGTCATGTTTTTGACAATGAATCAAATAGTAAAAAACCAATACAGTGTTGAAAACCAAAAAAGGAATAAACAAGATAAACCACATTAAGGATTCATAACAACCAAGATGATCCAAACAATAATAATAACATAGTCACTATGACTAATACATTCCAATAATTCTGACAAGTTTTGACTTATTCAAAGAGTCAAAACTAAACTAAGTAGAGCAATGATCAAACAAGAAGTCAATACTAACTCAAGTCTTAATTAAATAAAGCATTCACATCCAATAAAATATAAACACTCAATAATTAATTTAAGCCTATAAAATGAATCAAAGCATCAATAATAACCAAAGCTCAATATTTACATTTTTAAGTTCATTATTTTCTTTTTGTTCAAATTTTTAGCCTTGCTCGACGACACAAAGTCACACCCAACCTAGGTCATATCATGTACCTACATTCATAATATACCATCAACAACATTTGTACTATATAAGATAAATAAATACAATAAAAATATTAAATGAAATAATATAACTGAACACAATAATGAATCAGTGACTCATTAAACATGAAATATCCAATGCTATAATGAAAGTGCATAACAACAACTATCTCATAATATCCATTTGATCACTTCATAGATAAAACATAAAAATGGATCAAATCATATATCATAGAACCATATTGCAATAATAAAAATTAAAAAATCATGTCCCAATAGTGCATAACCAAAACCATAATGAGCAATTGAAATAAATACATCAAAATAGGGTCATGACATAGCCTAATCCCATTCTTAATATATAAACATCTATTATAGACATTGTAAGTAGGAATATTTTAAATGAAAACATTGATAAATTCTAAATCATATATATTTTCATGAGTCTCTTAATGTTAAAATGTCCTCAAATTTTAGTATTTATTGTATATTCTTGAGCTTTCATGGTTATGGTATGAATTTTAACTATTTTGTATGAATATAGTTCGGTTGAGTAAGCTACTAATCTAACTAATTTATTTATTTAACTCTATTAATATAATCATTATATATGGATGTGTTTTTCTTATAAATTCTCGATATTGACTCATCATAAAAAAGGTGATGCTATGGAAATTATTTTCATCATGAATCTTTTCTTAGACTCTCTACCATATTTGTTTATTTTGAGCATGTCAATATTCATAAGTGTAGATAAATCATAGTTGATTTCATAAAATAAATCATTTGATCAAAGATATCTCATTTAAATTTTGAAACCCTCTTATCAGTCAATTATTTATACATCATTGTGAATATCCATTTTGGGGTAATATTGGAAAAGTTTTGGGAGAAGATGAAGCATGACTATAGGATTGATCTCTCTGGTATGGTAGCATCTGCATTGTTCATAGAAATAATCCAAATAGACTATGTAAGAGAGTCTAATATTTAAAATCATGCCCTAGGTTATCTATAGCAATCTTGAAATGAAATGGTTTAATCCCATAATTTATTTGATGTGCATACAATTTAAATCAACACACCTAAAGGATCAATCACTAGCCTTATATTGACTTTGGCCTTCTTTGGTGGAAGGATTTTCAAGAGATTAATAAATACATAAAAATCAAGTGTCGTAACTTGTTGTAACAATTTTTGAAAATGGATAAAAACTAGTGGAAATTCAATTTTTGTTAAATGACAAAAAAAAATTGAATTGAGCCTGAAATCATAAAATTAAAAAAAAAATCAAAAACTTTAATTAATTAATTAAAAAATTATGGCCAAATTACCTTTTACCCCTGAATTATTTTAAAATGCATTTGAGGCTCCCATGAAAAAAACCATTATCATTTCCCATAGTTTGAAAAAATCATTTAGCTTTTCATAAGTTGTTCAAACACATGTTGCTTTTTCAAAAGTTGTACAAATTATGAAATCAATTTTTTTTGTGTAAAACGTAAATTTGTTTTTGGCCTCTATGCAATATGCAAAAACCTTTTTAGCTTATGTGTAATTTGTAAATACTTTTTCAACTTCCATGCAATTTGAAAAACGTTTTCAGCTTCTATGTAATTTGCAAAAACTTTTTCAATTCCCATGAAATTTATAAAAACTTTTCATCTTTTGTGTAATTTGCAAAAACTTTTTCAGCTTTTGTGCAATTTGCGAAATCTTTTTTCCACTTCCATGAAATTTAGAAATTTGTTCTGGGCTTTTGTGAAAATTGAAATTTATTTTGTGTTTTCATGTAAATTATAAATTTGTTTTGGGTTTCCATGAAAATTGTAAAATTAATTTTAAAACTTTATGTAAATTGCAAAATATTTTTGAGTTTTCCTTTTCTATGTAATTCTAAATTTTAATTTCACAAGTCATGTAAATACAAATCACACTTCCCCAACTCATGGAAATTTAAATTACATTTCTAAAATTTGTGTAAATAAGCTTTCCACTGTCACAGCTGAGCAATTTACAATTTTATCTCTCCACTCCCATGGAACTAATTTGATTATTTACCCAAACCATGCAAGTGAGACTTATTCTTCCCTGAAGCTTCATGTTTAAAACAATATTATCAACATGTATATCAAGTGTTGTGGTTTTGTATATGCTCATAAAGTGTTTGACAAAATGACATAACAAGATAACTTCTCATGGAAGGTGATGATTGTATATTCAAGAAGAAATGGGTGACCTCTCCAAGTTTTGGCACTATTTCATCATATGTAAGGAATAGGTGTCCAACCTAATCACTTTAGCTTTTCCAGCGTACTCACATCCTATGTTAAAATAAGATATTTGGAATATAATATGGAAATCCATGTAAATATAGGCTCCAACAAATGCTTCTAGTATTTTAGGTAAATGCGAAATCTTGTTTTGTAATTTCTAGTTGTAAAATTTTGTAAAAGTAACCTCACAAATGTATATTGTAAAAATGCACAATGTCACTTTGTAAATCTTGAATTATGTAATTTTGATATACACATTTCAAATGGTGTAAAATCACCAAAGCATTTTTGCATCATTCAAGTGGTGCAATTTTATAATATAATTTTTTTAACTTCTAAAACATAGAAAAGGTGGTTATGCACCATAACCACCTCCCCATGTTATAAATATGAGTTTAAGGCTCATTTTAAAATGAATTTTTTGGTAGTGAAACTTTTTAAAAACTTTTAAAATTATTTTAAAGGATTTGATTGTATTTTTGACTCAATAAAGATTAGAACATAGAGATTTTGTAGACTTTGTGTTCAGGATTTCTTCATGAGTTATAACTTTGTGTATGGTTCATATGTCTTTATATATTTACTTTAAAATTGTTTTCATATTCACTACCAAATTGTTAAAAAATGGTAATTACACATTAATTATTTATTTTACAATATTATTGTGTTATTTCTATGAATGTGAAATCTCAGTGGGGTTTAAGCAATATTTTAATTGTCTTTTATAGGTAAATATAAGATGGTTGTGTTTGGTCTACTATCAGTATTGAAAAATTATCTCAGTGTATGTTTTTCACTCCTAAGGGTGTAATTATGTCTTTACCACCCATTGAATGAGAGATATTTCCATGCACATAGTGTTTTTCCCTTCTTGGACTATTCTGATAAGTTTTTGCATTTAACTACCCAAAGTTGTCTTTCATTTTTCCCAGGGTTATCATGGTAGTTTATGTGTTTAATTGATTATAATAACCTTATTCTCTCTTATTCCTTTTCTTTCTCTATTATTCCCTTCTTCCCCTCATTTCCTTTCTATCTCCTTTATGTAATTTTAGGTTAAAAGTATGAAACCTCCAATAAAAATATTTTTTCTGTAAATAGTTGTGAATATCTTTTTCCTACTTTTCCTTTTTTTGGATTTAAATAAAGGTAGCTTTGTCTACTAATAGGAGAGGGAATTTTTCCTACATTGATGAATAATGTAAGGACTCATTTACCACACTACTGACTCAAAGTCACTAATTTATGCCCCTGACAAATTTTTGAGCCAACAGTTTTTGGTGACTCCATTGGGGATCGAGGTGCTTTATGCACACAATTTTTAGACATTTCAAGGAACCTCCCATAGAATGTAGGTTGGTGAATACATTAAGAAAATGTATCTAGTGCCTACACCTTCTTTATTATAGAAATGACATTGGTTCACCCCAACCCCAATGTTCTCTATGTCTTATGGCGAAAACATTTTGGTTTGTTGGCTTTGGCCTAATACAATGAGTTCCCATCAAGCTCAAGGAAGAGATTCCAAAATTTCTCTAGAGGAAATGGTCAAGATGTAGCTAAACATATACATGCCTTCACAATGTCTTGTGTCATTTTAAGAGTTATGTATGAGGATGTTGCTATGAGAATTTTCATTGAAACTTTCATTGGACCTACTACTGAGTGGTTCTGGCACTTAGAATATGGATGTGTTACAAATTGGGACTCTTTGAATGATAGGTTCTTAGACAAATTTAAATCAAATATAAAGTGTGTACACTTCTTTTATACTTCTTCTAGATTAAAAAGTGAGATGATGAGAAAATGAGAGAGTTCATATCTCATTTTAACAAATTGTTAAGATCGATCCCTCACACAAATCAACCAAGTCTCAACAATGAAATCTGTATTTTCATTGGTTCTCTTCACCTAGAGATCAAGTTTGTCTTGATGAGGAACAAGGTAAATGACTTGATGGTTGTACAACAACATGCTATCAATATTAAAGATGATTGAATCATGTCTGTAATGTTGAAGAAAGAGGTCTCAAAAGGTGCTAAAATTGTTACAAATGATGATGAAGAAATAATGAAACCCGATAAAATCACAAGTCTAAAATATTTTTAAAAAATAGTTCAAAGGTAATTTCATGATCAAACATGTTGAAACTCTAACAAATAAAAAGAGAAAGTGATCCCTACCACATATGACTATTTTAGTTTCATAATTATGGAAGAATATGAATAGTTAGAAGAACTAATGATTGATTAGAGAATAGATGAAGAATTTAACTTCTTATTTGGTGAAATAGAGAAAGATTTGTCTATTTCACTAAATTGCTTAAACCTCATGGTTCTAGGAAAAAATGAGTTATATGAAAAACAATTGATAAAACCAAAAATAGAAGGGGATAATAATGCAGAGTGTGATTTTATACTTTCTAAAAGAGAAGATATTGTGGAACTAGTTTTCAGCAAAGCAAATGATCCCTTCACTATCATAATGAAAGACTCAATAATCAAAAATAAAGATTCCTCAGGTATTTCATTTTCAGGGTCTACCATAGAAGAATTATCCATAGGATATGAATCCAAATCAATTAAGCCTATGCAAATTAAAAATCATAATCATGCCAAGGTTGAGGTCAAAGAAGACATCAATGTGGAATAAAATGAATGGTGCCCAATAACCATTACAAGTGAAATGGAAATTGTCAAGATAGAGGAAATTGATGAAGATTATGATGATGATTAATCTAGTGATGAATTCATTTATAACATGGAAAGTGATTCAAAAAATAATATCAATACCTCATTGATTCTGAAAGATAATCATATTGTGGTTCTAGCTCAAAAATACATATACAACACACTTCTCTCTAATTAAAATAATATATCTGTCACATATATTTATTTGAATTCATCTAAGAAGACATTGAAAAAGTTTAGCATTGATCGAACGTGATCATAAAAGATAAAATAATTCATAATGATTTCATTTCAAAACAATTTTTTTAATTTATTTGTTCATTGATGGTCATCCTTGTGTGAATGATAAATGTAAGTTCATCTTCCCACCTGCTTAGTCACTATTGCTAAATGTGTTCATAGTTCCTAAGTCAAATCCATTATTTTGAAATGATAGTTACTTTTCATAACTGGTGAATAGTTTTGTATAATATTATCATTTTCATTGGCTCCCTATAAATAGTTTTGTTTTTCCAATTTTAGCTTTTTTCCTTTTCCTATCTATTTTGGGTGTGCATGTGGTTTTTAATAAATGCCATAGTCTATTTGTTGTTCCTCTTTATTCATGTTTCAGTATTTATGCTTGCACATATTTATAGATTTGATATCTATCTGGGAAATATCATAGGAAAACACATGATTTTCAAGAGTGATAGATTGGATAGGTTTTTTGTGGATCTCTTCAAGTGAATAAGTGATCAAAATGCAAATGTCTAGAATAAGTGATCTAGCCTAGTAACACATGTTCATTTATCATATGATTTAGATGGGTGAATTGGATGTCAATTGGTCAGATGGGGATATGCAAATGTGAGATATAGAAGTTTTCAAAATAGGAATGGTAATTTTTTTTGTAGAATGGAACATCAAATATTTAGCCTAGTAGACAAGGCCTAAGTCACATATTAAGATCTACTTATTTTCAAAACTTCAAAATGTTGACATTACAAAGTTAGGGAACAATTTTTTAGCAGTGAAGAATAAATTTGTTAAATTTTGTAAGGTAATCCACAAGGTTTATCACTTTTGAGTGTATGAAAGAAATATAATTCTCTTTGAATTTGGTGAAGAAATATTTTTTTCACTTTTGTTCAGTTTACAAATGTATTTTGGGTTTTTATGTGAATTGTAAATTTGTTTTGGTTTTTTGTGCAAATTGAAAATTTGTTTTGGGTTTTCATGCAAATTTCAAATTTATTTTGGGTTTTATACAAATTGAAAAATTGATTTAAAACATTATGTAAATTTCAAAATATTTTTGAGTTTTCCCTTTCTGTGCAATTCCAAATTCTATTTTCA
Source organism: Torreya grandis (assembly GCA_037957365.1). Taxonomy (NCBI): domain Eukaryota; kingdom Viridiplantae; phylum Streptophyta; class Pinopsida; order Cupressales; family Taxaceae; genus Torreya; species Torreya grandis. The sequence goes on along the minus strand of JARHVA010000023.1, from coordinate 3,537,006 downwards.
CAAGTCATGCAAATGTAAATGAAACTTACCTAAGTCATGAAAATGCATATTACATTTATAAAATCCATGTAAATAAGCTTTCCACTTTCACAGTTGAGCAATTTACAATTTTCTCTCTCCACACTCGTGCAACTACTATGATAATTTCCCAAAGCCATGCAAGTGAGACTTATTCTTCCCTAAATATTCATGTTCAAAACAAGATTATCAACATGTATATCAAGTGTGGTGGTTTTTTATATTCTTGTGAAGTGTTTGATGAAATGACAAAGAAATACAACTTCTCATGAAATGTGATGATTTTAGATTATAGAAGACATGGGTAACCTCACCAAGTTTTGGCACTATTTCATCAATTGAAACAAATAGGTTTCTAACCAAATCACTCTATCTTTTCCAATGTACTCCTATCTTGTGCTAATATAAGAGCTTTGGAATATAATATGGACATCCATGTAAATATAGGCTCCAACAAATACTTTTGGTCTTTTCATGTAAATGTTAAATCTTGTTTTGCAATTTCTAGTTACAAAATTTTATAAACACAAACTCATAAATGTAAATTTTGAAAATTCACAATATCACTTTATAAATCTCAAATTATTTAATTTTGATATACACATTTCAAATGGTGTAAAATCACCAAATCATTTTTCCACCATTCAAGTGGTGCAATTTTGTAATATGATTTTTACAACTTCTAAAATTTAGAAAATGCGGTTATGCACTGTAACCACCTACCCATGCTATAAATAAGAGTGTAAGGATCATTGTAAAATTAATTTTTTGGTAGTGAAACTCTATATAAACTTTTAAAAGACAAGATTGTATTTTCAACTCAATAAAGAGTAGAACATGGAGATTTTGTAGACTTTGTGTTTAGGATTTCTTCATGAGTTATAACTTTGTGTATGATTCATATGTCTCTGTATCTTTACTATAAAATTGTTTTCATATTCACTACCAAATTTTTAGAAATGGTAATTACATATTAATTATTTATTTTATAATATTCTTATGTTATTCTATGAATGTGAAATCTCAATGGGGTTTAAATAATATTTTAATTGTCTTTTATAGGTAAATATGGAATGGTTGTGTTTGGTATACTATCAATATTAGAAAATTGTCTCATTGTATGTTTTTAACTCCTAAGGGTGTAATTATGTATTTACCACACATCTCATGAGAGATATTTCCATATAGATGGTGTTTTTTCCTTCTTGGACTATTCTAGTAAGTTTTTGCATTTAGCTACCCATAGTTATCTTTCATTTTCCCCAAGGTTATCATGGTAGTTTATGTGTTTAATTGACTATAATAACCTTATTATCCCTTATTACTTTACTTTGTATATTCTTCCCTTCTTTCCCCTCATTTCATTTCTATCTATTTTATGTCCTTTTAGGTTAAAAGTAAAAAACCCCAATAGAAAACATTTTTGTTGTAAATAATTATGAATATATTTTTCCCTACTTTTCTTTTTTTTGATTTCAATAAAGATAGATCCACCTGATAATAGGAGAGGTAATTTATCCTACATTGTTGACTAATGTAAGGACTCATTTCCCACACTTATAACTCAAAGTCACTAATTTATGCCCCTGACAATTTTTTGAGCCAACATAACATTAATAGTAGTTTTATGATGCTTAACCAATTATTTCACATAATTGAATGGTGTGATAATTAAATAAGTAACCATGTAATTATTAATAATATTATAAGTTTCTACATAAGTATTAGGTTGTTAAAGAGGATCAATAAAATCCCCTATAGTGGTGTACTTCATTAGAGTTTGAGAAACAAGTGAATGCAAAGGTGGAACATGAGTCATAAGTAAAGGCTAAACATGAAGTGGAGATGGGATGTAAGGAGGAGATGAAGCATGAGGAGTTGTATATGGCATAAATCCATGAGTAGGATAATAAAAAAGAGGTATTTGAGTTAGGCCTTAAACAAAAGTTAATAATTTATAGGTTGTGTTATCAATCCATATATTAGGTTTGAGTTTTGAAGTGGGGTATTCCCTTGATTGGGTAGAGTAATTAGGATGATGGTTATATTTTATCATGATGAAGAATAATTTCCACAATATTTATCAAGAAAATTATACTAATTTGGATCTTATTCATCAACTCAACTACATGTTAGACTAGACCATGGGATCTTGAGATACCCTTTGTTACTAGATGATTGAGTTGATGATTTTGATGATTTCTATTGTTGAATATTAGAAGTTCATGTACTCTTTGAAATTTTTTTAGTAGTTAATTCAAAAAAATTATTATAAAACCATTTTTATCTTATCAAAATAAATTGTGTACATTCCTTCAAGTCTTTCAACTCTTTCATCAACCAATCAATTACAAGCATAGGCAAAAAATTACACTTTCTTAGGTAAAAATGAGTTAACCATGTCAATTAAATTATCAATTATTCCTATATTGATCCATTATATCATAAATTACTTCATCTAATATAGATTAATTATTAAATAGTCTATTTTCCTCACTTGAAAATCATCTTCACAGTCCTCATCGTAAATTTCAATTCTAGGCACGTGTATGTAACCAAAACCAATCTTGAGATTATATTTTACAAATATATTAATATCCATAGAAGGGATCCTATTAATAAATTACATTAGAAAATCAACTATTGATTTCTCATTATTTTATGGATCATGAGTCTACTTACATATATAATAGATTAGCCCAATAGGAAATGAAATTCCATCCACATGTTTCTCACTACACTTATGAACTTTTCTTCATTGCTTATAAATTTAATGAGCACCATTTTTTCAATTTCATACCTTGAAATCATATATTATGTGCTTTCAAACCCTTCAAACCTAATATATGTGAAATTTAATAATTGAATGAAATAAATTTTTTATTGCTTGATCAAAGAAACAAATTCATTCAATATTTTCATTTGTAAAGTTAGCTTATAAAATCCTTACTATAACATAATGAATGCATATCCACTTACCTATTCAATTTTTATTCCATTTTTTCATGAGTGGGATACAAGATTATATCATAAAAAACCTTTCAATAATATTTTATCCATCTATATTTAGACATGACCACAGTCTTAGTACTATAATGGAAGAGACTAGGTATGAGGTTATATAAAAAAATTGTATAGATTCTAGTTTTTTGAATTGTTCATGGAGATCATCATTGAGGATTTTACCCCAATAAATTAATTATTTACCCACACATATGATGTTCATCTACATACACATTCATTCATATAATACATTAGAGACAAGGTGACCCATGCCTCTATTCAATAATGTTACTATATCAAATATCTCTTATGGAAATTTGATCTATATAGAAGCTTAGAAATCTTATAAGGTCATTTATTATTCTTATTTTTATAGAATTTATTCATCATGTCCAAAAAATTATCTTTATTATGAATCCAAAATTCTTTTTCAATATCTTTGCTTATGTCAAATTTTTATTCATGTGGTGAAATTCTAAATGTCATGACAATTGAGGAACCATCTATCTTGGATAAGAACACATCATCTATAGACCTAATTTACATTTTATCAAAATTGTAATACTTCTTACATGTTAATAGTAGGTTTGCACATTGAATATATGTTGGAAACACAATGGCATGTGAAATCCCACTATCTAAGATGTATTTTTCAATTTTCAATATCTTTCCTTCTTCCATTCTTTCCCAAAAATCTTTAATATAAACATGACCAATCTTGATTTCAATAATATAATAAATATATTTCTCCAAAGTATAAATGGTAACTTCATATTTGTAGGATTAGTTATGTAGAAGGTAGTTTAAAAAATTAGTCTCAAATTTATTATTATGAAATTAGAAGGAAAAAAATGTTTATGTGGGTGCAAATATTGGGGTTAAATGGTCATAAAAATGTTGAAAATTATTTTTGGGAGTTTTTCTAGGCTCTGTTTGAATGCACGAAAACTTATGGATTCCTATAGCACCTCACAAGTCTAAAATGTAATAGATTTCTAAAAATGTGAAAAAATTTGATGGGGAATGTTTCAAAGTGATCTAAAATTGAGGGAATTCAAAATGACATGAAATAATGGAGAAAATATAGTTGAAATTTTGATAAAATGGGGAGGTAGGTTCACCACAAACTAAGGAAGTTACATGATTAAAAAAATCATGAAAATATAATGGAAATTAAGAAAACAATGTAAGGAATGTAATTGAAATTATGAAAGAAGAGAAAAATAACCTTTTAAGGATGAAAAATTAATAAATGTGGATTGAAATGTGCATACAAAGAGCTTTGGTACCATTGAATATTGTGAAGAACCATATAGGATTTTAAATGCAAATGATAACCACCCAACAACCTTAAATAGACTTTGATAGCTCTTATTCAGTGTTGACCAATGCATCTAGTGTTATCTAGGAGTTATGTGATCCAATGGCACCTTGAGAACTTTTTAAATTATTTATTCTTAAACATCCCATGATGTATTTCTAAATTTTGGTTCAATGGGATCCTTTGTCAAAAATAAGTGCTACTTGGAAAGATAAAAATATTTTCAAGTAATACTACCCTTGGCTATTTTGATCATTGCGATGACTCTCTTCCAAGTGGAGGAGGATGTCATGACCCTATTTTGATGAATTTATTTCACATGATGATTATGGTTCTGGTTATGAACTATTAGGACATTATTGTTTAATTTTTACTATTGTGATACAGTTTTATGATCTATGATTTGATCCATTTTAGTGTTTGATCTATGAAGTGATCATCTAGATATTATGATATAGTTTTTGTTACATACTTTTATTGTAGCATTAGATATATCATTTTTAATGATTTATTGATTCATTATTCAATTTAGTTATATTATTATATTTAATGTTCTTATTGAATTTATTAATCTTATATAGTATAGATGCTATTAATGGTTTATTATGACTACAATTACATGATATGATCTAGGTTGGGTATGACACTGAGTAGTCAGGCAAGGCTGAGAAAGTGAATAGAAAGAAAATAGTGAACTTAAAATTGTAAATACTAAGATTTGGTAGTTATTGATGCTTTGAGTCATTTTATAGGCTTAATTTAATTTTTGAGTGTTTATATTTTATTGGATGTGAATTCTTCATTGAATTAAGACTTGATTTGGAGTTGAATTCTTATTTAATCATTGCACTACTTAGTTTTGTTTTTGAATCTTTGAACAAGTCAACACTTATTGAAATTAGTGGAATGTATTAGTTTATCAACTGTGTTATTATTGTATTTGGATTATCTTGGTTATTCTTGATCCTTAATGTGGTTTGTCTTGTTTATTAATTAATTTATTTTCAGCATTACATTGGTTTTTTATGTTATTTGATTCATTGTTTAATACATGACTTGTGTTGTACTCTTGAGTGACATGCTAGTCATAGTCTTGTTTCATTTTAGCATTCAAGGTTTAACCATTATTATGGTTCAAAATAATTTTAACATTTGAATTTGTCTTGTCATTATTATTAAATTGCATTAAGGTATTTTTTATGGTTTGGAACACTTATTGGCATTCAATGTTTATGAGACAAAGTCTTGGCTTGGATTTGCTAGTAATTAGGGGCCATAACCCACCATGGGCATAGCATTAGTTTGATGTGTTTAATTTGTTTTAGTACTTTGGCTTGTCGAATTAACTTGCCACTCCATGAAAATGATTTGATATACTTATAAACCTATTAGGGTTCTTTCTTGGTCATTTTGAGAAGCCCTAAACTTGGGGGAACTTTGTCAGTTTTTGTTCTAGGCAACCTAGGGAAATAGAGAGGCAGTTAGATGCATGAACTTTCTTTAGAGTTTGAACTATGATATTTTTTTTCCTTATCAGACATGCAATGCATTTTTATAGAGTTTTATGGTTGTTCTAATTAGATTACATGGGTTGACTAGTCTTTGCATTTGGTATGTGGAAGGCTAGACATTTGTGAAGGCAAGAAAAGAAGGAAACTTACCATTGTTTTACATATTCTTATTGGCACCCAAGTAAGTTGTTTATGGGTTTAATCATAATAGCTTGAATTCATTTATGAATGCATAACATAAAAATAGTTATTTAATTTTTTAACAAACCCTGTATTTTTTGTAAGTGTTATTGATTGTGAAGGTTGTCAACCTTGTTATTTATTTGCATGTTGCTAAGTTTGGGCTACCACCATGGTTATTTTTGTGGGCTACAATTAAACTCTATAAACCAAGGGTTTTATGTTTTAATTTTTATATTGAATTTGTTTGTGTACCTAGATGTGATTATGGAGGTTTAAATTTTTAATATGAACCACCATGATTACATGTTGGTTTTTCTTTATGAGGGTTTTGTTAATCTTTACGAGTTGAATAGGTTTACCTTATCACTAGGGTTTTGAATCAAGTCTAGTTTTATTCTATCATACATAAATGATTTCATTTTAGAGTTGAACTAGTCTTTTATTGCTTGTATAATTTTGACATGGATCAGAAGGATTATTATTATGATTTGAAGACATCATGCTTTTTAGGATATTTGACTTTTAACATTTTTATGAATGAATTATATTGTTATCATTTTCAGTTATTGATAATAAACTTAGGACATTTTATCATGGTTTTCATTTGACCTTGTTAGTCAACATTGAGCTATCACTTTAAGATATTTGATGTTATTTCTTTGAATAGTATAATTGACCTTATTTGTATTAGCTGGGTGAATGTGTTATTTTCCATGAGAACTTAAGTGAAGTTTTGATGACATATTTAGATTGCTAAAAGTTTAATATTTTTATTCATGCAATTTTTTTATGTTATTTTGAGTTTTTTGTTAGTTTTATTCTCATAAGCTATTTGTGTCATTTAATTTCATTTTACTTAGATGGTAAATACTATTTATATTTGAGGTTACTAGAAGTAATATAATTGCATTTATTTTGAGTGCTTTACCCTAACAAAGGATTTAGGATTGTAGGTGCAATGCCATGGATTGTACTCATAATCTCAAATTTTAAAAATATCTAATACAAACTTCAATAGTTAGAATAATTACAAAGGTGTTAGTGTTTTTAACCATGAATATAAACAATGTTGTTTGAATGTTTTCATCAATTGATTTTGTAAGTCAAGTTCAATAGTCATTGTTACCTTACTCACTTATCTTGTTTGGTCATATTTTCATCCAAATGATGGATGGGGTAGCCTAAGACAAATTACAATTGGGCTCATTAGGATTGGAGAGGTGGGTGTTTTCTTCATTGGATTTACATGTGGAAGATTACTTGGTTTTACTTTTCCTAGATTTGAATTATTTCAGTTGATTGTAAAGTGAAGAAGACAATTTTGTAAAAATAAGTTGATTCAATTTTGTATACTTTTCTTCATTGATTGAAATAAGTATCTCCAATGTAATGGTTATGCTTAATTTCATTAACAAGTTAGTATTATTCAAGATTATTTTTATTTATAAAACGGGGTTTGATCCTTTAGTTGTCAATCCATTCATTATGAAATGTCATAAATATTTGGTTTATTAAATATTATTTTGGAACTCAAAGAATGTGGACATACAGCTATATAAGATGAATTTTCATTTTTTTTAGATTAAGTGTTATTTCATTTCAAGGTGATTATTTTAGGAATATTTTTATTTGAATATCCAATCACTATACTTATGTTGCATATACAGATGCATATCTTTGCATAGTTGGACAAGCTCATTAGTTATTTATATATTAAGTTAGTGTTTGTGAAGCTTTTTGAAGTTCATATGATTATTCAATAATATCATTATTCTAATCTCAAATAGATGGCATTGAGTTGATTGGTCATTGTTTTGATAACTTAGACTCTTTAAATGAAATTAAGAGATTTATTTACTTGGCAATGTGTAAACATTGGATTAAATGAGATTAAAAAATAAGTTGAAAATCTATGTTGTGTATGTATAAAATATATTTATATACTTCATGTACAAATTAAGCTATTTATTAATCATAAGTGATGGTGATATGTTGCCTTTAGACTATATATTAGATTTTAGAATTACCTTAAACTATCCAAACATACGTGTATAGAGATAGACTCTTTATTAAGATTATTTTTATGAATTTATAAAAGATTATTTAAGTCTAATAATTTATTAAGGATTAATAAGAACATAATCATTCACAAAGATGATGTTGTGTCCTAGTATTAAATACAAACATGATTGGCATATTAAGCTAAGTGTTTGAATTATAGGAACTCTCTTTCTAATTATTCAAATATTTTTAAAATGGAATCCCTATTAAATGAAGGAACTATTATGATAACCTTATTAAATTAAATTGGAAGTGTTGGTTTGATCAATTGTAAACTAAGATATAGATAAGCATGTACTAAGCTCTTATATGCTATAAACTAAGAAAGTTAACCTAATAGCAAGATTTTAAATATAAAAGTAATTCAATATTTTAAATTCTAATGGTTATCTTAATTAAATAATGAAATGTTTGAGGAGCATCTACTCCTCACTTGGAAATGAATTTTGAAATGATAACAAGTTTTCATATTTCATAAAGTGACAAAAAATTGTGAAAGGTTAATGAATTAAGTTTTAATAATTAATATAGAATTGGCAAATATTCCTTGGAAGCAAAGAGGGAAAAGGGTTTTAAGATGTCAGGCATTTTCATTATCAAACACTTAGTCTAAAAGAAATGAATCTAAGATGATATTTAATTCACTTAAGTGACAATGGTTAAATAGTAAACCTAATATAATCACATAGATTTCTTGTAATTCTTGAGAAAATTAAAACAATGAATGTTTGAAGTTATGTGTGAATGACCTAGTAGAAGGTTTGGCTAAACTAATTAAGTTAATTAATTAATGGAGGTCTTGACTTGACCAATCAGGCTAAGACCATGAGGCTAAACCTACCATGTGAAATGGATAAGTTGTTCCAAAATTAAACATAAGCACGGTTGTTGAAACATATTAAGGGGTAAATAACTCTATCTTAATCAGAAAGGCTTCCAAAGCACACTTACTCATGTGATAAAATAATTAACTGATAATCTAATCATCCTAAGCTACCTAGTAGGATGATGTCTAATTCATCCTACACATGTGATGTGTTTTTTTTAAAGTGTTCCAAAGCTTTATACTACTTTTGGAAATAGTCCTTTCCATGATCACTACTTGATGCATGTGAGTTTGGTAGATATTTCTTATATAATTTTATTGTGATGATTCTTTTGTTTAATATATTTAACTTCCTATAATGGTTGTTGATTTTTTTATTTACCTAATGAGGTAATAGTTATTTTATAGCCTATGTAGGTGCTTGGGTAAGTATATAAGTTAGTGATGAATTTTTTAGGAAATACATAATAAAGTACATGGATAGGAATGCATGAGTGTGTCTACACTGACCCACTTCTATTTTAATATTAAGTGGTTAAAATTCTTCCTAATGAAGTTGTTAGTTTATGGACTTAGTTCTTGTGTTAGATACGACATAGTTATGGATCTCATTACATTTTTATATGATAAAAATTGGTTAAGAAGTTGTACCAAAGGTTTTAATCATGATATTATAAAAAAATAATTATGGTTGTGATAGGCCCACCATCAAAGACAAATTTCTCAAGGTAGATCTTTTTAAAAAAATCATGATTCTTAGAATAAGAAAAAAACATCACAAGAGAAAGGGCACTAAGGCTAATATCATAATGAGTTATCAATTATTAGGACCAAGTAAACAAGATATATTTCCATTATGTTGTAAATCACTGAGGAATATTTCTACCCAGTTATTTTTATCCTTATTGATCCTCCAAGGCTTTGGCAATTAGTTTAGCATCATAGTCTAGCTTGAGAATACTGACAAGTGGGGTATTTAATAACACTTAGCCATGTGTCAATAACTCAACATGGTTATTTATAGGATTCTTTAGGGTTCAATTTATGTCACTAAACTTATTCAATATTTTATGGCTTGGGTGGTTAAACTGATAACTACATGAGATATTTCCATATTAGCTTTAGTCACCTTTCTTCTAAAGGTTGCCTTGAATCTATTTTTATGTTCACTAAATTATTCAATAGTGATGATATTTCATTCCTATGTGACCAATATAGATATATTTAATTCCTTGAAGTAGGCCAAAATCTTGGTGTATTTTATATCCCTTAACCATTCCTCTAGAGAAGTCCTCATGTGGATGACAAACATTTGATATAAATTGAGATTAGATAATGTTATTACCTTTAAATGTGGTAAAATTCCCTTATTAATTATAATATATATGTTCCTTAGCTTGTTTCCCATTTTAATTTTTATCAAAATATGCCTATACCTTTTTATGTAATACACTACCTTTTGACAGGGCTTTAGTGACTTCAATCAATGTATGGAATAATAGAGACATGAAACTTCCAACCTTACCAATAAGATCCATGAGAAATGTGGTATTAACTTATGTTTCAAGTGTCCTCACTTGAATCCTCATCTCTTCCACTAGTTTATCCATCATTTCATTGGTGGCCCTCACTAGAGAAACACGTTCTTCAATGAATTTCTATCCTTTAGTATCTTCTTCATAGTTAGTGAAAAAAAATCCCCATTTATTTCCCATACCATAAGGTTATTTTGGGGGTGAAACTATAGGTCATAAATATCTCAATATTTACATTTGTCTTCTCAAACTTCAATAATTTTTCAAGATCTCCAAGATAGACCATTTATGGCCTCTACATCTTCTCTATTTAGAGATAATTTATCTAATATCCCTATGGAGTTGGCCTTTGTGTACACAAGGAAAAAAAAGTGGAAGGTGGAAAATTAGATGTGGATGGAGTGTAAATGGGTGTGGAATTAATTCATAAGGTGAAAGGAAGGAGATGGTGGGGGACGTAGTCCTCAAAGTTGTTGTGGTAGGTATAAAGGGGGCCATGTAGGTTAAAAATTAGTCATGTATCATGTGAACCAAAGGTTAAATAATATTACAAGACAATTCATTAATATAAATAAATAAATAAATGGGCTTACTAAGATAAAATCTGATGGGTTTTGAAACACTTGAAATTTGAGACACTAGAGTGGCCATACCTAGTATTTGGTTAAATTCTTGAAGGGTAAGCCCTCTAACTTGAGCACTCTGAGTTAAAATACTAGATGGGGGTCTGTATAAAATGAAAATTTTATTCAACATATTGAGATAGATCTATTACTTATCTTACTTTATTAAATTTAGGATTTAATAAATTAATTAACATATATCACAATACTATTTATATCAGAGGCATGACCAAATTAGATTTGTTAAACCCAAATAAAGGATCACTTATCACACAACACTAAAGGAAAGGGTTATAAAACATCTATGATAATAACACTATGAAATAACCCTATCTAAGTCTAAATAAATGAAATAAATCTAATCCAATGCTCACCAAAACTTGTGGCACAAAGGGGGATGGTTAAACAAATAAAACAAATCAAGGGATCATGGTAATAAAATGGGGGCCTAGATCACCTAAGGTGGAAGATGGAAAGCAAAGAAAACCCTATAACTATACTAAGTATAAGTATATAGGTAATTTAAGTGAGTTATATATTCAAACATATTACTTTGTGCAATATCTATCTATCAAATGAAATTTAAAAAGTTAGGAACACTTGCCTATGGGCAAACCTATCGAGTCTCAATCTCTCCCATGGCCAATGGTAATTTTCAAGAGGTTTTCATGAATTTATAAGGATCACACTATAGAAATAAGATCTAGGATAAAATAATCATATCTTAGCATCAAATACTTCCCACAAGACAAGTTATCTTCCCTACAAGGAAAAACCTAAGTAATGGCTCCTTTAAATGTAGATTTAACATATGTATGAGCTATAATAATATGAAAATTAATTTTCCTCTCTACTAGATTTAAATGAGCCTTTTATTTATAGTGATGAATAAGTCCCAACCCTTATATAATTTTAGCTAACAAGGTTGACCAACATGACTCATTTTTAAATAAAAATTTATTGTTAGTGTCACATCCAATTTCCTCTACAAACTACTTATGCATTAATAGTGGATTATGAGACTGCTAATTTATAGTTATCATTTATGTTGAGTTGAATATACATATGTTGAATGAGTGATAGGTATATGATATGCTTCCATGATTAATATCTTGATGGATAGTTGTTTCATATGTTATATTATGCCTTATGATCATAATTATTGATTTCAATTATAGATTATTTGCATTCAACAATTTATTTATGGTTATATGTTGATGATTATTATGATTTCAAACTAACTACTCATTCATTTGATTGAGGTGGTTTCATAACTATTCCACCCTCATAAGAAAATACATAGGGAGAGTATCATCAAATAAGGGGGTGCAAATACCTAGATTGGTGGTTGAAAGTCTTTCACCAAACTCATGCGCACCACATCTAGCTCTTGAATGACATAAATACTACGTAAATTAGTTGTTTGGTGATATCTAAGTCTTGATGGATATTTTTTACATATCTTATATTATTCCTTATGATCATAATTATTGATTCAAATTATAGATTATTTTCATTCAATAGTGTATTTATGGTTATATGTTGATGATTATTATGATTTTAGACTAACTACTCATTCATTTGATTGAGATGGTTGTACGACTATTCATCCCTCACAATAAAATGCATAGGGAGAGTATCATCAAATAAGAGGGTGTAAATACCTATATTGGGTTTTGAAAGACTTTCACCAAACATGCACACACCACATCTAGTGCTTGAATGAAATAAACACTACTTTCATTAGTTGTTTGGTAACATTTGAGTCTTCATGGATAGTTGTTACATATGTTATATTATTCCTTATGATCATAATTATTGATTATTTGCATTCAATAGTTTATTTATGGCTATGTTCTGATGATTATTATGATTTCAGACTAACTACTCATTTATTTGATTGAGGTGGTTGTAAGACTATTTTGCCCTCATAAGAAAATACATAGGGAGAGTATCATCAGATAAGGGGGTGAGATACCTACATTGGGGCTTGAAATACTTCCACCAAACCTACACACACCATATCAAGTGTTTGAATGAAATAAATACTACTTGCAATAATTATTTGGTAACATATAAGTCTTGTTTGCATTTATTTCATTACAATTCATGATTTGCATATGTATGTTAAATATTTTTTGTGTTGTGTTGATATTCACTACATTATATTTAGTAAAGACATAAGTGTATTTCTCTAGTTAAATTTCATATGTATCTCATTAGTTGGACACCTTATGATTTTTATGTTATAACATATGAATGTTATTGACTATGTTAAGTTGTTTAATTGATCTCATTTAACTCTACCTTTAAAATCTTGAATATTTTTATGGTTATCGTAAGCTTGAATGGTATTTATCTTGCTTAGTTATGTATATAAGGTAAATTGAAGATGGTCTACAAATCAATCTTAACTTAGAGAAGATAAATCAAACTAGCGCTTCCCTTTATTGGTACATTTACACAATTAGGGTCATGACCAATATGGACTCTCTCTAGACCTAATAAAGGGTCTCTTACCAAACAATATTATTAGAGAGGGTTCCAAAGCCTCTAGTCAAGTAATAACACACAATAACCCTAACTAGGTCCTATGTTTTCTTATTAAAGTAAATAAAAAAGTAAAGTAAATATAATCTAGTGCTCACCAAATAATGTGGCACAAATGAGGATAATAAAAAATAAAAGTAAACATGGAAAAAATAAATCTAATAAAGTCATTATAGATATAATACTAATGCATAGAGAGATAAATATATTCAAATTTCATTATTTATGCTACTTCTATCTACCAAAATAGAGGAGTAAGAGTTAGAAATATTTACCTTGAAGACAAACCCATCAAGTCTCAATCTCTTCCTTGGCCAATGGTGCTTTACAAGAGGTTTTTGTGGTTTGTAATGGTCACAAAGATAGACCAACTCTAGGATATACGAATTATCCTATGCATCCATGACTTTTCCACAAGATAAGATTATTCTCTCCAAGTGTAAACCCTAATCAATGACTCCTCAAATAGAATCATATAAGAGTAGATTGTAAATAAGCACAAATTAATGATTATATTTATCTCTTTCTAATGAAAATGATAAAAATTATGTGTTTATATAGCTAGATCTAACCCTAAACCCTTCCAAAGTTTTAGCTGACACAGTCATCCCAAATGATCTAGTTCTTAAGTAAATAAAGTAGTTATGTCCCAGACTAGGTTAAATGGGCTAACCTAGTCTTGTAACATGCTCATTTGTAATAATAGGGTCAACCCATGCAACTTTGTTTAGTAAATGACAAAAAGAGGGTTTGGCTTAGGTAGGGGCTATTTGAGGTAGTGAATTTTTTAGAGGAGTGTGTAATGGGAGTGTCAAAGCTTAGGAAAATGTATAAGAGATTTTTGTGTTTGTTTCAAGTGGTGGTATAGGGGATAAAAGTTTTGTAAAGCATAAATGGTCTGCCCACCCCTTTCTCAATGCACCCTTTAAGGCATGTAATTAGAGAGATTAAGTATCGATGGGTTACTATAAGAGAGAAAGTATCAATAATTGATAACATTTAAAAATATTAGTTATATACATATTTTCCACTGAAAGATCATCATGTATCATACATTTGTAACATGGGATGGTATTTTAGAAAAAGAACATAGTAACACAAAACATTGAGCTAAGTAAATTACATTATTTTAAATCATAAAATGATTGAAAGTAAATGATTGAAAATAAATAAGTAATGCATGCATACATTGATTTAACTTTATCATTTAATGGGTTTTTAATGTGTTTGTAGTTTTGATTATGGAGGTCATAGAGACTGCTTTGGACTAACCCTAAAAATAAAAAAATTTAATGAGCAAAAACAAATAAACATAGGAAATTCAAGATAACTGAAATGTGGAGACATGATGTACTTATAAATTTGGTAATTAGGGTCATAAATATTATTCTCGACCAAATGACCAAGTCAAAAAAAATTAGAGTAAATCAAGTAACCAAAAGGACAAGGCTACTAAATGATAAAAAAAATCAAACAAGTATACTTTAAGTAAGAAAGGTAAAAAACCAATTCAAACTAAGGATAAATGAAAAATGAAAAAATAACATCAATGTGAAATTAGTAACAATCCTTAAACAAAGATAGGCAAGAAATGATAAAATAACATTAATGAATGAATAGTAACAATCTTTACTCAATCATTAATGTAAAAATTAAACAAAAGGGTAAATAAAATTGGTGAGTGAGAATTAAAAATCCAAACTCACTCAACAATGAAAAAATCACAAAAATATAGAAACATGTGTAGTTTTCTTAAAAAATAGGTGATAACAGTTTTTTTTCAAATGAAACCAAGGCAATTCTAGAAATGTAAAACAATGATGTAAAGAAAATAATCCATAGTTATTCAATCATATTGTTTTGTTTGAAGGATAGATAAAACTAAAATAAATTAATGCTATCATGTTTGACGATGTGAATAATAAGATAGAATTTGGGAAACATATTTATAATAAAAAAAATTGTTAAGGGGGAAAGAAATGGGTGGTTGGAGAGATGAAGGAAAAATCAAGGTAGAGAGACTCTTTATCAAAGTCAAGACACTAAATTAAGTCTATCAAAACAAGAAGACATTCAAAATGAAGTAATCTTAAGAATTTATCCTAACTAAAAAAATATTTGGGTTATCAAGTGAAATATTAATATCATCCCATGAAGGCTATTTGCATAAAAATTAAACCTACCTTCCCACAATGTGTTCCCCATTCCTTAGGACTACTTATAGAGTCATCGGTATAATGTAAAGATTGGGTACTAACCTGATAAAGTACGTAGAACTATAGATTATTTTAAATTATCCTATCCCAATCTACTGGCCTACCCACCCCAATGGACCTTGGCTCTATCATGAGGCCAATTTTACAGTTTAAACTTTGATTGGAGATATGATGTGTGTTAATAATCACATCTTTTCATGTGATGCTTGAATTTTAAATTCTTGTATTTCCTTTTGATCATTTTTTTAAAATGATTTGGCTTATAAATTTTTATGGCCTTGTCTATTCCTCCTCCATTATTTAGATAACCAAACATGGGTGCTAAAAATGACTATCATTTGAAAACTTTGGATTTGATTGCTAAGAAAGAGAACTTAGAAAACATCATGTATAAGAGTCTTGTTTATTCATGTGAAATAAAACTATCTTGATTTTGATCTTGTTTTATCCAAAGTAGAATGAAACGAAAGGAAATCAAGGGGAATGAACATGAAACAATTTTAATTACTTAAAATTGCAAAACGTGTGAAATGTGAAAGGGATACAATGACATGTAAGTATGATTCCTTATCATAAAAATGTATGTAAGTGTAGGTAAAAATGATAATATAGTTTGTTTGTGTAATTTTTAACCACAAAAGAAATAAAAACCAAGGCTGAGAATATGGAGTCATAAACTTGTAACCATTTCTTAACATTCCAAAAAAAAAACACTCAATTTGGTAAAAATGGTTGAAATAATATGTAGATTTTATGAGGAGAGCCTTGTCTTATCCATGTTCTTAAATTTGAAATCGTAAAAGAGAAATCCAAGTGAGTGAAAAGTGGGAAAAATGGTATTTGTGAGGAGAGCTTGGTTCTATCCATGGTCTTACACTACAACTCACAAAATAAAAAATTAAGTGGGCTTAAAATAGGAAAATAAAAAACTTGTGGAAAAAGAGTAAAAGTATGAAAAATGTATGTATAAAATAAGAAGGTATTCATGAGGAAAACTAGGTCCTATCCAGAATATTACAATGCAACTCATGAATTTAAAGAAACCAATCAACCAAAGGAGGGGGCGAAGGTTTGTGTATAAGATATACTGCTATAAGGGGTGAGATAATTAGAGAAGTCTTGCAAGAAGTGTTAGTAGGAAAATGTATATAAATATGAAAATAAGGGAAATATTTAAGGAAAAAAATTCTTCAAAAATTGTGCATTAGTGGGTTTTTTGAAAATATGGCCTTCATTAATGTATAGATGGTTGGTACGAGGACCAATAATGTCTTGTAATAAATAAGGCCATCAACATTTTTGGGAATATTTTCCTTCTTTATCATGGGTGTAATCTAATTTGAGGACTAGATCACCAATATTAAAAGTGCAGACTTTGACTTTTTTTATTATGTTGTTTGGTGATGTAAGCCTTGTATTGATTATTGTGTTGAAAAGTGACTAAATGGTGTTCATCAAGAAGGTATAAGGCATGAAGGTTAGCTTAATGTAATTAGTGATTAGGAATGATACCATGAAGAGATATACATAAATATGGGAGTTCAAATTCTAATGGTAAGATGGATTCATAACCATACACTAGTGAAAATGGTATTGCCCTAGTGGCAGTACAGATGCTAGTATGGTAGGTCTAAAGTGCAGGATATATATGAAGGTGCCAATTAGTGTGGGTTTATTATATTGTGTTTTATAAGATTTTTTTGATAATTTTATTAGTGTATTTAGCTTGGCCATTGCATTATGGATGGTGAGGTGTGGAAAATTTGTGTGAAATTTTAAATTTAGCACATAATTATTTCATGTCCTTGTTTTCAAAATTCCCACCATTATTAGAAATGATAGTATGGTGAAATCCAAAGAGATAAATGATTTGGTTAAGGATAAATTTATAAATGGTATTTCCTATGACATTGATAAAAGGCATGCCTTCTACCCATTTAGTAAAATATTCAGTAGAAATAATGTTAAAAACATGAACATCTTGTGACTGAGATAAATTGCCAATGAGATCTAATTTCCACATGGAGAATGGCCAAGGAGACTCCACAGTTTGGATCTTAGCTAATGGTGAATGGATTAAATCATCATGAAGTTGGTAAGGATTACACTTTTTGAAAAATCAATAACATCTATCACATCTTAATTTTCCTCTAGAATTATTATTACTAATTATATAGTTAGTGATTTCTTTACTTGATGTATTAAGTAATAGTAATTAGTGGCATGCTAATTATGAATAGTATTTATTACTTTTGATCATGATAGTTAACTATTAGTTAGCTAGTTGTATCTTATTGTGGTACTTTTTAATCATGATTATGCAATATATTTTATTACAATAGTTTATTATGATTTTTACTTGATGTGATCTAACTAATTTTAAATTGCACTGAGGTGGATGCCATATGGATTCCACGCTCTTGACTATGATTGGGGGAGGGTGTCATTGGAGAGGATAGTCAAAATAGAGACATGTGGGGAAGGATAGAATGAAATATGAAACCTAGCACACACCACATAAAATGGAATCTATTTTTTATATGTTAATTGGTTAATATTGCTTGCAACATGCTTTTGGATACTAATATATTTTCTACATTTGAATTTTATTGATTATCATGTTGCATATTGTTTAAACCTTGGTAGTATGTTTGCATTTATGAGATTGAGATTCCTATATGTTTTTTATACTCCATTATCTACATTTATGTTCCATATGGATTGAATAAGTGTGTAATATGATTGTAAAGGTAAATTAAAATTCTTTAATTATTTTACTTCATGTATTTATGGTTTTCATAACATGTGTTTCCAAAGTCCTTGATTGGTTTTATTGTGACATGAAGTCTAATTCTATTGTCTTGACATGTATTTCACTTTTATTTGGTGGTATTTAATTTGAGTAATGTAATAGCATTATACATGGACTAATGAACATGTTTTTATAAACCATATGCTTTAGTATAGAGTTTTAAAATAAACCCTAGGACATGCTTTGATTTGGTGGAATTCATGGTTATAATAAAAAGGGACTTGTTTGTATTAGTGACAAGGTTGTTAACCTTTAGCATTATTAAAGTTTGTGAAGGCTTAAGTCAAGGCATAATGAGTATTTTTTGGTCTATAATTATACGTAGAATTAAGGTTGATTAGTGAAGGCATTGAATATTTAATCAAGTCTTATTGTTTAAGGTAAAAGTTATGAAATGTAAAACACTATATATTAGTTTTAGCTATAAGCTTATGCATTTTTAGGGATTGAAGGCATAATTTATAATTTTATTGAGGCATGATTATAATTAAAAGTCAATAAACTTTCAAACCCCATTGTTTTGCATGGTATTTGATGGTATTACTAATTCAAACATATCATTTGGATTATGATGTCTAAAATAGTTATGCATTTTAGAATATTTGGAGAATTAGGGTTAAATCATTGAGGTCTAGACTCTTTGAGTCACTATGAAAACACATTGACTTGAGTTTTTCTTCATGATAGAATCATTTTTGGGTTTTGACTAGTTAATTTAGTGAGATATTTTTGAGGAAATAATCATGCCAAAAAATTTGGTATACTAATTGGAAATGGATGGAGATAAATGGGAGTCATGCATCATGGAGGAGGTATAGTAGAAATATAAGGCAGAAGGAGATCTCGAGGGGAAGAAAATTGAAGCAAGGAAGAATTTTGGGCTTTGTTGGAAATTGAGGTAGGGTCTATTATAAATTATTTTTCTAGTTTTCAATTCTTAAAATGTTCATTGTATGCCATGAATTTTTTTGTGGGTGAATTATTCATATATATATGGTCAACACTATGGATGGGTATGACCCATCTAGAGGGTCGAGCATATATCTACCTCTTTCCTTTTGAGATGGTTGTGTTTGTGTGTTTATGGTTATTAAGTTGCAAGGGTTGTAAATAACATTGTGTATTTTTTTGTGTATGAATAAAATTGGAAAAATACAATAGGGTTTGACCCTAGGTTTATTTCAATTTTTTAAAAATGATTTAAGTTGTTTGAATAAATGTAAATCCTCAAATTTGAATATTTTTTTATGATATTATGGTTTAAACCCTTCAATAGGGTTTCCCTTACCATTCTATGCATGAAATGGTAATGACATGTACGCTAGTTGTGTTATATTTGGTTTTGTTTATTTGATTAAATGACTGAGTAGATGTAACTAAACATTTATTTCTAGTATTAGGGTGATGTTTTTTTATTAAATATATATCTTGGTAATTTGTACATGACCCTAGGAATGGGTTCAACCTATCCACATGGTCAAATATGAATAAAACCTTATCAAATAGCTAGTAATGTAACAATCCCACTGGGTTTTAGTAGAATATTGCAATAATTGTTTTTTGAATTAAAAACACATATTCAACATATGGATTTCACCATAAAAAATACTAACTA
Organism: Torreya grandis; assembly: GCA_037957365.1. Taxonomy (NCBI): domain Eukaryota; kingdom Viridiplantae; phylum Streptophyta; class Pinopsida; order Cupressales; family Taxaceae; genus Torreya; species Torreya grandis. Next base: position 3,516,732 of record JARHVA010000023.1, on the reverse strand, counting down.
GTGATATTTAACTAACTATATTAATTTATTTAACCATTAAGGTTTTAGATAATCCACTTAGATAAGGATGACCATGAATATAAATACAATTCATGAACGATACTAAATTTTTATAAATGCTACATCACATCATAAATAAAATAGTACAATTTCAGCCATAACTAATACATCATTACAACCTCTACTGTATAAGCATAATGAGTAAAAGATATAGTTTCAATAAAACATAATAATATATCAAATGATAAAACATGACACAGAGCTCCTCTAAGTAGAGTATCCATGACTCAAGAGTCTCCAAGACTCAAGTATCAACATGTAATCTCAAGTTTAGTTTCATGTATAGTACTCCAGTTGGGAGGGAGATCATAATTTGAGTACTTTTCCATACCAACCATAGACCATATCCCCCTCACTATCTCTCATATAAAAATGGCCCTCCCTTCATGGATGGATAGATAATGATGGCATAGGAATCTATAATAATAAACTAGAACCTGTGTGTCGAAGATATCTAATACATAATGTGTACCATAAAGAAATCCATTCTAAAATGATATCACATAAATATGAAAACTATATCAACATATTGAATGATAATATTTATCAAACATTACTTTGGCCAAAGATTTTAATAATAAATGATCTCTATGATTAGTCAAATTTATACACACCACTTAATCAAAATACACCTCATCTTGTATTGATGTCACTAATTAAGGTAGTGGAATCCATGCACTACTTTATTAGGGTCATGAATGTGAGATTTTGTAAAAACCATATTATAATAATAATAATAATAATAATAATAATAATAATAATAATAATAATAATAATAATAATAGATTAATTAGTAACAATATTTCTTAGCACATCCAAATTTAGTTAAGTACAAAATTTATTATACATTCATTTAGTCCATCAAATGAAGTGTAAATAGTCCATTTATCTAGTTTATTACATATAATAAATAAAATCCAAAAATATTCTCAAACATACCATCTGAGTATTATCTCATCAAAAAATTTAGTTACTTATCAAACCAAGTAACTCATAATGTTATTTCTCCACAAAACAATAGTATAATACAAGCTTTAAGTATAGTTTATATTCCACTTATAAATAAAGCCAATCCAAACATCATAATTGATTATATCCATAACATATGAATCAAACAATATATTACACACTAATGGTAATAATGTTTTAAGCACAATAAAAATAAGTATGATATGCATATATATTTAAATGGTATGAACTATTCAGATGTAATACATAGTCCAAAATTTAGTATGTATGTGTATGTATGTATATATATATATATATATATATATATATATATATATATATATATATATATATATATATATATATATATATATATATGGTATACCAAAACATTTTTAATACATTATGATTATATATTGTATATGGAATATTCTAAGTAGACATCTTCTATCCAAGACTTAGATTATTTTGTATATTGTAATGTATATAGCTAGTCCATAAAATAGCCTCATAGCTCCTTTTATAAAATTAGATAATTTTCCCACATTCGTACTAGTTTAAAATAAACATACATACTTTTACAAATTTTAAAAGTAACATACAGTCAATCATATGTTATGCTCAGTTAAAAAAAATTTATATATATATGGGAATATACTTATACCATATATATATATATATATATATATATATATATATATATATATATTCCCCAAAACATTTTTAATACAATATAATTATATATTGTATATGTAATATTCTAAGTAGACATCTTCTATCCAAGACTTAGATTATTTTGTATAATGCAATGTATATAGCTAGTCCATAAAATAGCCTCATAGCTCCTTTTAGAAAATTAGATAATTTTCCCACATTTGTACTAGTTTAAAATAAACATACATACTTTTACAAATTTTAAAAGTAACATACAGTCAATCATATGTTATGCTCAATTTTAAAAAAATCATTAAATCAAATGCATAAAATTAATTTAAAAACATAGCTGATTTAACCCCATATGGATCATTCATATTATCACATGAAATATCTAAATGCCTTTAATGATTTCTTGTACTCAATTTCCAAATTAACTATAATTAACAATATATTATTTAAAAGACTATTTTATAATACATAATCCTTCCTTTATATTTATTAACACATTAATATCATATAAAAACTTTCAAAATCAATAGTAAATCTGGCTTGAACTTCATATAAAACCATAACATATTCCAATATAGTCATCCTCCTGCCCATACCTTAGGTTATCTAAGATGACTAACTGACTAATTTCACAAGTTGTATGATCTAATACATACACTACATAATTCCATTACACATGTAATATTATCACTATTTTATTAAACATGTAATGTTTGAAACCAATTCAATACAACAGTCTTCACCCCTATTCACTTATACAAGTATGTAATACAACTACCCTCCAAAAATATTTATAAATTCACTACACATTTTATACTAAAATGTGAAGCACATAATTAAAACATAATAGATACACATACACATAAATGTATATGTACACATCTAATAATAGGGTTTACATATAAATGTATATGAACACAATATTACTCAAATCCTTTTAAAAATTGGTTCAAAAATGCATATATAATTGGGTATATGGATATATACATATATAAGTATATACATGATTAAAACCATAGGGTGTGTGTGTGTGTGTGTATACACCCTATGGTTTTAATCATGTATATACTTATATATCTATATCTATGTATATATCCATATACCCAATTCATATAATGAAATTCCTCATTTTACACCTAAAAACCAATAGTGTGTACATAGTCTAATTTTCAACCACTAACATGTGTCTTAAATCAAAATTCAAACACCCAAATGAGTATATACTTTTAATTAGAATAATATAATTTGATCCACATATATATACCTATATAGGATAGTTATCTCTCTAATGTACTTAGATTTTTCAAACTAACAGAGAGTTTAAGACTATATTTATAAAAGCTTAATAGTCCAGACATTTCTATAGTTTAATCCATAAGCCTAGGTTTTCCCTGAGTCAAATATGGGGTTCTATGGAAGTCAATCCATCTACATGTCTCCATATTCCACTCAAAATCTTTTGATTTAAAACATATAAAACCCACTTACCCAATACTTAAGTTGAAAAACCCATGCATTTATTCACATAGAAATTGAAATACAAAACCTACCTATGTCTACAATGAAATCCTCTAGATTCCTTCCTCTTTCCTTCATGTTTTCACCTTATTTATGTTCTTCAACTCTCTCTCCAAATTTATGAGTCATGTGTTTTTCCCCCATAGTTCTCCTTCTCTTGTTATGATTCATTTTCATTATATTTCTTCCCATCATTAATGGCCACTTCAATTAACTGTTTAAATGCATGCAAAATTTGCTCAACAACCTTCCATGGTCCATCACCATGCAAACACAATAGCCTTTATGTTTTCCTCAAAAGATAAGCTTAACTAAAGTGAACATATGATTAATAACCCTAATCATCTTGGGGCTTCTATAAAATCAATTTATATTTATTTTAAAATCTACATGAAAAAAATAATCATCAACCATTATACTTTAATCAACTTGTTTTCAAAATTTATTCCATGTGAAATTCTAACATAAAATTGATGACCAAGTACTCCCATGAAATGAACTTCAACCAATAATAATAGAGTATAGATTATATTGCATGATAATACTTTTAGATATTATTAGATTATAGTTCCTCATGACTCTGTTATCTCCTATCATATATAAAATGATTATAAAATCATATAATAATAAAAACAATGTATTAAATATATATTAAAAATAAGCTTGGGTTAATTGTCAATTGAATATAAAAGGTATTTAAAAATATTGATATTTATATCTCTTGACTTATAGTTTTAACTTATAAATAATAATAATAATAATAATAATCTTTAATTATTATTATCTAAACCTTTTAGATAATTAACAATAATGGAATATGTCATCATATTGTAACATTGTGTATCCTTACTTATCAACATAATATTGTAAGTAAAACATAATCACACTCACTCATACAATCAAATAAGTGCATTATATAATATAAACTGGTAAAATCACTCAAACAATCATATGATCATTGTCATCAATCAAAAAGTATAATAACAATCACAAAACATGCTACAACATCTATATCAATTAATTAATTATTAGACATCATATTTTAATTAGTGTGTGTAAGGGTTTCTAGATTCGTTCTTTGTCGACTCCCAACGTCTCCATCTAACTACCTTTTCTGATGATACTCTCCCTCCATCATACTCTGAAATAAGAATCTTTCCTACATCCACCTCACAACAATGAAGGTAATTAGCTCAAAAAATTATTATATCCATAAAATAATGTTGTCTAAACATGATCATAATGTATAAAATTTAAAAGTACTACTAACTCATAGAAAACTAATCATGTAAATTAATCAACATAAATTGTCTCATAGTCAACATATGTCATCAAGCTTAATTAAATATTAGTTAATCAACGAATCAACCATAATAATCCATGGATCAAATAAGATACTCAGCTAGAAATAAATTGAGATGTGATAAATAATAGGGAAACATGGTCTATTTAGATATTTATAACGGTTGAATCTTTATTTTATTTTAACACCATGTTTGATTTCAATCTATTCATAGATTTATGAAACTTGGATATGGTAGATGAATATATATATTTATTGGTATAAATATGTATGGAATATTTAATATATAGGTTTTGAATAAGGGTTTTGAAAACCATTGTTTCTATTATAAGTATATTGGTTGAGTATTGATCGTGTTATTTAGTTGAACTTCAAAATCATTATTTTAAATTTTAGTTATAAGAAGAAATGAACCATATTTGGGTTTATTGTATCATTTAGTCTTTGGATTGAATATTATAAATAGTTAGAAGATCGACTATTTATAGTTGAACCTATAACTATTAATCAAATCATGGTTATATTGAAACTGTATTGGAATACACTATCAATCCAATTATTTTTTATTTGGTTGTAGCTTGAATAAAAATATCAAAATAATATTTTACCTATATATATATATATATATATATATATATATATATATATATATATATATATATATATATATATATATATATATATATATATATATAGGTATAGGTATAGGTATAGGTATTTGTGTGTGTACATATTATGTAGTCACAAACTTATATGCAAATGAGGTGGTTGATCATTCTCAAATGCATTATCTAGTTTTTTTTTTTTTTTTTTTGTGTATTTGTATGCAGTAGAATATTTTATAATATTGGAGTGGTTGTACATTGTTAAATGCTTAATTTAGTATGACGTATTTATTGTCATGTTTTGTATTGACCTTATATAGGAATAATGTTTAAGTTTTTAATTATCTTGATTTAAATATGAGACATATTTAATTTAAAGCTTTGTTGACATTTTGGGAATTTAATAAATGATTAATTATTAGTAATTTTATATGGATCTATAAAAAGAAATACTATATGATATATAACTGTCATGAAACAAGGGATTTTATATGTTGGGATAGTATTTAATGTAAGTCTAGATATATGCAAATGTTGATTTTAAATAAAGGATTATTAAATTTAAATTGATAGTTAAACATTTACTATTGTTGTTTTAATATTTAAATGGAATCAGATGTTTGATCAATAGGGTTATTTAATATTTATTAGTTAATTATGATGACTAGGAAAGACTATGATGTTTTTATATATATTATAACTTCCATTATACAAATATTTGTGATTGAAATTTATGGATTTTAGCATTATTATGCTTATCTGGTATTACTAACATTAAATAAGTAGGTGTCATTAAATTCACATACTTAATTAGTGTCATTAATAGTCAAAGCTAAGTAGTTTAGATGAGTTGTGTGTGTGAATTTGACTGACCTTTAGATCTAAAAAACTATATTAAAATTTTGATCAAAGTAATGTTTTATGGTTTGAACATTATCATTTCACCTACTTGATTTAGTTTGCATGTATTGCATGATATCATGTTGGAACATATTTATTTATGATATGCTACATGTGATAGTTATCTTACAACACATAGGTTTCTAGTTGACTTTTTTGATTTCTACATCATCACTATCTGCCCATCCATGAAGGAAGGGTCATTCCCTTATTGGGAGATTATGTAGGGGAATAATTGTCTATAGATGGTATGGAAAAAAACTTAGATGATACTCTCCCTCCCCTTCCAGTAGTCAATTGATAGAGGATTTACTCATGATTATTTTCATATGTTAACAATTTCAATGAGACTCATATGTTATGTGGAACGTTATATTATTATTATCTGATTATCTAGATATGTATTATTGTATAATTGTAATATCTAATTTAAATTGTAAAATAATAGTAGTTATTTATAATTTATTTATACCTATTTAATTACTTAATCAACAATGGTTGAATTATTATCTTGGATAATTACTATTATTTATATATTTGAAATAATGAAAGAAAATCAGTATGTATAATATTGATCACTAGCTAAGTGAATCACACTCAAACCTTATGGTTAATATTTTAGTTATCTTAAATGATGCATTTATTTAGGGATCATTAATGTTGTAATTAATTTTTAAGTTGTGTTAAAAAAATTAACCCCACTCTAGTGAACCTTGAGGGGTTCATACATTGTGGTATCAAAGCTGTGGTTCAAACTCTTGGACTTAATGATTCCACTAATGTATTCTTCTTATTATTTATTTATAAATAAAAATGTCACATTTATGGCCAACTAGGTAGGGTACATCAAATCTTAATAATGCCTCTAATTGATCCAAATTAGTTTGTCACTAAGCAAGATGCAAAGCTTGATCATATTCTTTCAACCATGAATGAGAGTGGGAATTGTATAAATTCCTTTGAACAAGAAGTTCATGGCCATGTTGAGGATAACATTCATAATAAAACTAAAGAATATCCTACTAATCAATCAGTTACTCAGGAACCTAGGCAAGATGAGGTACCTAAATATGTGAGAGCACGTGTTGTTTTTGAGATTATATGAGATATGAATAAGGTTAATCCACCCAAGTTTTATTAAAACATTATAGGAGATGAAGTTGAAGCATGGATAACTAAGATGGAAAAGTATTTCAAGATTTGTAATTACTCTAAGATTATAAAATTAGTTTGGGGAGCTTACTATTAGATGGTGAAGAAACTACATGGTGGTAAAATAAGAAACTAAAGATTAACCTTGACTCTATCACCACCACTTGGGAATAGTTCATGACTTTTTTTAGTTCATGATGGTTGCCCCAACTTTATTTTGATCAAGAAATAACATAATTTCAAAATATAGAACATGTAGACTTTACATTGAATGAATACTAAAAGTAATTCATTAATCTCCTAAAGTACATTATATAATATTATGAAAATGAGTGGTTTCACATGAGGAAATTCATTATGGGATTAAAACCCCAAATTGGGTGTGAAGTGGATGTGTATGGGACATGTAATATGGATTAAGTCTTTGAAAGGGAAGTTAACTAAGAGCAAAAGCTAAAGTCACTTATTCAAGTTACATAAAAATTCAAAAAAAAAAATTTGAGGTCCCAGATTAGCTTTTAAAAATAAGAATTGGAAAAGGAGTGAAAACTTTAAAATCTAGTTCAAGAATTAGATTTCCAAGTTTAGTAGTGATTCAAGGAATAGAAAACTACATAATGGTTTCAAAGGAGGTTTTAGGTGAAATCAACATTATGAAAGGAAAGGACCACCTAGCATATGTTTCATCTATGAAGGTGACCATTATATTAGGGAATGCACTCAAGGTAAATTAGATGGTAAGAATAAGGGTTCCACTCTACAGTAAGAATATTTCCAATAGAGAATTGATGTAGCTATTGAAAACCAACAAGCTAAATTTTAATATTCTCCTATTGAACTTATAGGTGCTTTTTTTGGTCAACCAATTTTAATTTTGATTGACACTAGAGTTACTAAATGTTTATTTCTCCTAATATGCTTAGCAAGTTGTCTAGAAAATCTGAAGTTATGATAAATGTATGGTCAGTTTAATATGGGAATGAATCTAAGGTCAAAGTTAAAAAAAGTTTAGTTGAAGCTGAGATAAAACTACCAAAATTTACCATGGTAGTGGATCTATTTTCATCTCCATTAGGATATGATGTAATCTTAGGAGTAAATTGGTTATCTCAACATAAATCTAAGGTAGATTGTCTACTTGAAAGGGTTGAATGAACAGTTTAGGTAATCAAACCCAAATTTATGACCAAAGAGGGAGCTTAAGCTTAGACATATTTTAGTGATTTAGTTGAATAAATCTTAGATAAAAAGGTTTCAAGCATTTATTGTAAAAATAAATGAGATGGAGGATTCCAAGGAACCTTCTATTGAAGACTATCCTTTTCTCTAGGATTTTTGAGATGTTTTTCCTAAAAAATTATTGAGTTTACCCATTAAAATAGAATTTGATTTTCTCAATTGAAATCATTCAAGGGTCTAAACCATAGTCTAAATCTCCCTATAGAATGAAAACAACTAACTTAGTGGAGTTGAAGGCTCAAATTCAATATCTATTATCTAAAGGGTTTATTCAACCAAGTGTGTCACCATGGGGTGCACTAGTTGTGTTCATTAAGAAGGATGGAAACCTTCAGATTTTTATTTATTAAAGGATTTTGAATAAGTGAATGATAAAAAATAAGTATCATTTACCTTTCATTGATGATATTTTTAATCAAGTGTATGGAGCATCAATTTGATCAAAGATTGATCTTTGAGAAGGATATCATCAGTTAAATATTCAAGAGGAATATATTCCAAAAATAGCCTTTATAATTTGATACATGAATTATGAGTTCATGGTTTTTCCTTTTGGGATAAAAAATGCACCTACAACATTTATGAATCTCATGAACAGTGTGTTCAAACATTATCTAGATCAGTTTGTGTTAGCCTTTTTAGATGATATACTTAGCTATTCTCAGTCTGAGGAGGAACATCTAGAGCATTTAGATTTGGTTCTAAAACAATTACAAAATTATAAGCTTTTTGAAAATCCATCAAAGTGTGCCTTATTTTATAAAAAACTACACTACCTTGGGCACATTATATCAATAGAAGATATATATGTGGATCGTTTGAAGAATAAATCCATTATGGAATGGACAACACCTAAAAATATCCATGAAGTTAGGATTTTTATGGATTTGGTGGGATATTATAGGAAGTTTTTTCCAAACATTTCTAAGATAACAAATCTAATTACTTTTATTCAACAAAAAAAATAGAATTTAGTGTGGTCAGTAAAGTGTAAGGAAAATTTTTAGGAGCTAAAAAGAAGACTTAACTTAGCACCAATGTTGAGAGATCCCTATCCAAAAGGTTAATTCTCAGTAATAACTTATGCTTCAAGAGATGGTATTGGAGTATTTTTAATGCAAGAGGATTATATTATAGCTTATGAGTCCAAAAATTTGAAACTATATGAGGCAAATTATGCCTTACATAATCTAGAATTTATTGCAATTGTTCATGCCTTACAAGTTTGGAGGCATTATCTATTCACAAAAATATTTGAGATCAAGACTGATAACTTAGGACTCAAGTATATATTCACCCAACCTAACTTGAATGCATATTAGAGATGATGGTTATAAATCTTATCATATTATGATTTTGACATTAATTACATTAAAGGCAATGAAAATAAGATTATAGATGCCTTTAGTCATCGAAGGTATATAACATCTTTGGCTAGTATTAGGAGTATTTTTCATGATTAAGTGGTGAAATTCATTCCAAGAGATGAATTTTATGAATACGTAAAGATAGCATTGGCTCAAAATTCTCAAGATCCTAAGTATGAGGGATTCAAATTTGAGGATGATGGTTTGTTGAGGTATAAAGGATGGATTTATGTATCAGATAATAAGAATTTGAGGATTGTAGTATTCAAGGAAATACACAATGATCCTTATTCAGGGTATCTAGGTGTGATTAAGCTCTTAATAGAGTAGAGACCATTATATTCCTAGAAAGGGATTAAGAAAGATGCAGATGATTTTCTTTCATGATGTTTAAAATATCAGTGAGATAGGGTTGAGAATGTATATTCTATTAGGTTTTTATACCCACATACCATACTAAAATAGAAGTGTCAGGTCATTATTATGGACTTTATCCAAGGGTTGTTGATGTCTCAAACTGACATGCCATGATTTTGGTAGTTATTGATAAACTCACCAAAGTAGCTCACTTCATTCTTGGTAGCATTTCATATGATGCATCTATGATTGAAAAGAGGATCATGAAAGAAGTGTATAGGTTGCATTGGTTTATGCAAAAGGTTATTTTAGATAGGGAACCAAAAATGACTTCTATATTTTGGTTGACTCTTAATTCCACTTTGGTTACTTAGTTGAACTTTAGTATAACATACCATCTAGAAATAGATGGATAAAAACAAAGGCTAAATAAAATGTTTGAATATATTCTAATAATATACTGCATGGATTAGTAATATAGGTGGGAAGAATATCTTTTATTGGTTGAATTTACCTACAATAAATCATAACAATCAATGCTAAAAATGGCTCTATTTGAGTCATTGTATAGAAGGTGTATAACCCCAATCAATTAGGATGGGCTAGAAGATAGGGTAGTCTTTGGTCTAGATGTGCTTCTTGAAATGGAAGAATAGGTTAAGATAATATTGTAGAGGTTGGTTAAAGCCAATGATAGGAAGAAGAGATAGGTTGATCTGAAAAGAATAACATGAAAGTTTTTAATTGAAGATAAAGTATTTGTACAAGTAAAACCACATAAAAGATCAATCAAATTTAGAAAATTAGACATATTATCTCCTAGATATATGGGACCCTTTTAGGTCTTAGAAGTTATCAATCCCATGGTTTATAGGCTTACTTTGCCACCAGTTTTAGTACTCATGCATATTTTTTTCTATGTGTATTATCTTAAAAAGTATGTTGATTATCCTTCTCATGTATTAGATTGGAATGATTTACAAGTTTTGGATCCCAGGTTGGTCACAGTAGAACCAATAAAACAAACTTAGTTTGCATAATAGATAAATGTCATAGTGCAAGGTCAAATAAGACCAATATTTTGAAGATAATGCTACATGGGAACATTATGAAGAGTTTCATAAGTTATTTCCTCATTTGTTTGCTTAGTAATTTGTTGGATATTATGTTTATTTTCTACTAAATACTATTTTTTTCATAACGTTCATTAAAATAAGAGACATTAGGATGATGACCAAATTTAGGGGGAAGGATATTACATCCCAATTTTCCTCTAGACTTATTATTACTGATTCTATGGTTAGTGATTGGTTTGATTGTTGTGTTATGTAATTGGAATTAGTGGTATGATGATTATGGACATTATTTGTTGTTTATGATCATGATAATTAACTATTAGTTAGTTGGGTGTATTCTATTATGTTACATTTTAATCATGATTATATAATATATTTTTTACATCAATTTATTATGATTTTTACATGATGTGGTCTAACTACTATTCAATTTAACTAAGGTGAATGCAGGATGGATTCCACCCTCCTAACTATGATCGAGGGAGGATATCATCAAAGAGGATGGTGAATATAAAGACATGTGTTGAAAGAGAGAATGAAATGGGAAATACAAAATAGACAACATAGAATATAATTTATTTGTTATGAATTAATTGGTTAATATTTCTTATAGAATGATTTTAGTTACTAATGTATTTTTTGCATTTGGATGTGATTGATTATCATGTTGCATATTTCTTAAACCTTGTTAGTGTGTTTGCATTTATGAGATTCTTATATGTTTATCATACTTCATTTTCTACATTTATGTACCATATGACTTGGATAAGTGTGGCATATGATTGTAGAAGTAAATTAAAATACTTTAATTAGTTACTTTATGTATTTATGGTTATCATAACATGTGTTTTTGAAGTCCTTGATTAGTTTTTCTATGACATGAAGTCTAATTTTGTTTTCTTGACATGGATTTCACTTTTAGTTGGTAGTATTTGATTTTAGAAGTGTAATATCACTATACACAAATTGATGAACATATTTTTATAAAACATAATGCTTTAGTATAGGTTTTTTTTAATAAACCTTATGACATGCTTTGATTTGGTGTAATTCATGGTTACAATAAAAAGGGACTTGTTTGTATTAGTGACAAGGTCGTTAACCTTTAGGATTATTAAAGTCTGTTAAGGCTTTAGTCAAAGCATAATGAGTACTGCTTGGTCTATGATTATACTTAGAATTAAGGTTGATTAGTGAAGGCATCAAATATTTAATCAAGCCTTATTGTTTGAGGTTAAATTTATGAAATATAAAACAAAGTATATTTGTTTTAGTTATAGTATTATGCATGTTTGGGGATTGAAGGCATAGTTTATAGTTTGATTGATAAATTATTATAACAAAAAGTTAATAGACTTTCAAACCCCATTATTTTGCATGGTATTTGATGGCATTACTAATTCAAATATATCATTATGATCACAATGTTTAAAATGATTATGCATTTCAAAATATTAATAGGATTAGGGTTAAGTCATTAATTTCTAGACTCTTTGATTCATTATACAAACACATTGACTTGAGTTTTGTTCCATGACAATCATTTTGGGATTTTGAATGTTTAATTGACTAAGATATTTTTGAGGAAATAATTATACCAAGAATTTTGGTATGCCAGCTAGAAATGGATAGAGATAAATGGGAGTCATGCATCATGGAGGAAGTATAATGGAAATACAAGGAAGAAGGAGAGCTCAGGAGGAAGAAAATTAAATCAAGGAAGAATTTTGGGATTTATTGGAAATTGAGGTAGGGCCTATTATAAATTATTTTTCTAGTTTTCAATTCTTAAAATGTTTAGTGTATGCTATGAAAATTGACGTAGGTAAATTATTCAGGGTTTGGGATATATATATATATATATATATATATATATATATATATATATATATGGTCTACCCTATAAATGGGTATGACCCATCAAGATGGATAAGCATATATCTAACCCTTTACCTTAGAGACAAATGTGTGTGTGTTCATGGTTATGGTTATTGAGGTGGAAGAAACTTAGATAGATAACTAGGGTTGTAAAGAAAATTATGGTTTTTTTTATATATGAATAAAATTGGAAAAATACAATAGGGTTTGACCTTAGGATTATTTCAATTGTTTTTGAAATGATTTAAGTTGTTTGAATAAATGTACATCCTTAGTTTTGAATAGTTTTTGATGATGTTATGGTTTAAACCCTTCAATAGGGTCATCCTTACCAATCTATGCATGAAATGGTAATGATGTGCATGAGCGTTGTGTTATATGTGGTTTATTTTTTTTGGTTGAATGGATGAGTAGATTGAACTAAGCATTATTTTTTAGTATTGGGGTGATGTTTTTTATTAAATTTATAGCTGGCTCATTCATACATGACCCTAGGGATGTATTCAACTTGTCCACATGGTCAAATATGAACAAACCCTTATCAAATAGCTAGTAATGGGGAAATATGATATATTTAGATCTTTATAATGGTTGAATCTTTATTTTATTTTGATACTGAGTTTGATTTCAATAGATTCATAGATTTATGGAACTTTGATATGGTATATAAATGCATAGATCTGTTGGTACAAATATGTATGGACTGTTTAATATATAGGTTTTGAATAAGGATTTTAATAAGAGTTATTTCTATTAGAAGTATACTAGATGAGTGTTGATTGCATTATTTAGTGAGATTTGAAAGCATTGTTTTTAAATTCTAGTTATAAGAAGAAACAAACTAGATATGGGTTTATTGTATCATTTAGTCTTTGGATTGAATGTTATAAAAAACTAAAGGATCGACTATTTATAGTTGAGCTAGTAGCTATTAATTAAATCATGGTTATGTTGAAACTATATTGGGATATAGTTTCGATCAAGTTATTTTTTATTTGGCTGTAGTTTGAATAAAAATATTAAAATAATATTTTATCTTGCATATTTTATACACACACATGTATACATATTATGCAGTCAAAGACTTATATGTAAATAATGTGGTTGATCATTATCAAATGCATTATTTGGTTTGATATACATACATACATACATACATATATATATATATATAGAGAGAGAGAGAGAGAGAGTATGATGTATATATTATCATGTTTCATATTGATCTTATCTAGGAATAATATTTGAGTTTTTAATTCTCTATATTTAAATATGACACATGCTTGATTTAAATCTCTGTTAACATTTTGGGAATTTAATAAATGATTAATTATTAGTAATTTTGTATGGATTTATAAAAATAAATACTATAGGATATATATAATTGTCATGGAACATGGGAATCTCTTATGTTGGGATAATATTTAATGTAAATCTAGATATATGTGAATGTTGATTGTAAATAAAGGATTATTAAATTTGGATTGATAGTTAAATATTTACTATAGTTATTTGTATATTTAAAAATAATTAGATGTTTGATCAAGGGGATTATTGAATATCTATTAGTTAATTCTAATATATAAAATATCATAATGATGAATAGGAAAGACTATGATGTTTTTATATTCATATTATTAAAGCTTCCATTATACAAATATTTATGTGATTGAAATCTATGGATTTTAACATTATTATGCTTATATGGTATTATTAACATTAAATAAATAGGTGTAATGAAATTCACATACTTAGTGGCATTAATAGGTAGATTGGAGTAGTTCAAATGAGTTGTGTGTGTGAATTTGACTAATCTTGAGATTTGGAAAAGTATATTAAAACTTTGGCCAAAATAATGTTTATGGTTTTAACATTGTCATTTAACCTATTTGATTTAGTTTTCATATATTTCAAAATATAATTTTAGAACATATTTATTTATGATATGTTGCATGTGATAGTTATCTTATAGTGCACGGGTTTTTGGTTGACTTTATTGATTTCTACACTATCATTATCTACCCATTCATGAAGGGAGAGCCCTTCCTTTATTGGGAGATTATATGGGGGATCAATGGTCTATGGATGGTATATAAAAACAATTAGATAATACCCTCCTTCCCCTTCCAACAATCAACTGATAGAGGCTTTACTTAGGGTTATTTTTTAATATTAACCAGTTTAGTGAGACTCATATGTTTTGTGGAACATTATATTATTGTAATCTTATTATTCTAATATGTATTATTATATAGTTATACTAGCTGATGTAAATTTTAACACAACATTTAGTTATAATTTATTTGTACTTATTGAATTACTTAATAAATATTACTCAAGTTATTATCTTAAATAATTATTTTTCTTTATAAGTTTGAAATTATGAATACAAATCACATGTATAATATTGATCACTAGATAAAGAATCCCATTTAAACCTTATGGTTAATATTTTAGTTATTTTGAATGATGAATTTAGTTAGGGATCATTAATGTTGTAATTAATTTTGAATTTGTGTTAAGAAAATAAACATAACTCTAGTTAACCCTAAGGGTTTATTATAGTTTCCTCTAAAGTAGGCCAAAAATATCCCATACATAAGAATTTGTGTGTTGTAGCATGTATGCTACATTGAACACCACAAATGCCTCCATGTACTTATTTGAGGAGAGGAGGAACATCTTATTACATCACATAGTGGAGCAAGGTAACTTATTTATTTGAATGTATATTTAAAGGCTTGTTTATGTATTCTAGTCTTTTCATGAGAATCTCTATCTGGAGGATAGGTTTGATGTTGAAATAATTGGTTGATGTTTTTGTACCATGGGATTTATTGAATAGTGACAACCTCAATGTGACAAATGAATGAATCATTTGGTTGGAAAGATGAAGGCAATTTTATTATCTAGATAATAAAATGGGAATCATTAATTATTTGATGAGGATGAAATAGAGATGTTGAAGAAGCAAAAAAATAAAGTATGGAATTTTGGTCTCTTGGAATTAACTCAATGGTAAAATAAGAAAAATATTTGGTAAGTGTGGTTGCCATTTGTTGACAGGCAATGAGATTTTTTCTTTTATATTAATAATCACCATTAACCTAGTGGTAGATAAGTTATGAGTCACACAAAGTGTGTATATATATGAGATATCCAAGTCAAGTGTTGATTTCATATCTAAGATGAGAGCTTCATATTTGTCTATGTTATTAGTAACATCAAAAGTTAATCTAAATGCTAGAGGGATAATCTTACCATGTGTGTTCATTATAATACAACCTACCCTAGCTCATTAGAGGCATTAGGTGCCATCAAAGTGGAGGGTCCAAGTGTTTTCATGCAAATCAATGGTAACATCAAGGATATATTTGATAACTACTTTGGATTTAGTATTATCAAGAATGATATTGGGATATTCTTGATTATTTGCCTCTAAATTAGTAGTGATATTATGAAAAAAATCTTTAAGGGAGATAGCCTAGTCAAGTCCTTTAATATAAAGAATGATGTCATTGGGGAGATTATTTTAAAGGTGATTTGTAATTGGTATAGGTGTCACTCAAATTTGGTCAGTGATAACTTGCCTATTGATAAATTTTTATGTAACAATTCAAAGGTCAAATTCCATCAAGATGAATATCCATTTTCTAATTTTATTTCTAGGTAATAATGATTTGGAGAAGAAATGACAAAGTTAATCTAAGTGGACAATGACATAAGTGGTTTGATAAATCATATAGTGATGGATCTTTTTAATTCCAAAGTAAATAGCAAGGTAACCAAGTTCTACTTTAGTATAACATTTTTTATAGTCAATGAGGCCTCGACTAATATAGTAAATATTTTAATCTCTACAAGTATCATCTTGTTGGGTGAGAATTTCCCAAATTGATATGGGGGTAGAAGAGGTGTATAAGATTAAAGGATAGTTATTTTAAGGTGGTCAAAGGGTGGAAGGATAGAACAAATATTATGTCATGCTATCAAAATATTTATCACTTGAATCTGTCCATTCTAGAGCATTACCTTTTTTTTAAAAGTTAATTAATAGATTAGATACAATAAGTCATTTATGGGAAAAACTATTTGATTTCCCTCAGCTTTTGAAGGTAAGTATGATTGTTGGGAATGGAATGAGGAATTGAAATGTTGAATATAGAATTGATTTTGGTGGAGTTGACATCAATGCCATGAAGAGAGACTAGGAACCCTAAAATTTTACCAAATGTGACACCAAATAAATAGTTGCATGGGTTAAGTATAACTTTATATTTGATCAATTAATAAAATATGATAGATAGATCAATGAGGTGTGTTTTATGACTCTTATATTTGGCAATGATGTTGTCAACATAATTTTCCACTATCTTGTGTATAAGATCATGAAAAATGTAAGCCATGGAACATTGATAAGTGGATCCAACAATTTTAAGGCCAAAAGGAATTTTGACATAACAATAGGTACCCCACTCCATAGTAAATGTTGTTCTGTGTTGGTATTTAGGGGCTATGTAAATTTTATTATAACCTAAAAAAACATCCATAAGTGACAAATTTCATTTCTAAAAGTTGAATTTGCAATGACATCGATTGAAGGAAATGGGAAATTATCTTTTGGACATGTGAGGTTAATATTGTGAAAATAAATGCATATACAAATGACCATGGTGATTTTTTACAAATGGGAATAATGTTTGATACACACTAAAAATAGTCAATAGGTTTTAAAAACTTTGAATCCAAAATTTTATTAATTTCTTTATGACATAAGGTGGAAATTTTGGGTAGAAATTTTTGTTATTTTTTTAGATAGGTTTTGCATCTAGGTGAGTGATGATGTTATGTACAACAATACTAAGGTTGATACCTAGCATACCCTCACATGACCAAGTAAAATTTTTGTGATACTTATCTAATAATAATGTAAAGTTTTCATGCTCTATTTATATGAGTTATTTAGATATGGTGATGGTTCTAGGACATGATGGCATACCATATTCTATTTTTGTTATTTCTTCAATGAACATAGCATTCTTGTATTGGAAATGATATTGAGCATTAGGAAGAGAAGAAAAAGGATTTGTTTTAGATTCCACACTCGTAATGAAATTATTAAAATGAGGATATTTTCATTTGAATTTTCCAAGTTTATAATGTTTCCATGGAAGTTGAGAATCTCTAGCATAGAGTAACTCAAGTATGGATTCATCACTAGGGAGTGTGGGTAAGGCTCCATAGTATTCATGTATACTTAGATATCAATGATTTTATTACCATGGAAATCATATTTAGAATGTATTTTTTTTACATATATGGTTTTAGCATCAAGGTTAATTTTAAGTGTAGGTGGAATTGTTGGTTAAGGTTGATTGGAGTCCACTAGATTGGTAATAGGTGTATTAGGTTGTGTTCTAGATGGTGGCTTGGTTGAAGTGAGGTGGGTAGCCTTAGTGGTATTTATAGGATAATAGGAATGAATTAGAGTAGGTATATTGGTTTGTGATATATAAGGTATAGATGGTTTCAAAATTTACAAATTTCATAGAGTTAATATTTGTTTAACTACCCAAAGGGTATTGAGAAGTGGAAGATTAATTAGAGATAAATGACCTTCACTTTCTAATTCAATATTAGTTGATATATGAATAACATGGACATCATGGTTTAAGGTATGTGTTTTTCCTAATGTTTTTTTATAGTATTATAAGTCTAAGTCATGTGATTGAGCTTGAACCATGATATAGTTTTCATCATAGGTGTGGTAAATAGTTCATGCATTTATCTCTAGAGGAATATCAAAAGTAGATAAATCTATATCACTAAATTTTTGGGGTGATATTTTTTTTCACTTATATTTTCACCATTTAAGTATATGAAAAGGCTCTCCTCATCCAAGTGGCACAATAGAATCACCTTTAGGCTTGTGGTCAGCCTAAGGAATGAGGTGAGTATCTAGATAGGGCTAGCTCCCTTGATGTAACACTTAGGATTGAATATAAAACTAACTTAGGGGGTAAAAAGGGAGAAATATAACTGAAAAAAACTAATATAATTGAGGTGATACACCAAATAGATTGATTAAATCCAGCCATATGTATATTACACTTGAAATTAAGGACAACTAAACATACACTCTCCAATCTATGTCTTCTTGTATTAATATTACATTGTGGGGTTATGGATGAATGTGAAAAGATAGGAGGAATAGACAAGAGGAATATGAGGGAACTAATGAAGAAACCAACTCACTTAAAATTTAACATTTCATGGAACACATCACATGTCCTGTAAGAAGAAGTTGCAAATAGGTGAGAGAATGTGATAACTCATTGAGAAATCCATAGTCTACACTAAGAAAATCCAACATTAAAATAAATCACACTATGAATAGTCATGGAATATGTAACACTTAGTAATTTTATTTATCAAATGGTATACAAATGAGTATGGCGTCACCAGACTCAAGTGGAGCATAGAATACAATGGCCAAAATGGCTAACTCTTATAGAGCTTGAGAGATATAGAGAAGAAGAGAAGTCCAAAGGTTACAAGGACACTTGAAAATATAATACAAGGAGTTACTTGTGAATTTTATAATTATATGGGATGAACCATGAAATCTTAGGACTAAAAAGTGTCAATTCAAGTCACAAACTTGAAGAAAAGTGGCAAAAAACTCCTTATTTTGTACATAAAAATTGTCTTCATGATTGCCTCTATTTGGAAATCTCATAAATCATGAGGTAAATTTATAATTATTTTAATTAAATTTAGGTACATCATACATGCCTCTCCATGCATTGGTTACATTATTTGTCTTCTAGAATCAACTAAAAGTGAGTCATCATCATCTGCAGTCCAAAATAAACTCCTTTCATGTACCTTACACACTTGGCTTATAAATTAGATTTATTTGATCATTAAAATATGTGTCATGGAGTTAATTACAATTTTAAATACCATACATGTCCTTGTAATCATTAGATAATCTTTAAAATTAGTTCAAGTGAAACTTTTCACCCCTCTCACTAGCTTGTCCATTGGGTCAATTTTGATTGGCTGAGTTGAAACACCTATTTGAGGCACTTAGGGAGATTTTAAATGAATTTAAATTTAATTGGGGGTTATAATAAGTCTCAATATTTCCATCCATGTTATTTTCATCTCTTGGAACTTCCTAAAACTTGTATAACACAAAAAAATAGTGAGAAAAATATTGTTTCTACCCCCATCTATACAAGTATTTATAGATAATAATGGTGTGATGTATCCTTAGATAATACTATATAACCTTAAATCATAATCCTAATCAAACTATCTCATTATATTAGTTATATAACTCAATCTTCCCAAACTATTCCTAATCAGGGTTTAGCAAGGGTTTTAACTAGTTTTCACTCGTACGGTTGGTTCATTAAGATATGATGTCCAACCTGCTATAAAATTCCACAAATTCATTTTTAAATACCCTTGATACCTTCTCATAACTTCTCTGATCTCCATATAAAGTTTCATGAATGATGTGAGCTCTTGAAGTTGCTCGTTTGAGCTTGTTTCCTTGGTTTTATACAACTCTAAGTGGTTTTGAGCTCAAAAACGGTTTTATTATGACTTATATTGCATCCAAATATATTAGAACCTGTTTTTATAGTCCCATAAGCATGTTATAATAATTTGGAGTGACCGTATTATGCTAGAAGTGCAAGTGACTTATCATTTGACCCTAAGTGTGAACCTTGCCCAATGGGCTTGACTGTACCTTAAAGCCCAAAATGGACTATGATGCTTTTATTTTCCTCTTAATATATTAAAAATATCTAAAACCATCCTATAAATAAAATTCAATCATTTTAGAATCTTTTATCTAGATATAAATGAGAGTGACCTTCCATTTGGATCTAGGTCTCAATTTTGCTTGTTGTGTCATGACTGCAACCTTTGGTGTCTAGACCACCATTCCATGTTCCATACTTCCATGCTTGGTTTATCACGTTTTTATAGGAATTTTAAAACTTAAAAAATAATATTGAATGGTTTCCTCAACTTTTTTTTCATCTTTTATTATTTTCTCCAAGACTACGAGGGTTCTTGCTCCTCAAGAGTGTTTTTCCTTTAAGACAGAATAGAGGGGGATTACCTTATTCCATAATCAAAACCAGGTCTTTGATGGTGTTATATAAGTTTTTATGTTTATTTTTTTTAAAATATTGTTTAAATATATGTATATACCCTCCAAAACTTGCAAATTCAAGACTAGTTCCTAGGTAAAAGACTATGTGTAGGGAAAGCCAAGGTGGATTGTATTTGTGTCTTCCAGAGCTCTCCCTTTGATTTTATCCCATCATGGTGGTGTAAAAAAGTTTTAATAACTTGTAATATTATGCCTTAACTTCCATTCATACTTAAATCTCTCCCAAGTTCCCCACACACCATGATTAATTCAACCTTGAGTACACCTTATTGTGACTGAGTATAAGGGTTTGGGACCCTATATAGGCCTTGTTATCCATTTGGGAAAGATACATGAAACCAATAACATGAATATTAAATTAATAATTCACTATTTAATCAATATTAAGGATCTAATTTACATTTTTGTGAAACCTTTTACTCTAAAACCAAGTTTTTGCCTGACTGGATTGAGACCCCTATTTTATCTTTGCCTATAAGTGTTCATGCCTTCTCAAGGCTTGAGTTAAGGTGAAAAAATATTATCATATACTCCTTAAAATTTAAAAAAAATCATATAACTTTAAACTCACTTGTATGTGATAAATCACCCTCAAACACATGTTTGTAACTCACTGTCAACTTGCCCTATTGAAGGTAAGGATTTTGATATTGTACATAGAAGGTATGTGAGGGAGGGGTCCAAAACAAGGTACCATTCTTTCTTGGTGATATTTATGCTAAGGAATGAAATTTTTGTCATATGATGTCTTTCTATCATGAAAACAAGTTGAATTATCATATTGAGAGTAGAAATTTGTTTTTACAATTCAGGACCTGTAGATGTTACTATATGCTTTTAGTGTCCAAATGCATACTTTTAAGACTCTTGAACACTAAGTCCATATAGACTTAAGATATCCCTATTTTTCATAGTGTTATTACTATAATGAGACTATATAATTAAGTAATCTATCCTCCACAACAACCTATCTATCATTATTATTCAAAATCTCTAAAAATGGGAGGTGCTCTATTTTGTCTCCTTAGAGACTCAGTCCCAAAACTTAGAATTGTTCACAATTGGAGTAACACTCTACTATACTTGGCTTTTAAATAGATAATATATATCAAAATAACTTCAGTAACCCCATTAATAATTTTTATATCTTGGCATTCTCTTTTTACATCCTTGTCAAATATTTTTTAGAGGGAATCATGTAGGTATATGTTCTATATTGCAAGCAGGGAGCATAGAGATTGAGTGTTATGCATTACAAGTGTGAATTATGATATTATTTATAATTTATTAATCTAATCCAATGAGACATAGATATCAAAAGAGACTTATCACAAGCTAAAACATTTTTCCTACACCATCTATGCTATATGCACCTATAGGTGCTCTTTCATGGCTAGAATGAGCTTGATTTATCAATCTAGGTTCAAAGCATCAATTTTTAGTAGGTGGCCTTAAATATTTATTTTTATATTGATCAAAGAGGATATTTAATTAATTAACATTATATTACATGAAACAACCACCACAAGCCATTTTTAAGGAAGAAATACACTGCAACAAGTGAAAACTGTCCAGTAGTCTTCCAATGACTTACACCTACAAACTAAGGTATTTGACTCATGAAAACTCTTTAAAACATGAAATAAACCATGGAATATATAATATGAGGAATAAAATATGATTTTAAACCAAAATTAGGAAGTGGATTGTATGGATTTTCTCAAACAAGATCAAAACTTGAAGGGTGCACAATTGATAGGTAGTTTTAGAAGGTCAAATACAAATAGATGATTCATAAGGAAAAGTCAACCAATAATAAACTTTCTAATATTAAAATTTATATCCCTTACTTTAATATCACCTCCCAAAATCATTTGAATTGAAACCCCTTTTGCTGACCATACCAAGCAAAAACCTGAGTGTCACTTCAATCTACCAAGAAGGGCAAAAATACAACAAAATGGTTTTAGGACAAAAATGGTGCATCTATATAAATTAAATCATGGATATTAGTGTGGATAATATTAAGAGACATGTTTACATCTTTCCCAAGTGGTACACTTCCTAAGGATGCCATACAAATTCCATTTACTTCTATTTCCTTAGGAAAATTGAATTTTCTCTGAACAACCTATAATATTTTTAGTTATGTCAATTTCATAAGACTTATAGGGACACATGGGACATGACATCACGTTTTTATACTCAAAATTTTATAAATAAACTTGTATAAAGCATTAAATGCACTATTTTGACCCCTCAAATGACCTAAAAGTGATATAAGGACATAAAAACTATTTGACCAAAGATAATACAACATTAATTGACATTAAATAACTTATAAAGCACCTCATGACAATAAATTATACCCCCTTATAGGCCTAAAAATTAAGTTTTTTACTAGGGATTTTGTTTCTATGCTAGATTTTCTTTTCACATTCAAGAAAGGAAAGATAAGAAACTAAGAAGAAGGATGAGGGTTTGTACGTACCCGGGTTGTAGACGTGTGCACCAGAATTTAGACGTTGTGAGAACTCCTTGGTTGTGGAGGATGACACCTAAAAGAGAAAGACACTACAACATGAAAAATGTTAGATGACAAAAGGGTGGACTGCCAAGCAAGAGCTTGGTCCTAGAAGCACAAAGGCTTCTTAGAGGATGCCAGTCCATTGTTAAAAATAAAATGCCAATTAGAAACAGAAAGTGATAATTGATGAAAAATAGAAAGAAAGAACTTAAGGCAAATGCATACCTGTTTAGAAGCAATTTGCTTTTACACAGTCACCAATGTCAGTGGTATTGCTGACATCGGTCAGGGAAGGTAGCTGATGTTGGTTAGTCTATCGATGTCGATAGGAGAAATAGATGAGGTCAACTGGGGCAATAGTTAGGGATGAGTTACAGGTCTGGTCTTGGTCTGCAGAATGGACTGAGGCTTCATCTGAGGGTTTGAGGGTCTGTGTGGGATTCAGAGGGACAATTTGGGGTTTGAGGAGTAGTCTGAGGGTTTGTGCCAAACTAGTTGGGTAGAGGGGACTGTCATGAAAGTGACTGGCTGGAACCAAAAGCACAAAAGGGGGATGAATAAGAGTAGGGGTCTGAGAAGGCTTTTTAGCGTCTCAAGGACAGACAGGGAAGGTCTAGGTAGTAGTTAGCTAAATATATAAATGCAGATAAGAAATGAAATGGAAAACAACACTATGCTTACCTCTTGCTTGCTAGTTGGAGAATGGAGAAACCTGTTGTTAGAGCTGTTGAAGGACCTACAAATGGAGCTATTGCTTGGAGCTATTCCTACAAGGTGCCTGTAGCTGCTGGTGTTACTGTACGAGGAGGAGGAGAAGAAAATACAAATGCAAAAGTGTCAAGAAAGTTCTATTTACAGGGTGCAAATGGTTGCAGAGAATGGTCTTGAATGCTGCCGATGCCGATAGAATCACTGACATCGGCCGCATAATTATCGATGTCAGCAGCTGAAGAATGGGGATAGAGGTTAAAATTAGCCTCTATCCATTCTTGCATGCTACCGGGTTAAGGGGCCATGGGAAAATGGTTGAGGGAGGCATAAATGGATGCGAGAGAAAGGATAAAGGGGAGATTTGGGCAATAAAGGCTAGGAGAGAGGTGGGGGGATCCAAGGTGGCATGGGTGAGGTGGAAGAGGGCCAAATAAATTAAAATATTTATTTGATAAATGGAGGGGGCTAGGACAAGGGTTAGGACATGGGCCAAGGGGGGATGATGATCGAGGGGGTAGACACGATTTCAGTGTCTACATTTGCCCCTTTTTGTCTTGTTGGTTGTTCTTGACAAACTGCAAGACAAAAATAAGAGTTGGTTGCCCCAGGTATGGGATGAGGTGTTCCCCCCTCAAAGCGAGAGTCAAGGGAAGGGAACGTGAGATTGAGTGTCGATTTGATAGAGAGATGGATAGAGAGAGGGTGAGTGAGAATGCTGCAATAGTCATGATTACACATATACCACTTCACAGGATGGTCAGGTCAAATTATCGCAGGTTAAGGTCAAAGAGTGCCAAAATTGAAATAACTGAGCCCCAACATTTGGTTGTAGATGATCAGGTTATTCAATCTAAGCTGAAGCTCCAATGGTCATCGTGTTCCAGGTATCTTGGGCTCAGGAAGTGCCCATGGAAACATGAAAATGTCACAAGTAATGGGGATCAATTGGCTTACGATCCTATACTTGTGAAGGTCATAAATAGTCTGTGCACAATTTTGCTAACCATTTATGAGGTAGCATATATGCAAAAACAACCAAGACAACATTTGTCTTGGAAGTGGTCAGAGTCTAAGGAGATAGGCATGATCGCCAAGGTCAGATGGTTGATGGACGGAGGCAAAAGTGATGTCAAGTGTGCCCCAGGAGGATAAGATGACTTTTACTGGAGAGTTGACTAATTGGGGGCATGATTTTAGGCAATGAGGAGGGAAAAAGGAGGTTTGAAGTCCACCGATGTTGGTGACAAAACTGACGCTGATGGACCAAAAGGACCGATGTCGGTAGAAATCAGCTGACGTCAGCTTCTTAGGGCACGAAAATGCCGATGTCGATGGCCTACCAAATCTGACAAAGCTGGATTGGCAGCCCACCAAAAGTCATTTGCTACTTGTTAACTGAGAGAAAAAAGAGCTCTAGAGTTGATTGAGTGAAAGTGACCCAGAGTTGACTGAGGAGTGGTGCGAGGTGGCAGAGGAACATTGGTGGAGAGAGGGAATCGATTAGATGCTGTAGGGATGCATGTGGGCCAATAAGAGCGTGTAGAGTCATTGGCATGGAAGAGATGGCAGAGTGGAGTAGAGGACCTGTGGGAGGTCCACCACCAGTGGCACCCATCGTGCCACAATGCCGGTGACATCGAGATGAGGTAGGAGGGTCTCTGAGCCCTATTTAGTTGATTTTGTTTTGATTTAGTTTTTTGAAATTTTAGTTGTGTTAGGCAGAAATTGAGGGGGGAAGGTAGCTAGGAAGGTGGGTGGGAGGTCTAGGATAGATTAGGGATGATTTAGGAATGATTTGGGGGGGTTGGGGAGTCCACAGGGGGAATCCCTAAATTTAGGGCTTGCCCCGTTCAGCCCTAGGGCTGAACTAATCACCGACATCGATGAGTTCATTAACGTCAGCTGACTAGTGACTGGCATTAGTCACTCACCTACTGATGTCAGTTACTAAATGACCAATGTCGGTTATCTGAGTGCCATCTCTAGCATGCTAACCGATGTTGATGGATGCCTAGTCAGGAAGGGTGGTGAAAAATGGTTAAGTCAAAAGGTTAAAGCTATGCCAAGGGCTTCTCGGGTGTTAGGTTAGGCATAGATGGTCAGAATGGTTGGTCAAATAGGAAGAGTAGGAACAATTTTAACATGAGATTGACTGTTGATGGATGTAGGTGAGGCAGACTCTGATGTTGCAGGATTGCCTCCTGACTTTGATGACACAGATGCATGGAGGCGTGACGATCAAAGAGTGGGCACAGATGAGTGCAGTGGGGCTAGGTAGGCTGAGATGCTACTATAGAGTGGCAAGGGATGTGAGCCTCATGGTGGCATTGATCGAGCAGTGGGACCATGCCACCAACACCTTCCACCTGCCCATAGGTGAGATGATGGTCATAGTCAAGAATGTGTACCAGATTTTATGGCTGCCAGTACATGGAGCTGACATCTATGCATGCTCGAGAGAGGTGCATGATATACACATGGCTACATTGTTTAGGGAGCATGTTGCAGAGATGAGCTACCATTCAGCTAGTTTTGCTTATGAGCCTTTATACGTGACAAATGAGGGTGCACATCAACTGGTTATCTTGATGATGATCAGCATCACAGTCTATGCATTTCTGGATGTAGAGGGAGGCAGGTTCCCAGTCGCCATGACTGGGGTTTTGATGGACATGTTAGAGCAGTAGACAGTGTTTACCTGGGTGCCCATCTTTTTGGCCTAGGTATACAAAGAGCTATGGGGCATCAGTCGGTGATGATGGTACAGTCTGTGTGTAGGCCACCTTCTACACTATTGGGCCTACGAGTACATCATAGGTACATGACTGCTCAGCCTCCCAGTGGCAATTCAGGCCAGCTTTAAGGTTAGATTCAGGCGATGGCATGAGGTGATGGTGTAGATGCGGGTGGATGGAGTGGTCAGGGATATCGACCACTATCGAGGGGTATTAGAGGCCCTAATTCTAGTAGACATCATCTGGAGACCATACTTGGTATATCCAGTGTTCAGAGACTAGGGCGAACAGATGGTTGGGACTCAGAGCATGTGATGGGTTAGAGGTAGGTGAGCCGGTGAGCTCGAGAGGATCCTAGCAGAGAGAGTATGGTGCCAGTATGGGTTGTTATAGGATGTACCTCCCACATTTTTGTAGTACAGGCAGGATGATATAGAGGCACGGCTCCCACTGCCAGAGGAGATAGAGGGGCCAAATTTTGAGGAGTTTCTAGTAGGACTTGGGATAGCTGACCCAGGGTGCATAGAGGCCTACACAACATGGTGGGTAGGGCAGTACATAGGTGTACAGGTGGGTCCCCAACCAGATCTATAGGCTGTCACTAGGGAGTGGGATATAGCCCATGAAGAGAGGGACACAATGCGATAGGAGAGGGATGCAGCACAGGCTCAGGTGACCATTTTGCAGGGATAGGTCATGGTTTTACAGGGGTAGTTGGCAGGGGTGACAGGACAAGTGACAGAGATGATAGGTTGGGTGGCAGCACTGACAGGGTAGGTCACTCTATTACAGGGACATTTGGCCATAGCCCAGGCATAGGCAGTGGTAGTTTAGAGTTTTGGAGGGCAGGGCCCATTGCAGTAGCCATCTCGGTAGTCAGCATTTTCACAGGGGGCAGGACCATCGGTATTGGTGCAGCTAACATTTTCACAGCTATAGGGGTCAGTGCAGGGGATGGCAACAGGTCAGATGGGTCCACCACAAACTGTATCTATAGTTAGATACAATAATGCATTGGATGAGATTGCATATTATGAGGGAGCCATTAGGGAGTTTCCTCAGATACAATGATACTCAGATATGAGGGCAGAGCTGAGCTGACAGCGGTCTATGTCATGGGTGGTTGCTATAGATTCATGCAGATAGTGCAGATTGGAGGGGGGAGAGGATATAGCATCTTCTTAGACACCGCCACCACCACCACAGCCACAACTATGAGGCCAAATTGTGATGTGATGTATATACCAGCTTGTGTGCTGATGATGTGAGATGTCTGTGATTTTTTAGAGAGAGAGAGAGGCACAGATTATGTGATTGTATAAAACTTTGAGATATATATGATGAGATTATTTTGGATTATTGACATGAGTTATGAGAAATTGTATGGATGTGTTTAAATTTTATGGCACTTTCATTTGATGCATGTTTTGATATGATGTGTATAATGATGATGCTATGATGCTATGTTTGTGATTATGATGACTAATGTGATGATGAATGCGATGTTTAATGAAATGGTTATATGATGATAATTAATGATATTGATGTTGATATTTGATGTGAATGGTTATGACTTTTAGATTAAATGGTGATGTTTAATGACTATGGATGGACATGATGAAAATGATTATGCTAATGATTATGAAAATATGTGACTAACTGTGATATGATTGACATGTCACGAGAGAATGGGATGGAAGAAAGTGATGAAGAGGATGGCCGAGCTAACCCTAGGAGACCCCATGTCAACTGAGTGCTACCTACATAGCCCTTGTCCTAAGGGCCTCAGGCCAATGTAGTTCTCCCAAAGAGGGAGGAAGAGGGTTGAAGTGGTTGATTGGTCTTGGTCGAGGTTAAGGTCATGGTCAAAGAAGAGAAGGTTTGTCCATCAGGGAGACAAACAAATGAGGGTGGTCAAGCTAACCTCAGAAGATGTCGTGTCATCTGAGTGCTGCCTACATAGCCCCAGTCATAGGGCCTCAGACCAATGTCGTTCAGACTAGATGAGAAGATTGGTCGATGATTGGTTTGGTCATGTGTCGAAATGATGAGGAGAAAAAGATGTTACATCCTTTTCCAAATGGTGTATGCCGTAACATTGGTTGAGAGGTCTTTCATCCCTAGCAATGTTCCATAGTCATGATAGATGTATGCTAAAAATGAATTGAGGTATATTTATGATTTAGCAAGTATTAGTTTATGCTTAACATAAATTGTGTCTGGTTGATAGTTTCCATGTGTATTGGTATCCATAGAAACTAGTGTGAATAGGCTATGTGAGTGGTCTGAAAAGAGATTGAAGTTGAGTTGATTGGGTTTAACAAGTGATGAAGTTTGAATGTGACCAAAGTGTAAGCAAAAAGTGAAAGGCATAATCACCCTTTCATTGACAAAGACCAGAATGATAGCATAGATAGGGGTTGTTAGAACAAAGAGCCCCATTCATGCATTGCGTCATTGACCATGGTTGTGTTAGAACGGTAATCGAATCACTTTGACATTAAAGTGAGCTCGAAGTCCCTTAAGTAGGTGTTATAATAGGAGGAGGATAGGGTAACCCATTTTATGAGCAGGGATAGCCTTGCCCCTTTTTATAGGAGACCCCGAGACAACTACAAGCCAAGTCCATGACCCATTTTTTTTTTGAAAGAGCAGACTGAGCAATGCAAGAAGTCCACATAGAGATGTCATTTTGCTTTGTGGTCATTTGTGAAGCTGATCGATGCAGGAAGCATTTAAGAAAGTGTTGTTTGTAGCAAGAGTTAATCATAGCCATCCTTGAAGGGAGTGGTCTATATTTTTACATTATATAAGTTTGAATAACTGTCTTTCGAGGGAGCAGTCTATTAGCTACAACAATGATAGTATAGCTGTCCTTCGAGGGAGCAGTCTGCTTTTTGATTTGACTTGGTGACCTTGGATTTTTGACATCTTGATTTATTTTTTAATAGAATTTGGAGTCATGGACAAGACTATAGAAGTTCAAGGGCTCCCTTTTCTTAGGACAAAGCATCTATGCATCATAAAAGGGTTATAGAGGATTTGTTTAGGGGAATAGGGTCGAAAGGAATGAGGATTAGGAGGATAGGAATTGCTCAAGGGATGAGCTCAAGTTAAATGTCAAGTGGACGAGTACTCGATTAATAGTAGAATGGCCATAGATGCAACGCATTGAGAGGCTCAGGTTCTGGCTATCCATCGAGAGAGGACAGATGATAAGTCCCTGACCCATACTTGTGCATGATGATGAAAGGTCTAAGCCAGTTAGGGGCAAGTTTACCTCATTTACTTCACTCCAAATTGGTGACATGCGGGTGATGATGTGGTTAGTTGATATGGTCGTTGATCGACCGAGACTGGTCGATGGTCAGGTCGAGATTGGTGTTTGGTCATGATTAAAAGGTTGGTTGATAATTGGTCAAGGTTTGGTTGATATGCTTGGTTGATTATTGTTTTGGTCAATTCTTGGTTAATGTTTGGTCAAGGCTTGGTCGAGGTCTGGTTTGATGATTGATTGAGGTCTGGTTTGATGTTTGGTCGAGGTCATGGTCAATGTGTGTTTTGATGTTTGGTCAAGGTCATGATAGGCAGTATAAAGTCGAACTCCCCCCAACCATTTGGTGGTAGGAAGAATGTCTAACACCCAGTGTAGATGATTAATGGGTTAGATAAATGAGATGGAGAGAAGATGAGCAGGAAAGACCTAGGTGCCCCACCTGGTTGATAGGTCAGGGGTTCCCAAGTGAATGGCGCTTAGGCATTGAAAAAGTTAGGAGGGATGGAAACCACCGACTCCGTAGGTGAAGGGGGAGAAATGGGTGAGCTCAGAGGAGATTGGTCAATGGTTGGCTTGGGGCAAAGGTCTATAGAGGCCTGAGTGGGGTCGTGGTATCCCAATCCATAGCGCTTCTTGGCATCATCATCATTAAGTGACTTGATGTGCTAATGGGAGCCTTGCTCATAACGTCTGAAATCAAAACCCTTCCATGTACACTTGTAAAGGTAAGTGTGTGCAAAGGCAAGGTTGCCAAGAAATGACAAGTCTGATGTGAATGGCTAGGGTGAAGAGAGAGGGTTTCCATCAGTAGGAGCTTGATTGAGCCCCCCATAGATGAGGTTGGTTCGAAGGTGAGGAGGACCATAAGGCATGACCATCCCAATTCGATGGTCATAACTGGCACTGTGGTGAAGGTGTCCATACTCTTGCAGAGTTTGGAACATGTCTAAGGTTAGTAAGCAATATTCCCCAAGTGAAAGTTGTTGGAAGATGTCTTCCATGGGGTCTTTGGTTGTCGCTTGAAGAGGAGGGGTGAGGGCAACCGCTGGTTGCGAACTAGTTGAAGCTTCCATGGATGGAGGTGGTGCTGGGGTTGATGGTTTGATAGGAATGAGGATGTCATTTGGATGGTAGGTGGTGTTACAAGTTTTGAAGGGTGAAGAGTCAGTGGGAATGGTGTGGACTTGCCTGTCGTGCTCAAATTTCACACAACGGTGCAGGGTGGAGGGGACACAAGCCATGGTGCACATCTAGGGTCAGCCCAACAACATGTTGTATTGAAACTCTCCTTTGATGATATAGAAGAGCTCCAAGACTATGTGTGGACCAATGCAAATGTGAAGGATGACTGTGCCAATGGTCGTGGTAGTGGTGTCATTGAAGGAGCGCAAGATTGCATCAGTTTTAGAGACGCAGTTCTTGGGAAGAGCTAACTGATCAAAGGCATGGGTGGAGATAATGTTGATGTTGGCACCTCCATTGATCATAATGCTTTTAATGCGTGTCCAATCAACATAGGTAGTGATGAAGAGGGTGGCATCTTGATCTTCTGTGTTGGATGTGGGAATCTCAGAATCACTGAATGTGATGGAGGCAACAGGAGATAAAGAGTGGATGAGGGCAGTGAGTGGTTGGGGGTCCTCAAGTTGGACCTATGTTATTTGTAAGGCTCAGATGAGGTCTTGATGATGTTGAGGTGAGGTTTGGATGAGGTCATAAAGGGACATCTTCACAGGCGTCTGGTGAAGCTGTTTCAACATGGAGTCATGAATCACCCTTGAAGAGGAAGAAGAAGAGGGTTGAGATGCGCCAAGGATAGAAATTTTAGGCTTAGGCACTAGAGGTGCTTTGACAAAAGGGTAGGTCCAAGGAATGGTAGCTTTTTCTTTCGCCTTGTCCTTTTGTGACCTAGTGGTTATGTGGATAGCATTGATTTCAAAGATAGGAGGTGAAGAAGGGGTCATGGCCTGATGGTGAGATGTTGATGTGGTTGAAGAGGTTGGATGGGAAGGTTTCGAGGGTTGGTCAAGAGTGTCCTCAAGGAGAAGAGTATCCTTCTCCATATAGTGGCGAATGACAGCCTTGAGGGCACAACAAATCTCAGTATCGTGTCCTAGCGTATGATGGTATAAGTAAATCTTTGTGTCGTCGAACCAGGAGGGTTTGGACCTGAGAGGTTAGAAAGGCCTGATGGGTGGAAGGGTTATGCTAGAAGTCTGTAAAAGTCCATGCAATATCAATGAGTATGAACCCACTAAAGGGTCCATGTTAGTTGATGTGTGTAATGCTGTTGAATTTTGCTTAGGCAAAGTTGGAGGAGGTTTTTGTGCCACCTTTTGGGTTAATGGCACGGTGATAGGTGAAGATGGCACTTTCTTCATGAGAGGTACCACCTTTTTAGGAGAGGGTAGGCTGGAGGTAGGCAAAGGAAGCAAAGGAGGCAACCGGTTTTGATTAGAGGTCGAAGTGGGAAGGACTCTAGTCAGGGTCAAAGGATGGGAGCCCAAAATGGAAGGTAATGGTGATGGGGGAAGAGGCGTTCGCTTTTGTGGTTTGGCAGTCTTCTTTGACTTGGTTGGAAGACTTCTATTGGTCAAGGTCTGGTCTAAGTACACCTTCACTTGCGGCTGAGTGAGGGTAGAAATAGGGTGAATGCCAAGTGACTTGATAGGTTTAGATGGGGTAGATGTGGGTTTAGAAGCGGGATTTTGGTCTTTGTCGAGAGTCTTGGGAGATTCTACCTTTGGAGGATTGGCAGCATGAGATGAGAGGGCACAGGCATGTTGAAGAGCTTTAAGACTCTCCCACAATCCCTGATGCTCCACTTTCCTTAAAGGGAGAAGTCCAATTTTCTCCACTAGTCAGGAAAATGGTTGAGAAGATGTTGATAGTTGTGGAGCCAAAGATGAGATGGGTGTAGCAGTCTCAAACCCATGGCATGATGAAGTCGTGACAGATTCATCCTTGGTTAGAGATGAAGGAGAGGTAGGTTCTTTCTTGGGTGGAGAAGAAACCAGAGAATGGGGCTCCTCAAGTGGGTAAAGGGTAGGGATGATGGTGCCCTCCACTTGCGATCGAGGAGTAGGAAGGTTCAGGTCCTCCATAGGCAGTAGGAAGGAGGATGGTGAGACCGGTGGTGCCAGTAAGGTTGAGGCATCCTCCAAGATGAGAGAGGTTGAAAGAGAACTAACCAAGGAAAGAGGTTCATCCACACATGATGGACTGATAGATGGACTAACCTCTTGAGGTTGGTCAGGGATGAAGGGCGAAACCGTATTGACTGTTCGAATGTTGTGTTCATGAGTGTCATCAATCAAGGTCTGGACATTGTTTTGGGTCGGTGGATGATTGGAGAATGGTTACTTGAAGTTGTTGATCCCCTGATTAGGGGGTGCATTGGGATTGTCTAGGATGAGGTCACCCTTTTCAAGCATGTCTTGGATTATGTTTTTAAGGGTCTTGCAATTCCCTGTGTCATGTCCTTTGACACAGTGGTAGTTGTAGAAGTCATTTTCCCTATACCACGCAGGGATGGCATGTGAGGGATCAAATTGTGGAGGTGGTTGGACCTGGGGGAGATTGAGAACCCCTTGTTTAACAAGTTTTTCTAGCATAGATGCATATGATTCTCTGAGAGGAGTATACTGTCATTATACGTATCTCTGCTGGAATTGGCAGGTGGCACTCTGAGATGTGGATGGCTCAGGCTGATTGGTTGAAGGTGAAGAGGATGAAAGTCTAACAACCATAGCATTAGCTGAAGCTTTAGACTTAGGATTGGATGATGAAGGTTTAGAAAAAGAGGAGTCATTAGTCTTAGAGTTGGGGTTCTTGCTCTGTAACTTGACTTTATTCTCCTCGATGGCACGTAATTCAAGTTTGCAGGCCATCGTGAAGGCTTCATCGAAGGTGCAGAAGGTCTGAACCTGTAAGGTGGAAGAAATATGTTTGACGCAGGCTTGGGAGAAAAGTTCAATAAGTTTTGGTTGGGGTAAGGAAAAGGAGAGTTGATTGATGAGGCCTCTCTAGCGAGCAACGAAGTTAGCTATGGATTCATCCTCGAATTGGTGGATAGAATAGAGGTCTGTGATCGAGACCTTCTTGGTGATGTTGATGGAGAAGTGATCAAGTAAGAGCTGGGCTAGCTGTGTGAATGTGAAGAGGGAATGGCTGGTAAGAGAGCTGTACCAGTCAAGCACAGCAGTAGAGAGAGACATAGGAAACATGCATAAAAGCAATGCATCGTCATGGGCAATAAGGTAACAGGCATGTTTGAATGCCTGTAAGTGCTATTGTGGGTCTTCTTTGCTTTGAAAGCAATAAAATTTAGGAAGTTCCCACTGGCTGGGATATGGCCTGATCAGGATAGAAGGATGAATGGGCTCATTGCAAATTTGCTCATATGAGAGAGCATTGCGTGAGCCAAAAACAAAGGTCTCTAGGCTGGACATCTTGTCTATCAGCATTTTGATGATGTCTGTTGACGAATTGGCAGATGGAGTGCCTCCTAGATTATAAGTCACTTGAAAGATATTAAGAGGAGCATATGATGTGGTTGGTTGCGTAGACACAACATATGCGTAGCTAGTTATCGGGGTGGAATTTGAAGCTAAGGGCACTCGTGTTATGGGGTTGGTAGGCACAAGTTGGATAGGGGCCGTCAAAGATGGTTGAGGAGTGGCCACACTTGTTGAAGGGTAGACAATTACTCTTGTGTTGATAGGTGCAAAAGTAGGGGGGATAGAGACCACTAGGTTTTGGAAAGGTGTAGGATTTGGTTGAGTAGTTTGAGGTTGAGGGGGTATCGGAACCCCCATGGAGGTAGGTCTAGAAGGAGAGGCTAATTTTTGAAGGTAGGACATAGTTGGGTTATTAGCCGAGGTGTTGGCTTGATTTTCTATAGGTTGAATTGTAGATGTTGTTGATGTGATCATTGTCTTGACTAAAGAAGTCAGCATCCCATAGATTGGGTTGCCTAAGGAGTCTCGCGTTCGGCTATGCGTGAGATAGTGCTACAAAGCTTTGACGTTGAGGTCCAAGAATCGTGTAAAATCTTGGTCCCCTTCTGGGACAATACGAGTCTGGGGTGGGGTTGGGTGAGTAGGAGTTCTTTCAGTCTCCGAGTGGAACTCCATTATAGGACCAGTTATGGACGGGGTAGACGGAAGCGGTTGATGCCTCATGTGGTTGACTAGAGCCTTGGCTTGACTACGAGTCAGAACCATTCAAGGCAAGAAAGGTCAGGTTTCAAAAACTATGTTTTTTTAGTTTCAGAAACTCAGAATGGGGTTTTGGCAGAAAAAGGGGCAGATTTTAAGGCTATTGTTTTGAAAAAATGAACTATGACAGAGACCGACGTCAGTTGAAAAACTGATGTCAATGAGAAAGATGGCCGATGTTGGTCAGATAACTGATGCTGGCGAGAAAAGGTTACCGATGTCGGTGGTAAAACCGATGCCAGTGACTGTGTTTTCTAGAAACCCAAAAGATTTGAGAGTTTTTGAAAAACAGGAAGAAAAATGTCCTCACTAGCTCAAACAAGCAGATAAGAACAGAAAATATGAAGAACACAAGTAGAGCCTAAGCATCAAATCCCTAGAAATAAATTATTAAGCTCGTGTGGCTTATGCCTTAAAGTGATGTTTGGGGAGGTTGACTATTAGAAGGGTCCTAGAAGAGGTAGTCTATGGATGGTTTTAGGTTTGTTTAGGCACTCAAAAGTCTGGGTTAGGTTCTGTACATGGCCTAGTGCTAAGGAGCAAGCTCCCCTCACTTCATGAGTCGAGTGGTAAGCTAGTCTCGCTTAGCCAAAATATACTTTCCCTAGAGATTAGACTCTGCCAGAGAATAGAGTGGGCTTTCCCCTCGGTGATGAAATCCAAGTAGGATCATTGAGACGGGTAAGGTATCTGTTGGGGGATGAAATCCCAGTCAGGCCTTGTCTCAGGTAAGTTTGATGTTTGATTTAGTGCAAGTGGTTTGGTCGTGTAACATCAAGTGGACTACGATTAATTCATGATGTGATTTGTTAATTACTAGGTGTGGACTAAGAAATGCAAGCAAGCAGAAATGATATGCAATGTGTTTTAGGCCCCAAGTCGAAATGTTAAGTTTGGATGAAAACAAGTTGAGAAAGGGTAGAAGAATATGACTTTTGACTAGTTTGAAATGCAAGAAAAGAAAGAAAGGTTCCTTTTAATCCTGCTTATGATGTCGTTTAGAAGAGAAGAAAGAGGTTAAAAGGGAGAAACCTAATGCACCTATATGAATAGAAAGAAAAGGAACCCAAGGGAGACCCTAAGGTCCCACCGGGCGTGCCAGAATGTTTCTATGCTAGATTTGCTTTTCACATTCAAGAAAGTAAAGATGAGAAACTAAGAAGGATGAGGGTTTGTACATACCCAGGTTGTAGACGTGCATACTAGAATTCAGACATTGTGAGAACTCCTCTTTGGTTGTGGAGGATGACACCTGAAAGAGAAAGACACTAAAACATGAAAAACGTTAGATGACAAAAGGGTGGACTGCCAAGCAAGAGCTTGGTCCTAGAAGTGCAAAGGCTTCTTGGAGGATGCCAGTCCACTATTAAAAATATAATGTTGATCAAAAATAGAAAGTGATAAATGATGAAAAATAGAAAGAAAGAACTTAAGGCAAATGCATACCTATTTAGAAGCAATCTACTTTTGCACAGTCGCCGATGTCGGTGGTATTGCTGGCATCGGTCAGGGAAGGTAGCAGACATCGGTTAGTCTACCGATGTCGATAGAGGAAATAGATGAGGTCAGCTAGGGCAATAGTCATGGATGAGTTATAGGTCTGGTCTTGGTCTACAGAATGGACTGAGGCTTCGTCTGAGGCTCTGAGGGTCTGTGTGGGATTCAGAGGGATAGTTTGGGGTCTGAGGAGTAGTCTGAGGGTTTGTGCAGAACTGATTAGGTAGAGGGGACTGTCGGGAAAGTGACTGGGTGGAACCAAAAGCACAAAAGGGGGATGAATGAGAGGCAGGGGTCTGAGAAGGCTTTTCAGCCTCTCAAGGATAGACAAGGAAGGTCTAGGCAGTAGTTAGCAAAATAGATAAATGTAGATAAGAAATGAAATGGAAAACAACACTATGCTTACCTCTTGCTTGCTGGTTGGAGAATGGAGAAACCTATTGTCAGAGCTATTGAAGGACCTACAAATGGAGCTATTGCTTGGAGCTATTCCTGCAAGGTGCCTTGTAGCTGCTGGTGTTGTTGTACGAGGAGGAGGAGAAGAAAATACGAATGCAAAAGCATCAAGAGAGTTTTATTCGTGGGGGGGCGAATGGTTGTAGAGAATGGTCTTGAATGCTACCGACACTGGCAGAATCACCAATGTCGACTGCATAATTACTAACATCGGTGGCTGAAGAATGGGGACAAAGGCTAAAATTAGCCTCTTTCCATTCTTGCACGTTGCCGGGTCAAGGGGCCATGGGAAAACAGTCGAGGGAGGCATAAATGGATGCGGGAGAAAGGATAAAGGGGAGATTTGGGCAATAAAGCGTAGGAGAGAGGTGGGGGGATCCAAGGTGGCATGGGTGAGGTGGAAGAGGGCCAAATAAATTAAAATATTTATTTGATAAATGGAGGGGGCTAGGACAAGGGTTAGGACATGGGCCAAGGGGGCCAAGGGGGCTAAGGGGGGATGACGACCGAGGGGGTAGACACGATTTCAGTGTCTACAGATGCCCTAAATTGACCTAAAAGTCAAATTTGATCAATAATATTGTTAAAGTATTTTGAAATAATCTTTCCACTCCATATTCATTACATGTGAAGTCATCTTATATGTAAGAATATTTCATGTGAATTACATGGAGGAGGAATTTTAGTGATCTCATCAACTAGAGGGATGGTACAATATTGTGGTAACAAATAAAGAGGAAGCCACTTCAAAAGATAAGGAGGTCACTTAGTAGTATTGTAAGTGTTTTGTAAGTCATTCAGTTCATCATCATCAAAATCAACAAGAGTGACTTGTAAATCTAGATTCATGTTAACAATTTTAGGTAGAGGTGCACTATTAATTTGTGGAATGGATGGAATCTAATACTAATATTTAGGGTTGGGTAGTTAAATACTCTATGGATTAGGATTGGCTTCATGTTTATAACATTTGTCATTGTGGATAAATTTAATGCATTGACTACTTTTTGATGCCTATAAGTGTATCACAGGTGATCTCAGTGTTTAAAGAACATTTATCATTTTAGAATTCAAAGCATGAGTTATATGTTGTGGTGATTTGGTCACTTGTGATAAAATATCAAAAAAGCAAGCAAACTATTCCACAATATTTATAAAATTTGTTGGTTGGGAGCCATCTTGGTCCTTAATAATATGTGCATAGGATGTAGTAGTCTATACTAGTACTAGTGGGTTGTGATCAAATTCTAATCTAAGACTACTCTAGAATGAATATTTATAATGATTTTAAGCTATAGTGATATAGCTGAAAAAGAAGCAAATGGAAAGGTAGGGCAAGCAGAAAGTATGTGATTGATTATATTTGTCTCAAACATCATGACAAGACTTAAATTCTAATTCAACATACATTTAACCAATGTATATAATGAAATATCATATGCCCAAATCTTACCACACACCAAGTA
Source organism: Torreya grandis (assembly GCA_037957365.1). NCBI lineage: Eukaryota > Viridiplantae > Streptophyta > Pinopsida > Cupressales > Taxaceae > Torreya > Torreya grandis. The sequence continues at coordinate 3,477,578 of JARHVA010000023.1, read as the reverse complement.
AGTATCTAAGGATAGTATGAAGAAATACAAGTAAGAACTCACTTTACTTTAAAGATTGACCACTGCAATCAAATAACATATGCACATCTTTATGTAGAGTCAATAAAATAAATTAAACCTAAGTACACTCAAATAATATATCATTTGCATAAATTAGCAACCTTTTATTGAATATGCACGTCCAAAATTCATTAAAAACCCATTCAAATTTGAGACCTAGAATAGACAATTGAGAGAGAAGCTATGATAAAAATTCCCACAAACATTTGAGACAAACTTTGTAGTATTCTCTACTCATATTAAATTTCTCTAAATTTACAAAGTAGTTTCATCTCTTAAAACTCTCTCTTATTTAATAGACAATGTTCCTTTTATAGGCTTCAAGGAAGCATGTCAATCAGTTACATCAACTGAGAAGTGTACAAAGTAAGGATAGTTGTCCTTTTTAAAAAGTTCCTTAAAATACACTAAACTTTTTAAAATAAACTAAAATTTAGGAAAATTGATAACAAAGTGCATGTGCCTTTACAAAGAATATTCCATTTTTTAAATATTACAAAATTTATATGGAACTAAATATTTTTAGCTAGCTGGTGGGCCCTGTGTTGATGATTTTTCTTGATTTTGTTGAAGGATCTTCATCCTATAGTGTTGGTCATTGTTAAATTGAAGATTAATTACTAGCTTTAAGAAAAGATCTTGTCAATGGTATTCTAAGTCCTTGAGGTCTTTTTCAACCTTTTCTATAGTTTGTTTAATTCCCTTGACATCTCTTATTTTCTCTTTAGAGGAGAGAATTGAACCCATGGCTTTTCTATTGCCTTCAACTATTTGGTTTTCTCCTTGTTTTCTCACTTCTTGCATGACTTTCAAGGTCCTTTGTTTGAACTCTTCATCCCCTATGAGACCCAATGGGCTGAGGACTATGGTCTCTTTGATCAATCTATTAACGATATAAGACATTTCACCTTCTAGCTTCTTGAAGTCTTTAACAAGGTTTTCCATACCCTTGGACCAACTGTCTAGGGCCTCAATTTTATCAACCAATATGGCCATGGCCATATTGAAATGTGACTTGATAATAGTCCTAAAAATTGAGAATAGATTCTTATATAGGGCCTTAACTAGTTCCCTCACTTAGAAGTTTATAACCTAACATTAGACAACTTGGCCTATTTCTTTAAATATTTGCATCCCTATTTCTTTTTGTCTTGCTCTGGCTATTTTAAAAGAGCTAAATAGTCCCACCATGACTTCTTTGAATTTTTTGAACCTACATTCATGAATGGACAACACAATAACCTCTTTTAAATTCTTATTTTCTTTTAGTAGACCCTTGATCATTATCTACACTAATCACTTTGAGCTTAGGATACTTTGAGGATCTTTTCTTCAAATATTTGGTCTTTTCCTAGCTTTTGTCTAACTACTAGAGTTAAACCAAAAAATGGTTCAACCTTTTGGAAGGTGAACTCTTCACCTCCTACCATAGTTTTTTTCTCAATCACTCATTATATGTTGGCAGACTCTAGATTAAACTTGACTCCTACTAATGATTCAGTCACTTTTAGAGTAGGGATCTCAACTTGTGCCTCATTTGAAGTTTTGGGAGTATCCATTTTAGTGCCATTTTATCTCCCAAGGGTAGTCATATTTTTCTCCTTCTCTTGTTATTATAGATTTAGAATCCAATGTTTGAATTCCTCATGAACATGAATGTTTACTAACTTTGTGGTTGCTAAATGTTGGTGCATGGTTGGTACCTTTTGTAGTTTTCCATATATAAACCACTCAAGAATAGTTTGTCCATGAATCAAGTTCTCATAAATAAAGATATTAAACTCACTCAATGGATGAGTGAAGGTCAGTTTGGGTCTCTTTGGTCCTATAGAGGCCAGTGCCAGTCCAACCTTTCTATTTTATGGGGGAGCAATGGGAACTAGGTCTAATGTTACCTCCTTCCTTTATCCTTTTATACCTTTGATTTCTCCTCAATTTGGGGCTAAGGTTCTTCCACTTTTTCTCCTTCTTCATCTGACTCATAGGCATTGGCTAATGTTTGTAATGCATCTTCAAGTATTTTACCTAGATCTAAGGCAATTGCATCTACATACTCAATGGGAGACTCTAGTATTTTATGATGGGATAAAGATGATGCCCCTTCACTAGGTCTACTTTCTTTAGGACTTTGTTTAATCTACACTTTAGGATTTTTTACAACTTGTGTCGCAGGCTACTATGTTTATGTATGTTTTTTTACTAGAGGAGGTCTAGAAGATTGACCCCCCAATAGGTGGTACTACCTCAGACCAAGTTGTCAAATGTCATCATTTACCTTTAGATCTCTCATAAACCTTGCTTGGACCTAGGTGATGCTCATAAGGCACATTTACTTATTTATATTTCAAATTCTTTATGACCTTATCATTTAGGTCCCATTGTATCAAGTCATCATGTTGTAACTTAAAAGAGGTTCTATGTCTACCAACATATTCAATGTTTTTATTATTGTCACTTGAATTTATACCCTTTGAGGAGATGTCTCATCTCTCCTCATCCAAGTGGCATGATTGAAACACCTTTAGTCTTGTGGGTAGCCTAAAGATGAGGTGAATCTCTAGGTAGGGCTAACTCTCTTGATGTACCACTTTAAATCACTACTACATCAAAAAAAATTGGGGGAATGGGAGAAAGAAAACTAAAATCAAACTATCTTAAGGGAGGTGATACACCAAATAAGTTGATGACTTCCAACTAGCTACATATTACACATGAAACCAAGAGAATAACCAAACATACACTTCTCCAATCTACATCTTCTCACATCAATATTACATTATGAGGTTATGGATGAATGTTTAGGCTAGGAGGACTAGATAAGAGGCCTTGAATAGAACTATTGAATAGACTAACACACTCAACCTTAATACTTAATAGAACACTTCACATTGTCCTAAGAGGTTGTACAACTCATTTAATGCCCATTTATGACCCCCAAAATGACTCAAAATGATAAATAGATTAAATACTAATTGACCAAGGATAATATTATATGAAATAACATAAAAAGACATATAATACATCCTATGACATAATACTATACCCCAAAAAAACCTAAAACTCAATTTTTTACCTATAGGTGCCTAATTTGACTTGTAGGGTCAAATTTGGTCAACATATTAGTGACTCATAGGGGTAGTATATCTTCTATACTAAATAGACTAGTAGCCTTATCAATCCATTGGGCTTAGGGAGTCATCTAAAATCCAAAACAAAATAAGGAGACCTTTGACCATTGACCACAAGCTTTAATCAAGACAAGACCACTTGACTACCACAACCACATAAAACAAAGTACACACACAAATAAAATCAAACACACTAACAAGACACACATGTGCCCAAATCACTTAGTAAAAATAGGAAGCAAACAAATATATACAACTAATAATTAAGCATACCTCCCTTTCTAGGATTAAAAGGAAAGTTTATTTTATTTCCTTCTTCATGAGATGAATCATGGTGCCAAGCATGTTGTTCTTTAGATTGAACACTTGATGGATCAAACCTATTTATTGGCACTTAAATTACTATTCTCTCAAGTAGATCATCTTCAAATATTTCACCAATCTAAAATTATTCCTCTTGGCCTTGTACACATACCTCATATTGCTGCCCACTCTTCATCTCATGATCAAATTCCATCTTCTTTATAGGCATGATCTCAAGAAGAGTAGTTTTTTGTTCCTTTCAAGGTTGAGGGAATTATAAGCTTTTTATTTCTCATCTATGACATTTTTAACAATGTCATCTTGTTTACTATCACTTGTAATTAGCTCTAAATAATTTATAGACCCATTGAGAGACTCAAACTCATTGTAAATGTTTTCAAAATGCTACCACAAGTCCTCATCTTCTCTTTGATCAACATCATGAATGGGAAAAAAAAGAGAAGCTTATTCATCCTCTTATTTATAGTCTAAAATAACTTCATCTACTATTTCCTCTTCAACACAAGGAAGGCATTCTTCATCATCAACCAAACAAGAAGACTCAACACAAGGACTCACCTCTTCTTCAACACTTAAGAGCTCTTAAGGGATCTCAAATTTTATCTTAGATATCATAATATGATATTTATTCTCAAGGTATGTAAGATATTCAATCTCCTTCTCATTTTTGGTTATGCTAAGACTAGGCATCTTGAAATCTGGTGATCTAGCCCAATGAGGCTACGAAGGAGTTGCACTTTCTTCAAGTAAGAGTTCTAAATTTTACTCAATAAAATGCTCCTCTTTAGGTTACCATACCATAGGTACATCAACGAAAAGTGTTATGGGGTGAGGATAAGATAAATTAGTTGGTGGAGGTGGAACATAGGGCTCAAAATCAAATTGAGAAAGCATTATAGGGGATTATTTTGGTAAATATTGAGGAAAGAGAGGCAGACCTTGGGCTAAAATGGCTTGGTTTTATTCCTTCAACTTTAAAATCACTTCATTCACATATAATTTATCTTTAATAATTTCTTTATGGAGGATATATGGGGTGTGTTTAGGCATATGATATTCTTTTGGGTCTAAACCTTCCAGCACACCTTGACTTAGGAACTTCATCTTTGACTCCAACTATTCAATTTGCCTGGCTAGGTTCTCTTGGAATAGTATTTATTGAATTTCATAGGAATATTCATGAGAAGGAGTATAAGAGGTTTGACATGGAAGACAAGAGGTCTATTGAGGAATAGTGGGAGGGGCTTACATAATATCAACTTCATTCTCAACTTCACACTCTGTAACAATGCTTATATCCTCTTTCTTTCCCCATGATTATATTATCTTACTCTAGCTTAGGATGTTAGGATTATAAGTCTTTTCTTGAGGTGGTGATGCAATTTGAGGAGTGGATGAAGTTTTTAAGAAACTTAGAATCTCTTTAGGCTTTGATTCTCCACCTTGTCTCCAACTTGGAATCTCATATCCCCTTAATTTTGACCAAGTATTTTTTCAAATTTTGGTACATAGCATGGAAGGACCATTATTCATTTATATTCAAGTATTAGCATGGCATGGGAGGACCATGGTGTGAGACTAGTAGTGTGAGAGTTGAAGGCTATATAAGGGTAATGGAATGGAAGACCTAGCATGGGAGGACTAGTCAAGAGAAAATGTGGCATGAGGAACCCAAGAATAGAGGACTTAGAACAAGAAATAGAAGACTAGGGGAGCATGAGGGAAGTGGAGCATGAGAAATGTGGGAGTAGTTTGAATAATAAATCAAATATAATGTTTTTACCCCATTAATTTGAGGCCTTTTACCAACCCATGAGGAATGGAAGACATAGAAATGAATGTATAACATAAAGCAGGCATCTAGGGGTGGAATGGCCTAATTATATAGGAATAATTAGTTGTAAGAGCCATGACTCTCAACTTGTTGAGAGTTTGTGTGCCATGTGTCCATTTTGATTTGGGAACTTAACTCTTGGATAGGGTAAAACAAGTCTAAAAACCCCTATTGTAAGCATTCATGAGAGGGTTGGTGTGGGTGAACCTTTGAAGGAATATAGAGCATTATGTCTTATAATCCATAAACACTTAATGAGAATTTAATGTTTATCATATGGTAATTCAAGCAATGGATTGTTAACTATGTTGAATATTGAAATGTGTTAAGCGAAAAAAGTCATGAGTTCTTTTCTTCTTTTATATTTAGCTAGTGATGGTAGTATAATCTATTATGTTAAGGAATAATAGTAGGATATTTGTTTGATAATAAATGAATAAACACACATAATGTTTCAAAGTATTTAGGAATTAGTCTTTCAATGTGCACTTTAGGTGAGTGTGCAAGGCTCCTCCCTCATGTTATAGGGCTAGCTTGCTAGCCTATTGGGAAGAGGCTTTAGTGTCGATGTAAAGAGAGAAAACCCAACATTTTAGTTCTATTTATAGGACCTAAAGAAATTAGAGCATGATTATGGGAAATGTTTGAGTGCATTACATAAAAAAATATTGAATAATGGATTACCAGTGTTGAAGATAATTTTGTGGTTTCATATCTTAAACTAGGAGTTTTTTTATGACAATGGGTAGAACAAAACCTCTACAAATCATTATATGAGACTTTCTTTTTTAAGGTCCCTATCCTTTTGTATTATTGGATCTTAGTATATTCTCAAAGATAATCCCAAATCCTTGGATGAAGATAGTCATGGACACTATAATGGTAGAAGAGTTTAGCATGACTGGAAGTTTCCTAGACATGAGTGGTTAATTACTAGTGGAAGGGACTTTAGAATAGTTACATCTTGGAATATGGTGTGACCACATATTCATGTGCTAAAGAAGTAAAGTTCCATTTTATATGAGAACTAAGGAGACATATATTTTGTTGTTTCCTTTTGAGATTAAAAATCTAATTATGAATCTTGGGTTAGAAACACTACCCATAGAAGGCTAAAATCTCATGTGCATGAGCCACACATTTAGAGGGGAGAATACTGGATGGTTCAATATTATGGGTTCAACATGGTAACTAGCTAGTAAGCACTATGAAAATATAAGTATGATGTACCTCAATAGATGATCATGGGAGTTAGTGTCATGAGAAGAGATTGGGGAAACTCAAGGAGTAATGTGAAGAGCCATAGGGAGCTAGATACATGTGAGGAATCCATCACTTATGAGCCATAAACTTTATTTTTTTAATCTTGTGAAGGAGAAACAAGCTAGATTTCTAGAGATGAACTAAGTACAAGTCAACCAAGCTCCCCCACCATAGTGCATGCTCATGCATTTGAGTTGGATAGAATACATATAAAGAATTAGGATACAGTTAGTATATATTTAGAAGTTTAATGGATAAAAGAAATTGAGACCAAACCATTAGACAATAACTTAGAATCTATATCTTTATCTTTTCAAGATAAGTCCATGGAATATCTTGCAATTCCTAGAGGATCTGGCCCTCAAGGCTAAAGTATAGGCCCAAATCTAAGAAGTCAACCCTTTACCTTGCCTTTTCCCTCAAGTAATGCTATTGGAGGCACTAGAGGAGGATTACAAGGAGGTATGGGAGGAAGCAAACCCCCTCTAGGAACAGGAGCTAGAACTTATTAGCAATCATTTATTCAACCACCTATGGTTTACTATGAAATGACATTACACCTACCTAAGTATTAAGGGGTAGAAAATACAATCGAGCATGTTCACAAGTGTGAACTAATTTAGAGGGTGTATGGCATCACATCCTCTAAGTGAAAGGTAATACAACTTGTAACTACCCTTTTAGAGCATGCACATAAATGGTATCACAAATTCAACCCTCAGCAAGTAGTGGTCAACTATGACTAGTTCAAAGCAACGTTCTTACAAGAATTTGATATTCCTAAGTTTGAGTAGTAGAGTATAGTGATGTTGAAAGACATAAAATAGGGACTTATAGAGAGTGTATAGGAATATGATGCACAGTTCAAGACTTTGATTTCTAGTTTCTCTTTTGAAATCAATCTTGCTCAACATGCAAAATATTTCATAGGAGGATTATTGTTACCTTTTTGATGGACCTTGTCACAAATAACTTTCACAAATGTGCAAGAAGCTATATAGGCTGCCCTCCACACTAAAGTAATTAGAAGTATGGATACTAGGATTAGTCCCTTTATAGAGGAACAAATATCATCTATTTCTTCTCATCTTGAAAAATTGTTGGAAAATAATGAACATAAGACATGTAGTGGTGTTTGGTGTACTAATTATGAAATTGAAGGACACATAAAAAACAACTGCTTATATAAGAACATTTGTACAGTCTTAAAAAAATTATGAGATTTGTCATGATGATCATGATGTTCATTCATATCCACACTTGAAATGGGATATGAATATTAAATTATCAATGTATTATAAGATTTTTGATGCTGATACCCATAAAACTAATGATTGCCATCTGATTAATGATATTAACGAAGCTCAAGCATGAAGCATGTGCCAAGCCTCAATCGTTAGTTCTCAAGACAATGATGGATATCATGGGTGTGGAAGAGGATGAGGATGAGGTAGTGGTCAATTTACACTAAGGAATTACTACAAGTATGGTTATTTAGATCACTATCAGAGGGATTGCCTAGAATACCTAACTTACACTTACTATAAAAAGGTCCATTGACTAGAAAAGTGTCCAGATTTATATGTAGCCATCACAAAGGACCATAATGAAAAAGTGACTGGTATGATCCATCTATACAAACCATAATGGCATGATCAACCAACCATACCTATTATATAATAAGTAAATATTACTACTCATAGTAGAGGCTAGATGCAATCTACACCCAACCCAATTGAAAAGGTACATCAGGAAGAACCACAAGGTAGGAAGTACCCTGATGTACTTTAGTAAAAAGATGTCCTTCAAGATACAATGTAACTTGTGCATGATATCTAAGGTGAGATTAAATACCTTAAGGACATGGATGTTACATATCATACCATAGTGCAAAGGGAAACCAAACCTTTAGTAATGTGAGATAGTTTTTAGGAGCTATGCAAACACATGCTTGATGAAGACATCATTCCCTAGCTTATCATCTAGCTTAAAAGCCAAGCCCACCTAAAAAATGAATCCCACACTCAACATAGATAGAAATGTGAAAATTGGTATTTAAAACATGCCTGATGTCAAGAAAGTCCTAGTTCCACTTCCCCAAAATATGGAGAAATATTAGTTAATTTTTCTATCAACGAATGGGCAATCTAAGATATTCTAATAGATATTGGTGCTAAAGTAAATTTTATCACTAAAGATGCCTAGGAAAAAAATGTCTAGCCTATCCTTACAACCTTCACCTCATGTATTGTTCATGGAAAAAATGACTCATGTGCATCTTATCAAAGTCCTTAAAAATGCCACTAGGGAAATACTTAGGGTTCTATTCAAAGTAGACTTTTAGGTTTTGGAGTTGGTAGAGGTTGATGACTACTCAAACTTAATGGGAAGGCCCTAATGCTATGAAAATCATGTATATTTAAGATTTACAAAATGATACATTAGATTTGAGAATACTGATTAGTGTGTGATAATACCCTTAGACCAAGCACAAGGACCACCCTATATCTAACCCATGAGCACTGATGAAAACATTAATAATATGTATAATTTGACTACTCAACATGATGAATAGCATGATCCAACACCAGATGGTATTATTTTCTAGATGGATAATTAGTCTTAGATATAATTAATGCTTGTAACTTTTGAGCCCATGGTAATTATGACCTCACTAAAAGATTGTGTAGCACCATCAATAGAGATGAAAACATCCCACACCAGCTTCTTAAGCATCACAAATTTGTGTGCCTCATGGGTTTATAAATGTGAGAACCATTGGAGTGACCACCATTAGAGATATTTAATTAACCTCCATGGTTTTAAGGGAAAATGGAGGTGCATGATTTTGTCCAACACCTCAAAGAGTTATATGGTATCGAAAATGAATGAATGAAGTCACTAGATGACATTTTTTATGGCACTACCACCAAGTGGTAGCATAATCATAAAGAGAACCTTTTGTATTAATATTAAATGTGAGATCATCTACATCATATATTCCACCATGATAATAAGATAAGAGGCACACTCAGTTATAGTGGCATAGAAGCACTTGAACCTCACCTTGAGGCTTGTGAAACAATATGACAAGATAAGGAAACATTTTTACCAGAATACCTATGGGTCCATGTGTTTATATAAATTTGTACACTTAGGCATAGGCTTGGTACATATATGAATAAAGGCACATGGGAACAAGGTTCTAGTAGTTACTAAATGAAAATATGACATCAACATTTTCTTACTTTTTACCAAGGATGGACTTGCACCTTACTCTTTAAACCATACGTGAAGTAATCATTAGAGATTTGAGTCTTATAGAAGACTACCTATATCATATTCATCAAGAACAAAAGGAACCCTTAGGTTTATTTATCAATCCTCCTAAAACATCAACTCTTACAACATCTATAGTCTCTAGTGATTGTTTCTATATGATTTTCACTTTCACATTCAAAAGGAAATGAGAAACTAAGAGAAATGGTCTAGGGATAGATGTTACCCAGATGAGGTCTGCACACCGTTATCCAGATGACTGAAGGAACTCCTCTTTGGTTGTGGAGGATGACACCTGTAGAATAAAGAGACTAAAACACAGAAGTTGTTAGATGGCTAGAAAGTGGACTCCCAAGCAAAAGATTGGTCCTAGAAGTGCAAAGACTTCTTGGAGGATGACAGTCCACTGATAAAAAGTAGAATAAAGTTAGAAATAGAAATGATAAAGATAAAAATAAAAGAAATGAAAGTAAATGCGTACCTATATGTAGTAGTCTACCTTCCACAGTCATCGATGTCGGTGGTTCTACCGGCGTTGGTAGTCAAGGTTGTCGACGTCGGTTAGTCTGCCGACGTCAGTATGGGAAATGGCCAATGTCAATTAAGGCAATGGCCTAGGACAAGTTTTAGGTCTGGTTTATAATCCATAGAGTGGTCTGAGATTTAGTTTGAAAGTCAGAGAGCCTGTTTGGAGGTCAGAGAGCCTATTTGGAGGTCTGTGTAGAGTTGTAATGTAGAAAATATGGTCTGAATAGGGGACCAGAGAGAGGACAGGGTGACAGGGAGATAGGGATTAGAGAAGGCCTTTCAACCTCTCTAGGAAGAGCAGGTTGGGTCTGTGGTCTAGTTCATAGTCTGGTTGATGATCGCTGAGTCTAGTTCATAGCACTTAGAAGTAATAACTAGAAAACATAATGAAAACACAGAGGAAATACTTACCTGTGGCTTGTTGAAGAAGGAGTGTTGCTGATGCTTGTCCCTGTTGCTGATGCTGCTGGTGTAGAAGACCTCCAGCAAGGGGGAATGATTGATGTAGAGTACCTGTTGTTGTAGCTTGTCCTGTGCCTGAGAGAGAGAGAGAGGTCTGAAGATTGGAAGGTCGGCTGCTTGGAAGAATGAAAGATCAGATTGTTGAAGGTTGAAAGGTCAGACTGCACTCCAAAGGTGGAATGTAGTTTTAAAGGCAACTGATGCCGACAATACTATCAATGTCAGTTGACAGTTAACCGATGTCAGTGGCTAGAAGGTAGGTAAAAAGGCTAAAAATAGCCTTTCGTCTGTTTTCCCAACTGCTGGGTTTAAGTGTCAGGGTAAGAAATGGTTGAAGGTGGAGTAAATGGATGCGAGATGATAGAAATAGGTCATGAATGGGGTTTAGGCATTTAAGACTTGGCATGGAGTTGAGGAATGGAATCCAAGGAGAGGCATCCTAGGGTGGTGAGGTGCCAAGGGTGAGATGGCAAGGGGAGAGAATTATTAATTTAAAATAAGATAATTATTTTAAATTAATAAGACATAGGTTAGGAGTGGTTAAGTGGACTAAGGGGGAGTCGACCAAGGGATTAGACACGATTCTGGTGTCTACATTTGCCCCTTTTTGTCTTGTGGGTTGTTATTGACGAACTGCAAGACAAAAATAGGAGTTGGTTTCCCCAAGTGTGGGATAAGGTCATTTCTATCCTGTTGGTTGTTTAAATGAACTGCAAGACAAAAATAAGAGGAGTTGGTTGCACCAGATGTGAGATGAGGTATTCCCCCTCAAAGTGGGAGTCAAGGGAAGGGAACCAGAAATTGACTGCCGATTTGATAGAAAGTGGATGAAAATGGTGAGTGTGAATGCTACAATAGTCATGATTGCATGTATACCACTTCACGGGATGGTTAGGTCAAATTATCATAGGTCAAGGGTCAAGGAGTGCCAAAATTGAAGTAACTGGGCCCCAGCATTTAGTCATAGCTGATCAGGTTCTTCAATCTAAGTTGTAGCTCCAATGGTCATCATGTTCTAGGTATCCTGGGCACAGGAAGTGCTCCTTGAAACATGAAAAAGTCACTAGTGGGGATCAATCGACTTGCGATCCTATACTTATGAGGGTTGAAATATGGGTTGTAGACAATTTTTCTAACCATTCATGAGGTAGCATACATGCAAAAACAACCAAGGCAATGTTTGTCTTGGAAGTGGTCAGAGGAGATAGTCATGATCTCCAAGGTCATTGGTCAAGGCGGGTCGAGATAGATAATTGGTCGAATGAATGGACGAATGAAAGAATGTGGCCGAGCTAACCCCAGAAGACATCGTGTGATCTGAGTGCTACCTACATAGCCCTTGTGTGAAGCACCTCAGGCCAATGTAGTTCTCTCTAAAAGGGAGGAAGAGGGTCAAAGTTATGAATTGTTTTGGTCGAGGTCAAGTCATGGTTAAAAGGAGGATATGGTTTGTCCATCAGGTAGATGAACAAACGAGAGTGGTCAAGCTAACCCCAGAAGATGTCATGTTATCTAAGTGCTACCTACATAGCCCCTGTCTCAAGGCCTCAGACCAATGTAGTTCAGATGAAGAGTCAAAGTGGTTGATGATTAGTTTTGGTCATGTGTTGAAATGATGAGGATAAGATGATGCTACAGCCTATTCCATATTGTGTGATGGTGTATTCTATAGCATTGGTGATGTGGTCTTTCATACCTAGAAATTGTCCATATTAGGTGATGGATGTTTGCTAAAAATGAATTGAGGTCTATTTATGCTTCAGCAAGTAATGGTTTATGCTTGGCATAAATTATGTCTAGTCGATAGTTTCCATGTGTATTGGTGTCCATAGAAACTATGTGAAATGGACTATGTCATGTTGGTGGTCTAAAAATGTGTGGGTTGGTTTGGTTTGACAAATGATGTGGTTGAATGTGACCAAAGTGTGAAAAAAAAGTGAAAGGCAAATTGCTCTTTCATTGACAAGGACCAGAATGATAGCATAGATAGGGGTTGTTAGAACTGAGAGCCCCATTCAAGTATTACGTCATTGACCATGGGTTGTGTTAGAGAGGTAATCAAATCACTTTGACATTAAAATGAGCTTAAAGTCCCTTGAGTAGGTGATGTGATATGAGAGGATAGGGTAACCCTTTTAAGAGTAGGGATAACTTTGCCCCTTTTTATAGGAGACCCTGAGATGACTACAAGCCAAGTCCATGACCCCCCTCTTTTTTTTGAGCAGGCTGATCAATGCTGGAAGTCTACATAGAGATGTCATTTTGTTTGGTGGTCGTTTGTGAAGCTGATCGATGTGGGAAGCTTCTAAGAAAGTGTTGTTGGTAGCAAGATTTAGTCATAGCCATCCTTTGAGGGAGTGGTCTATATTTTTGCTTTATATATATATGAGGGATTTGAATAGTTGTCCTTCGAGGGAGCAGTCTATTAGCTACAACAATGATGATATAGCTGTCCTTCAAGGGAGCAGTCTGCCTTTAGAGTTTGTGACCTTTGATATTTTGACATCCAAATTATTTTTGATAGAATTTTGAGTCATGGACAAGACTATAGAAGTTGAAGGGCTCCCTTTTATTAAGATAAAGCATCCATACTTTATAAAAGGGGTATATAGGATTTGTTTAGGGGAATATGGTTGAAAGGAATGAGGATTAAGAGGACAAGGTTGCTCAAGGGATGAGCTTAAGTTAAATGTCAAGTGGATGAGTACTCAACTAACAGTAGAATGGTCGCAAATGCAAGGCATTAAAGGGCTCAGGTCTTGGTAAGTCCCTGGTCCATGCTTGTGTGTTATGAGCAAACTTGTCTTTGTTTACTTCTTTCCAAATTGGTCACGTGTTGGTTGATGTTAGACATGAAGTTGGTTGATGTGTTGGTCATTGTTTGGCTAGTTGATATTGGATCATTGTTTGGTTGGTTGATATTTGGTCGAGGTTTGGTTGAGATCATGATTAAAAGGTTGGGTTGATGTTTGGTCAAGGTTTGGTTGATGTTTGGTCAATGTCTGGTCGATGATTGGTCGAGGCTTAGTTGAGGTCAATTGTTGCTTGGTCAATGGTCAGTTGAATGTTTAGTCAAGGTTTGGTCAATTGATATTTGGTCATTGATTGGTCGAGACTTGGTCAATGGCCAGCTGGATGTTTGGTCGAGGTTTGGTCGATTGATATTTGGTCATTGATTGGTCGAGACTTGGTCAATGGCCAGTTGGATGTTTGGTCGATACTTGGTCGATTAATGTTTGGTCATTATCAGTTGATATTTGGTCGATGTCCAGTCGATGATTGGTCGAGGCTTAGTCGAGGCTTGGTTGAGGTCGGTTGAGACTTGGTCGATGGTTATGATAGTCAAGATAAGGTCAAATTCCCCTAGTTGCTAGAGAGAATGTTTGACAAGTTTAGTTTGAGGGGGTGAGATTCTGATCTGCCAAATTAGAGGCAGGAATCTCAAAATCATGGATGATGACAGAGGCAATGGTTGGTAATGATTTGATTAAAGGGGCTAATGGTTAGGGGTCATCAGGCTAGACCTCCATTGATTGTAAGACTTGGATCAAAGTTTGATGATGTTATGGAGAGTTTTGTATGAGATCATACAAAGACATATTTATAGGGGTCGTGTGGTGAGGTTGTTTCACCACAAAGTCAGGGATTGTATTTGGAGATGTTAGTCGAGATGTGCCCAAGACATTAATCTTGGGTTTTGGTTATGGTGAAGGCTTGGTAGATGGGGATGTCCAAGGGATAGAAACATGTGTTTTCCCTTTATCCTTATGGGTTGGTGGGCTAGTGGTCAAGTTGACTGTGTTGATTTTGAATAATGGGGTTAAAGGCAGTGGAGGGACCATAGTCTTGTGTTGGGCTCCTAATTTAGGTGATGATGTTTGTGAGGCATGTGATGGTGTTGATGATTTGGTTAAAGGGTAGTCAAGAGGATCCTTGATGAGAAGGGTATCCTTTTTCTGGTGTTGACGAATGACAGCTTCAAGAGCGCAACAATGCTTAGTGTCATGTCTCGATGTGTGATGATAGTGACAAAATTTAGTGTTGTCAAACTAAGATGGTCTTGATCTGAGAGTTGATGAGTGCGGCGGTGAGGAGGTCAGAGAGGCAAGGGACGGTGTTGAAGGTTTGTTGATAATGTGGTCAAGAAGAAGGGTGTCTTTCTCCAAACATTGGCGAATGACAACCTTGAGGGCATAACAATGCTCAGTGTCATGTCCCAGTGTGCATTGATATGCACAAACTTGAGTTTCATCAAACCAAGGTGGTTTTGGTCTGAGGGACTAGTATTGTTTAAGAGGTGGAACACTAATGCGAGAAGATTGCAATAATTGTCGTAATAGCAAGGCATACAAACCCGTCAATGGGTCTATGTGTTTTGTTGTAGTAGGGGTTGATGACTTTTGTTTTGGAGGCATAGGAGGCATTGGTCATTTTGGAGGAAATATATGTTTGATGGGTTGAGAGAGTAATGGAGGAAATTTGCCTCTATGAGGTATGGGAGTAGGAAGCACCCATGTTAAGGTGGACGGATGCGGGCCAAAATAGAGGGTAATGATAAAGGTGGGGGAGGAATTCTCTAGTGTGGTTTAGTGGCCTTCTTTGGTTTGGTTTGAGGGCCACTATTGTGTGAGGCAAGGTTAGATATGGGGTGAACACCAAGAGATTTACTCTCTTTTGGCATGGTGGACGCTTGCGTGAGTTTGGGTTTAGATGTGGATGGAGGTGAATGAGATGTAATGATCTCAGGCAAAAGGCAAGAGAAAACCATCATTGGGTCTTCCTCAGTCGAAGTGGGCGAAGAGACAAGGTCTTCTCTTGGTGGAGAAGAAATAGGAGAATGTGACTCCTCAAGAGGGCAGAGGGCAGGGATGATGGCACCTTCTACTTGTGGTTGAGGAGTAGGCAAGGTCGGGTCCTCCATTGAAGGTGGGGCTAATGGCGTTGGTATGGTTAAAGCATCTTCCAATATAAAAGAGGTTGACGGAGAACTAATAGGATAAGAAGGCTCTTCTACCTGTGATGGACGAATAGGAGAAAAAAGCTCTTCTACCTATGGAGGAGGTTGGTCTGGGACAAGAGGTGAGACCGTATTGACTGTGCATATATCATGCTCTTGGGAGCTATCGGCCATGGTCTAGACATTGTTTTGATGAGGAGGATGGTTTGGGAATGGTTGTCTAAAGATGTCAATGTTTTGATTGGGTGGCGTGTTCGGGTTATCCAAAACAAGATCTCCCTTATCTATCATGTCTTGGATAATGTTCTTGAAGGTTCGGCAGTTGTTGATGTCATGGCCTTGGACACGGTGATAGTGATAGAAGTCATTCTCCCTATACCAAGTAGGGAGAGATTTTGAAGGGTCAAATTGAGGTGGTCAGATTGGAGGGAGATTGATGACCCCCTGCTTGACGAGTTTTTCCAACATGCGTATGACTCTCCAAGTGGAGTGTATTTATGCTATATGTACTATTGTTGGAATTTTTTGGTGATGTTTTGAGATGTTGAAGGTTGAGATTGGTCAGTTGTTGTCGAGGATGGTGATTTAACAACCATAGTTTTGGACATTCCTTTGGACTTGGAGTGGGAAGAAGAAGGTTTGGAAGAAGAGGGGTCATCAATTTTTGCGTTGGTATTACGTAATTTGACCTTGTTTTCTTCAATGGTGCAGAGTTTAAGCTTTTGGGCCATGGTGAAAGCTTGTTCAAAAGTGCAAAATGTTTGAACCTGTAAGGTGGATGAGATGTACTTGACACATGCTCGAGAAAAGAGCTTAATGAGCTTAGGTTGAGGTAACGAGAAGGAGAGCTAGTTGATTAAGCCTCTCCAACGGGTGATGAAATCAACTATGGATTCGTCATCAAACTGCCTGATAGAGTAGAGGTCTATGATTAAGACTTTTTTGGTGATATTGATAGAAAAATGGTCAAGGAAAAGTTGGGCTAGCTGGGTGAATGAAAAGATAGAGTGACCAGTAAGGGAGCTGTACCAATCGAGGACAGGGCTAGAAAGCGACATGGGAAACATGCGTAGCAATAACGCATCATCATGGGATATAAGATAACAAGCATGTCTGAATGCTCATAGATGTTGTTGTGGGTCTTCCTTAATCTGGAAGTGAGTAAACTTAGGAAGCTCCCATTGATTGGGATATGGTCTGATTAGGATGGAGGGATGGATGGGTTTGTTGCAAATTTGGTCATATGAAAGAGCATTACTTGAACTAGAAATGGAAGCCTCAAGATTAGACATTTTGTCCATCATCATCTTGATGAGATCGGCTGATGGATTGGCAGATGGGGTGCCCCCTAGGTTGTAAGGCACTTGGAAGGTAATGAGAGGGGCATATGACATGGTTGGTTGTGTTTGTGTAGGTGCAACATATGGGTAGCTAGTCATCAAGGCAGATGTTGAAGCCAAGGGCACTTGTGATATGGGGTTGGTGGGCACAAATTGGATAGGGGCTGTCAAAGGTGGTTGAGGGGTGGCCACACTTGTTGAAGGGTAGGCAGTTACTCTTGTGTTGATAGGTGTAAGAGTAGGGGAGATAGAGACCACTAGGTTTTGGAAGGGTGTAGAATTTGGTTGAGTAGTTTGAGGTTGAGGGGGTGCCGAAACCCCCATGGAGGTAAGTCTAGAAGGAGAGGCTAAATTTTGAAGATAAGACATGGTCAGGTTATTAGTCAAGGTGTTGGCTTGATTGTCTATAGGTTGAATTGTGGATGCTATTGATGTGATCATTGTCTCGACTAAGGAAGTCAACATCCCATAAATTGGGTTGCCTAAGGAGTCTCAGGTTTGGCTTCGTGTGAGATAATGTTGAAGTGGTTTCACATTGAGGTCCAAGAATATTTCGAAGTCTTGGTCCCCTTCGGGGACAATGGGAGACTGAGTCAGGGTCGGTCGAGTAGGAGTTCGTTTGGCCGCTAAATGAAACTCCATTAGGGGACTGGTTATGCATGGTGAAGGTGGAAGCGGTTGTTGCCTTGTGTGGTCAAGAAGAGTTTTGGTTTGACTACGTGTCAAAACTATTCAAGGCAAAAAAAGGGTCAGGTTCTAGAAACTGTGTTTTTTTAGTTTCAAAAACTCAGAATGTGGTTTTGGCAAAAAAAGGGTCGGGTTTTAAGGCTTGCTATTTTGGGAAAGAAGAAGTTTTGGACAGTGACCGACGTCAGTTGAAAAACCGATGTCAATGGAATAGGATGCCGATGTTGGTCAGATAACTGATGTCGGCAAAGAAATGTTGGCAACGTCGGTGGTAAAACCGATGCTGATTACTGTGTTTTCTAGAAACTCAAAGAATTTGAAAGTTTTTGGGAAAAAAGAAGAAAACATCCTCACTAGCTCAAAAAACTAGATGGGAATAGAAAAATAGATGGAGATAGGCATACCCTAAGCATTAAATCCTAAGAATCAACTTTTAGAATCATGTTGGCTTATGCCTTAGATTGTGTTTGGGAAGTTGGTTTGTAGAACAGGTCTTAGAAGAGGTAGTCTAAAGTTGGTTTTGGGTCAGTTTCAGTTCTCAAGAGTCTGTGTTAGATTCTGTACTTGGCTTGGTGCCAAGGAACAAGCTCCTCTCACTTCACGAGCCCAGTGGTAAGCTGGTCTCGCTTAGCCAGTATATACTTCCCCTAGAGATTATCCTCTGCCAGAGAACAGAGTGGGCTTTCCCCTTGGTAGTGAAGTCTAAGTGGGATTGCTGGGATGGGTAATGTATCTGCTAGGTGATGAAATCCCAGTTGGGCCTTGTCTCAGGTGAGTTAAGATGTTTGATTTGTGCAAGTGGTTTGGATGTGTAACATAAGTGGCCTACACTTTATTCATGATGCATTTCTAATTACTAGATGTGTGGACTAAAAATGCAAGCAAGAAGAAATGAAATGCAAAATATTTTAAGCCCAAAATGAAATGTGAGTTCGGATGAAAACAAGTTGAGAAAGGGTTGAAGAGTATGAGTTGACTAGTCTAAGATGAAAGAAAGAAAGAAGGGTTCTTTTTAACCTTGCTTATGATGTCTTTTGGGAGAGAGAGAAGAAAAAGATGCAAGGAGAGACCTAATGCACCTATATGAATAGTAAGAAAAGAACCCAAGGAAGACCCTAGAGTCCCACCAGGCATGCCAGAATGTTTCTATACAATTTTCGCTTTCACATTCAAAAGGAAATGAGAAACTAAGAGAAATGGTTTAGGGATATATGTTACTTGAATGAGGTCTGCACACCGTTGTCCAGATGACTGAAGGAACTCCTCTTTGGTTGTGGAGGATGACACCTGTAGAAGAAAGAGACTAAAACATAAAAGTTGTTAGATGGCTAAAAAGTGGACTGCCAAGTGAAAGCTTGGACCTAGAAGTGCAAAGAATTCTTGGAAGATGACAGTCCACTGATAAAAAGTAGAATAAAGTCAGAAATAGAAATGATAAAGACAAAAATAAAAGAAATGAAAGCAAATGTGTACCTGTATGCAATAGTCTGCCTTCCACAGTCACTGACGTCAGTGGTTCTACCAGTGTCGATAGTCAAGGTTGCCGACGTCGGTTAGTTTGCCAATGTCGGTATGGGCAATGGTCGATGTTGGTCAGGGCAATGGCCTAGGACAAGTTTCAAGTCTAGTTTATAATCTGCAAAGTGGTCTGAGATTTGGTTTGAAAATCAGAGAGCCTATTTGGAGGTCAGAGAACCTGTCTAGAGGTCTGTGCAGGGCTATAATGCAAAAAATATGGTCTGAATAGGGGACCAGAGAGAGGACAAGGTGACAGGGAGATAGGGATTAGAGAAGGCCTTTCAGCCTCTCTGAGAAGAGCAGGTTGGGTCTGTGGTCTGGTTCATAGTCTGGTTGATGATCGCTGAGTCTAGTTCATAGCACTTAAAAGCAATAACTAGAAAACATAATGAAAACATAGAGGAAATACTTACCTATGGCTTACTGAAGAAGGAGTGTTGTTGATGCTTGTCCCTGTTGCTAATGCTGCTAGTGTAGAAGACCTCTAGCAAGGAGGGATGACTGATGCAGAGTACCTATTGTTGTTGTAGCTTGTTGTGTGCCTGAGAGAGAGAGAGGTCTAAAGATTGGAAGGTTGGCTGCTTGGAAGAATGAAAGATCAGATTGTTGAAGGTTAAAAGGCCAGATCCACACTCTGGAGGTGGAATGTAGTTTTGAAGGCAACTGATGCTGACAATACCGCCGATGTCAGTCGACAGTTGATTGATGTTGGTGGCTGGAAGGCAAGTAAAAAGGCTAAAAATAGCCTTTCCTTTGTTTTCCCAATTGTCGGGTTTAAGTGTCGAGGTAAGAAATAGTTGAAGGTGGAATAAATGGATGCAAGATGATAGAAATAGGTCATGAATTGGGTTTAGGCATTTAAGACTTGGCATGGAGTTGAGGAATGGAATCCAAGGAGAGGCATCCTAGGGTGGTGAGGTGTCAAGGGTGAGATGGCAAGGGGAGATAATTATTAATTTAAAATAAGATAATTATTTTAAATTAATAAGACATAGGTTAGGAGTGGTTAAGTGGACCAAGGGGGAGTCGACCAAGGGAGTAGACATGATTTCGGTGTCTATAGTGATAAACACTATGAAGAAATTCACCTAGGAAAGCAAAAGATTGTCTTTCAAGTATATAGAGAAGGGTCCACTCCACTTGATCCATTGAATAATAACCTACATGTTCTTATGAGTACTAGCTCATGAACTATTTGGGACACCAACTCCCCCATAGACAATCCTTTTCATAGTCCCATTCAAACTATTAAACTTAATATTTGTACAAAGCAAGAACCAAAGGTGGTGACCATTAGAAATTATTAGACTAAGGCAAAAATTTCACAAATCTTTGAGTTTCTAAAAGATTACTAGGATGTGTATTTGTCAAATTAAAAAAAATTGAAATGGGTTCACCCTTCTCTTGATAAGATGAATATAAATTTGATTTATGGCACTCACCCCATGAAGAAATGCCCATACCATATGAACCCTAACCTCTGAGTGCACATAAAAAAAGAGATCGATAACATGTTCCATGCTGGATTAATTACTCCTATTGATGAATCTGAATGGTTGAGTCTTATGGTAATTAGTATCAATAAGGATGGATGTATTCGTATCTATGTATATTATCATGTTTTGAATGCATCTTATGTCACTGATCTTTTCCCAACACCTTTCATGAAGGAAATCCTAAAAGGTGTTGTCAGTTGTGAGATATACTCCTTTACCAATGGGTTCTCAGGGTATCACCAAGTCTAGATAGCTGAGGAAGACCACTCTAAGACCACATTTTCTATATAATGGGTCTCTTTTACCTATACCATCATGCCTTTTAGGTTAAAAAATGCCTCAGTGGTATTCTTATGGTTAGTAGTGGAGGATTTCAAATATTTTATCCATAAGTTTCTCCAAGTCTACTTAGATGACTAGACGATATATGGGTTGATCAAGGACCACTATGCCAATCTGAGGCTCATGCTTGATCACTGTCAAGTGTTAAAAATTTCCTTAAATTTGAAGAAATACCTATTTATGACACCTTTTGGGGTACTCCTTGGGCATATCATATGTAAAGAGTAAATTTTAGTATATCTAGCCAAGGTCTCTATCATTCTTCATCTTCCAGTGCCAAAAGCTCAACATGAGGTGCATGCATTCTTAGGACACATAGGCTACTTTAAGAAGTTCATTCAAGATTATGCCAAGATTGCAGTGCCCTTGGAAGAGCTATTAAAGCATACTAAATAGTTTATATGGACTAATTATTGTAAAGAAACTTTTGAAACTCTAAAGGAAAGACTAGTTACCACTCCTATCTTACAATTTTTAGATTGGAAAAAACCCTTTCATGTCTATGTTGATACCTTTGGCATAGTAGTTAGTTCAATACTTACACAACTAGTAGAAATAAATTTAGACCATCTAATCTATTTCAATAGTAGGAAAATCACATCGACTAAAATGAACTATACCACCACCAAACATGAAGTCTTGTCTATGGTTTATACACTAAAAATTTAGACATTACCTTCTAGCCACACCATTTTTATTTTACACCAACCATGAGGCTCTAAAGTATCTCATCAACAAGCTAGTTCTCCATGGTAGAATTTGCTACTAGATAGTTCTCTTCTAAGAATTCTAGTTTTTTGTAGTAATAAAACCTGGGAAAACTAACTATGGACCTGATCATTTATCCTGAATTGAAAATGAAAACCCCCCACATTCTATATAAGATAACCTTCCCAATGTACAACTCTTCCAAGTCATTAGGGTACCTAAATAACTAGAGGATATTATAGAATTCCTCAATACTAGCTATGCACCTGATGCTCTCACTCTACAAGAAAAGAAATAACTTATGGTCTATGCCATAGCTTATCAAGTAATATTAGGAGATCTATACAAGATGGACCATGATGAGGTACTGTGCCATAGTGTAGTACAACATTAATTCCTTGAGGTAATATGAGAAGTCCATAAAGGTATTATTGGAGGACATTATATTGGGGAGGCTATCATATATAATGTATTACTTGTTAGACTCTAGTGGCTAAATTTATTTAAAGATGCAAAGGCATATGCAAGGAAATGTGATATTTTCTCTTACATTTATGAGGACTACATCCACTTCATATGTCACAACATGAAGATCAACATGGAGAGGGTAAGTAAAGTCATAGGACTCCAATGCTCAAGGGTCAATATGTTGGATGACTTGGTAGATACGGAGGAGATCTAGTAGACTACCACCACACTTATATATCAAAAGCAAGGGCATGCAATGCACATTAGAAACCTATAGGATCCCACTCTAAGAGTTACATCATGGATCATTTCCATTAAGGTTGGAGGGACTCACCAATGGAAGAAAGTGGATATGGCCCACTTTCACATCACACAACAAGCAGTGTAGGGAATATAGTATAATTGGGCACTATACTTTTCCCAAAATATAGTCATAGATGTAGAAAAGGCACATAAAATACCTAAGTTCAAGTTTCCTTATGTATCAATCTTATTATTATTGGGTTTTGATGAAATTAGCATGTTTGACTATAGTTTAAGATCTTTGAAGTGGGTATATCCCCCCACTCACATGTCCCCCACCAAGCACTACAAAGTTTTCACCTTCCCTCAGTGCATCACTCCAACATATAAGTTAAAGACAAGGTACTGGTTTGATGGAATTAAGATATCTTTCAGGGATAAATGGCACATTCCCAAAGATCTACCCTCTCTAACAAAAGATTAATTAGAACTCATTGTGAAGTAACACTACTCCCTGGTGCATATTCAGATGAATCCTTTGAGAGAGATCTCAATGTTGTTTAAGCTACCATATGCATTCTTTGCATGCTACTTCATCAATTCTATCAACATAATCTATGATGCACAACTGATCAATATACAATAAAAATAGATTGGTGCATAGTGCCATACCCTCCAGAAGATGTTTTTATATCCTACTAAAAAGGCCTATATGGAGAGAGGAAAACAAGCATAACCAACATTAAGATCAATAATATCCTAGTTAGGGAATAGATACACAAACTATTCTATATGCTACACCCCAACTCAAACCCTTAATATGGCGACCTCAAGGAGAGGATCCCCTATGTATTAATAAAAAAGAGGTATTCCAAGCCAAGTGCCAACATAAGTGGGCATCAAGGGCCCCAAAAATAGTAGAAGATAGAGGAGCTGTAGCCCTTTAGGCTAGTTCAAAATCACCATTTAGTACCACAACCACCACCTCACACTTCACCTTTACCTCATCCTTCACCATCATCTCCATCTCATAGTTCTTCACCACTTGTGTCACCTTTACCTCATCATACTCCTTCCCACTCATCTACCCCTTCTCCACCATGACCATCTCCTCATCTAACTCCCCCACCTTCACCACCATAACCACTTTTACCTCTATCTTATTCAAGCATTATCATTAGGTCAGTGCCTCACCACCCTCCAAGACAAGTTCCCCAAAGGGACCACTCATAGGAATAGATACATAATATAGAATCCAATCCAGAGAAGACTCCATCCCCTATGTGAGACATCCCAGTTGTTGATCAAACCATTACTAGAGAAATGGTAATGGATGGGATGGCTACCAAAAGCCATCAAGAACTTGAGAAAGACCAAGGAAAGGGGAAGGGGCTAGTTGAGGGGGAACTAGAATAGAGAGCATTGTCTAATCTATGTGAATGATACCAATTTAGCATAGATGAATATAAACTCTATCTTTAGAAGCATTTCTACCCCAATAATGTGACCTAAGAAACAAAGAAGTAATTATCCTTCCTTTTGGAGATGTATAATGAAGATCCTTAGTTTGACATTCTATTTTATTGCATTTATTTGGCCTAGATGCCCCAAGACTATTGAACCTCATGAAATTTGATCCACAATAGCTCTCCCTAATAATGACAAGCATCACAGTTTTGAAATTTTCCCTAGAAGTGGCATGACAATATTTTTTCAGAGTCAAATGCATGCATGATCAAAACAAAATATGGAAAGGTGGTAGAAATGTATAATAAAGTGTATGATAAAACATAGGTGCTAGCTGAGGAAGTGGCCTCCTTGAAGCAACAACTTTAAGAGACCACTAAGGCTAAGGTAAGGGTATTAAACCTTTGCAAAACAATTTTGAAGGAAGAGCTAGCACTGGTAGATAGTGTACCATTAGATGGGGATTCCCTAGAGAAATTAGAGACATTGGTTGAGATTTTTCTCAAAAAGAATAAGGAGCACCCCACACCCAAAGATGAGTCCCAAGAAATATTTGAGTAGTTCACCACTATAATAGATATCTGTCATAGTAATTTTGACAGAGTTGGGGAGGTTATCCCAATTTTGGATGGCATTTTTGCATGAATGGCATGCCCAAATAAAATAATAGAATCCCAATCCAATGATGAGGAGGTCTTAAGGTAACAAGTAGTTGATGCAACTCTATTAATAAAACACTAAATTGAATGTGTGAAGGAATTTAAGGATGTGGAAATGATGTAAGATGCTATTAATAACCATCATCAACAAATAAATGACAATTTTACCACACTCCAAAGATAGGTTGATAAAGAGGTATCTGAATTAGAAAACATCCAAAAGGAAGCTAACATAGCCTTGGAAGAATAGATGAAGAAGACTGAGACTCTAATTTAGTTCAAGGAGTTGAATACAGTGTAGGAGGCCAATAAAAAAATTGCTAAAGTTCTCAATGCCTTATCCCATTAGGATGAGCTAAGGAAAGAACTTAAGTAGAAAATGCCTAAGTTCCTTGAAGATGCAACTACAACTTAGTTGGGATGGACTAATAGCTTAGTGTGGGGTGATGTTGGCCCCTCAATTTTGACCAAGCATTTATTCTAATTTTTGCACATAGCATAGAGGGACCATTATCTATTTTTATGTAAGTACTAGCATGGCATGGGAGAACCGTGGCATGGGAGGACCATGGTGTGAGACTACCAGCATGAGAGTATAAGGATATAAAAGGAAAATGGTGTAGAAGACCCAACATAGGAGGACCCAATCAAGAGAAAATGTGGCACAAGAAACTCAAGAAGAGAGGACTTGGAACAAGAATCAACAGACTAGGGGAACATGAATGAAGTGGAACATGAGGAATGCAAGAGCAATTTTAATAATAAATCAAATAAGACACTTTGACCCCACTGATTGGAGGCCTTGTACTAACCTACAGGGAATGGAACATTTGGAAATAAATGTATAACATAGAGCAGGCATATAAGGGCATAGTGGCTCGATTCTATAGGAACAATTAGTTGTAAGAGCCATGAATCTTACCCTATTGAGAGTCTATGTGCCATGTGTCTATTTTGAGTTGGGAAATTGACACTTGGATAGGTCAAAACAAGTATAAAAACCCCTATTGTAAGCATTCATGAGAGGGTTGGTGTGGGTGAACCTTTAAATAAATATAGAGCATTATATCTTGTAATCCATAAACACTTAATGAGGATTTAATGTTTATCATATGATAATTTGAGTATGGACTATTAACTGTGTTGAATATTGAAATGTGTTAAGTGAATAAATTCATGAGTTCTTTTCTTCTTTTATATTTAGCTAGTGATGGTAGTGTAATCTGTTATGTTAAGGAACAATAGAAGGATATTTGTTTGATAAAAAATGAGTAAACACACGTCATGTTTCAAAGTCTTCAATAACTAGTATTTTTTTACATACTTCAAGTGAGCACATGAGACTTATCCCTCACATGATAGGGCCAACACACTAGCCTATTGGGAAGATGCTTTAGTGCTGATGTAAAGAGATAAAACCCAACATAGAGGTCTTTTCTTGAGGTGGGGATGTAATGGGAGAGGGCAATGAGGGATTTAATTCCACTTCTTTTTCTACCAATATGGACTAATTCATTTTCTCATTGACCAACTCAATCTACCTATCAAGATTATCTTCAAAAATAAGGCTTCTCTTTTCAACTCTCTCTTCCAATTGATGGGAAAAGGATGACTTTGGTAAGCTTGATTGGGTTCATGAGTAGGAGTCAAGTAGGATTGATATCAATTTTGGGGAAGTGGATATTAAGGATGATAGGTTTGGTGAGGTTACCTTTCATCAATTCTTATACTATCCTCTAAATAAGAAAACAAACCACTCACATATAACATCTCACTTGTGAGCCTTTGCCAATTAGCTCTTTCAATAGGTGCCCACTCTCTTTTGACCAACTCTAATGCATCTCTCACCTTATGAATAAGATGAATAGGAACCTCTTGACCACATCCCCTTAGAGTATCAAGATCCAACATGTACCTCTCATAGCCCAAAATATTTTTCTTGAAGGTGTAAATGGATTGACTTGAGAAGTGACTAAGTTGACTAGGAGGAGCAAGACATTGAGAAGGTTGGATATAGGGATGATACACTTCATGAAAAGGATGAAAAGGGTCATATTTGAGCTGATACATGTCATGTTGAAGTTATTGAGGATCATGACAAGATTGATATTGAATTCCATAGGCTTGATATACCTCACCAACTTGTGTAAAATATTACTCAATACCAAGGTCAGCCATGAAACTTCATTAGGAAGTAAGAACATAATGAATTGTTATAAAAAATATTCAAAAGGAATACCTGGGCTACTTGACCAACTGATGTATCTTTAGATTTACCATTAATGCTTAGATAGATGCCTCTAATGGCTAATTTTTTAAAGACAACACCAAAAATCTTTCAACCTCTTAGACTAAGAGTCCCATCAAGCATACCATAAATTATTATCACTTGGATTTTCACACTTTGGGGAGATGTCTCATCTCTCCTCATCCAAGTGCCACAATTGAAACACCTCTAAGATTGTGGGTAGCCTAAGGATGAGATGAATATATAGGTAGGGATATCTCCCTTGATATACTACTTTGGATCACTACTACACCCAAACTTTTGGGAGGGGGAAGGGAGAGAGAAAATTGAAAGAAAACTATCCTAAGGGAAGTGATACACCAAATAAGTTGATGACTTCCAACTAGCTGCATGTTACACATGAAACCAAGAGACTAACTGAGCATACACTTCTCTAATCTGTATCTTCTCACATCAATATTACATTATGAGGTTATGGATGAATGTTTAGGCTAGGAGGACTATAAAAGAGGCCTTGAATATAAATAGTGAATAGACTAACTCACTCAACCTTAATACTTCCTAGAATACTTCACATTTCCATAGGAGGTTGTACAACTCATTTAATGCCCATTTATGACCCTTGAAATGACTCAAAATGATAAATGGAATTAAAAAACTAATTTGAAAATGCTAATATGATATGTAATAACATAAAAAAATATGTAATACATCCTATGACATAATATTAACCTCAAAAAACACCTAGAATTCAAGTTTTTACCTATAGGTGCTCTAACTTGACCTACAAGGTCAAATTTGGTCAATAATTCCAATACTAGATGATGGTCCTACCAATAGACAAGGGTAGAATATGTAGCAATACTTTTTTTTCTCCTTATAAACACCATATATACCATTTCATATTTTAAATACAACTTCCTACTCGGCTAATTTATTTAGAACATGGATGAGTAACCTCAATGGAGTGTATTGTGTTCCCTCAATCTAGATGATTGTACATTCTAAGTAAAATCATGTCCCAATAGACTAAATGGATTTATTTTCTAATGGATTGATCCTTATCATAGGGGTCTCTATTATGACCTTATTCAAATGAGGATAGATGAAATCATATATAAAATTAATATGCTCTCTATATTTGAAGATATGTAGCTTGGAGTAAAACTACAACACTGTCTATGTCCTCTCAAGAGACCATCCCTTAAAGTTCATGATCTCAATTATAGTAAGAAGGGAATTAAAAAGGTAAGACATCATATAGAATTATCTCTTAGTCCCTTTCTTGACCATGGAGATCTATCTACATAAGCATAAGCTGATAAGCTCACCAATAGGAGGAGTTAGCTCCTTTTCAATCATATATTAGACCAAGGGCACCCATATGTTGAAAACATAAGTGGATGTGGGACTTTTATAGATTCTATTCATTAGGGTCATTATTACTCTAATTTTAGGTCAAAATTGGTTGATGGTTATGTTACCACTAAGGTTAGAAAATAAATTGTTTCTAGAATACAACCATGATACCAGGATGGATTTTAGGTCATTTTTCTTATCTCATTCAATGATTATGGACACATCTACCCAAGGCTTGGTAATCTTGTAGTAGCTCTCAAATTCAATGGGAGACACATAGGCAATGCATTTATGAGTATGATCATTAATTAGCATGCCCTTTTCAATTTTGCATTCTTTAAAAATGGGGAGAAGGACATTTATTTAGTGAAGTACCTCTGGTTTAGCTACTACATGGTGAAGGATTTCCATTTGTGCTACAACTAGGTCATAATACCTTTTTTTGAAGGATGCAATCTTCTCTTCTTCTTTGGTTATTCATTGCAATTCCTCAATTATCCAAAAGACCTTGGACCAATTATTTTCTCCAGTGTTTAAGGACATGATGTCAAGTACTATGTCTTTAAATACCCTTCCTTATAATTCCATGGTCAAAAATAGCTTAGTGTCTTCTCTATGTTTCATCCAAGCTTCCATGACTATGAGTTTTGAAAATTTCTCACTAGTAGTCTACAAATTATCTTTGGATCAATTTTCACCTACTTAGATGATAATTAGATTCTTTCTAGTTTGATTGTGGTTAATTGAGGATCAAATTAGTGCTTTAAATGGAGGCTAGGGATTTTCTATATCTTTAATGGTGGTGGTTTACTTTGAATTAGGAGAATTTATGCCTTGGATTTGATTTAGACCTTTGCATTATATGTTTTCCTTTTTTGATCCCATAAAATCTTATAGTTTTGTTGTCTTATGTCCATGTGGTGCCTATGTGGCATCCTGATGGTAGCTTTCATGGAACTTTTCATAATGATTTTGAAGAATTATCCATTGCCATTAAAATATACCTTTATTTCACACCATCTAATATTTATACATGGATCAATGTGGACCATTTATATTAATCCTGGGACTTGCACATAGTTGGTCTTTGTCTATATCAGGATTCATAGTTGTGCCACTTGGTAGTTGCATGGGCCTTAAAATCTCTACACATCACTAGTATGTATGTTAATGTTCTTCTATCATGTGGTGATCTCATGATTTCCTAGATATTTGTTAAAAAGTTCATTCTGGTTTTGCATCATCCTATATTTCTTCCCTAATGAAGCATGAACCATTGATCCTACAAACATACATGAACTTTAGTCAGTATTAGGAGATATAAATAACTTAGGCTATATTTCTATTTTATGTTAATAAACATGAACCAAACTTTAGACTAAAGTTATTTAGGCTAAGTTTAACACACATTGAAAGGGGGATCCAAATAACAAAGGATCTAATGCAAATTTTTAACCTAGGGTTTTATAATGTTAACAAACATGATAAAAATTTAGATTAAAATTTTTAAGACAAGTTTTATGGTAATGGGACCTCTTGTTAAACTAAGCCTATTAGGCTCAAAAGACCATGGGGCATATATAGACTAAGGTTTGGTTCAATGTTTAAAAACATGACTATATTCTAGCATGATATTCAAGCTTAGAATATGCAAATTTTATACCTAATTATAGGGATACTGAGTCTAGACATGGCTTTAAATAAACTAGATTAGTCTATTGAAGACCCATTTTGATATTGAGAGGCAAGTCTTAAGTGTATTTATCTTCTAAGTGAAATTAGCTCCTAAGCTAAATTTTGATGGTCTTATAGATGTTACTGACATCTTCATAGGCATCAATGACATTCATGTGAAGGTCAAAATTAAGCTCTAATAACTTTTCATATGGGGCTAAAATTTTATGGCCTCACACTCATAAAATGATGGGCATGAGAGCATCAAATTTAAGTCTCAAATATAGTTCATCCCATAGAATCTTGGGTTTAATATGTTCCATCAGATTATCTCTTGTGAGTACATGCAAACCGTAGATCATGATCTAAATAGATGCACACTATTGGTCCTTGCATTCATAAAGTGGATCAAGTTAGCTCAAGGACATATATAAAATTTAGACTAAGTCATAATCCTAAGTATTTGAAACATAATAAAATGATGACACCTGAAATAATTAAAATAATAATATAAGATATTATCCTAATGTCCTTTTGATATTGAGTTGAAATGTGGGAGTGCCACATGTCAAATCTATGGGGATCTTGAGCTTTGACTTTATTAACCCTATAAAGAATTTGTAGAGCATTGATCTCTATATGGGATTCTATGAGCTATTGATTATGATCCAAGTGATCAAGTGAGATTGGATAGATAGATCAAAGCCCTTTGGTTGGGTCTCTTTCACTCCATTCAATCAATGTTACACAATGAAAGATGAATCTTAGATCCTATGAAGAAGAAAGATATTTAAGTTAGAGCTCAGGAAAACATAAAAAATTAACTAAAGTCTTAGGGATAAGGTCTCGTTTATGTTTAAAAAACATGAACAGGGCCTTAGGGATAAGATGTTAGGCTAGGTATTAAGAGAGACCATGAAACATAAAGTGAGGTTGAACTAGGAAAGTAAAGGACCCTAAAAACATGAAAGTTAGACATAAATTTAAAATGAAAGGGAATAGAGGAGGGTGAAATATAAAGTAAAAAACATGATTTCAAGGCTAGGGCTTGGTCGTGTTAAGAAACATGATTAATGTTGACCATTTTTGGTCTGGCAGGCTAAAATCAGTCCCCTTCTTTCCTTGTTGTTTTGAGCCAGTTCATTTTTTGAATTTTGCACAAGTCTAATTTCTATGGAATCTACAAGCATGTTTTCTATAGACTCTGTAGGTCTATTTCTATGTACTCTATAGGCCTATTTCTACGGACTCTATAGGCATGATTTCTATAGACTCTGTAGGCCTATTCTATGGACTCTATAGGCATGATTTCTATGGACTCTACAAGAAAGAAACAAGTTCTCAACACTTAGGCACAAAATTGATCATTCCAAGTGCCCTTGTGGAGGGCAGGTAACACTTTCAAAGGGACCAAAGAGAAGGCCAAAAGGGTAAGTTTTCCTTCAAAAAAATGAACAAGGCAAGTTAGAATTCCCACAAAAATAAACAAGACTAAGGCAAAGGTAGGAAATGATTTCCTTAAAACTTTTTGTTTGAAGGAATTCAGAGGAAGAGCCACAAAAGAATAGCCAACCAAAAAGGAGTAAGTGAGAGAGACAAAGAAAACCTTCAAATAAAATGTCTGAAGGAATTCCTTCAGACTTTTGTTTGAAGGATTTCAGGACCAAGGAGCTGAAGGACCCCAAAGGGCAGGTGCCCTTGCAGGTGACTCTCAGCCAAAAATGAAGGACACTTCTCCAAAGATGAATGGACACTTCCCCTTTGGAAAGGATCAAAAAAGAAAGCTAAAGAATTTCCAAAGAGGGTGATGGGTACATAGATGTCAAAGTTGGGCACCATGAACTAACTATTGGTTTCTAAATGGTGATGGACCCACGAATGTCAATTTTATGACAATGTAATAGCCATTGATCTTTTGAGTGCCAATCAGAAGGGAGACCAAAGAGCCAAAGAAGTAGCAGAAGACAACCCTCAAGGGCCGAAGGAGATAGAAAAGACAAAGCTAGAAAAGAGACAAAAGAGCCAAATGTAGAAATGGACAAAATAGTCTAGGTGGCAAAGGGGAAGGATTTACTCCAGTGGTTAGAACAGTGCTTTCCAAATGGTCATCAAGGGGTGTGAAAAGTGAATGGTACGATCCATTTTTTCTCCATTTTGCATTAATGAGTAGACAAACTGCATGAATGCCTTCAAGGAGCAGTCTTGTTTGTAGAGAAATGGTGTAGCCTATGATTTTAAATGCTTGAAGTCAAAATCAGATCTGACACAGCATTATGTTTTTGCAGCTTCCTCTTCCCAATGCCCTCAGCACATGTGAGCCACTAGTCAAAGGGTGTCAAAAGTCTTTTCCAAAAGAGACACTTTTGTTTCCCTCTTCTCTATATATATTGTAACTTCTCATTTGAGAAGGGATCTCTCACATTATAAGGTGAAGCCCTACCATTTTAAACCTAGAATCAATAAAATATGTGATTTTTACCTATATTCTAGTTGGATATATCTCTGAGTGTGTCTAAGTGTTAGTCTTGTGTTCAGTCATTGCTTCCTAATGCTTTCACAAGGTTGACACCAACACACCTGGTATATATAAAGCACTATCCCTATAAGTGACAAAAAGAGTTGTACCTAGAGTGCAGAGGCATAAAGAGATTATTAAATAGTGTGCTTTCCCTATAGTGCCTATAGTAATTCCCTTCTCTATGTGTTTCCATTAAAGCCTCCCTGTCAAGATCCTTCCAGTCTGGTCCTTT
Organism: Torreya grandis; assembly: GCA_037957365.1. NCBI lineage: Eukaryota > Viridiplantae > Streptophyta > Pinopsida > Cupressales > Taxaceae > Torreya > Torreya grandis. Next base: position 3,444,784 of record JARHVA010000023.1, on the reverse strand, counting down.
TACCAGTTAAATTATATGTATGCATTCTTGAGGTTCAGAGTGTGAGTGTGAGTAGATCAAACTTGTTTGGTGCATCACCCTATTAGGTTAGGTTCTATTTTTTAGCATCCTTCTCTCTTTTCAATATATATATATATATATATATATATATATATATATATATATGTATGTATGTATTAGCGACTTATTGGACTAACTCAGATGCATCAAAGGGAGCTAGCTCTTATCTAAAAACTCTCCCCCTAGTTTTGCTAGGCCCACAGGAAAGAGGGGAGTTTCCATTTTGATGAGTGGAAGGTAGGAGCTCAGCCTCCTATCAAGGATGCAATCCACTACATCAATAGTTTTTGGCATGCCTAGTGGGACTTAGTTTTTACACTTAGTAAAGCTTCAAGATTGATGCTGGTCTTGTTATAGCAAAATCAAACATTTACAACATATGGTGACTCCACTGGTAAGAGCTTTAGTTTCTGATCAAAGACCAATCTGACCTCCTATGCCTAAAATCACCACATAATCTGCTACTAAGGGTGTCCCTTTCAAATTCATTGAATTGCCTTTCAACTCAGCAAAGTGACTGAGGTTTGAGAGGACTCATCCTTATTCATCAAATCACTTTCCCAAACCTGCTATAAAACACACCTACGCAAGAAGGCCTCAATTTCATCCTATCATAGCTATGGCATTACCTTTTGTGACTTTTTGAGGTTAGAGTCCCTTGAATATCTAGTGTTATGACCTAATTCTAGGAGCAGTCCTCAAAAGTGTACCTCCCTTTAATGGAGAGGGGCCCATTACCATTATTGAACACGTCAGAAATATTGCTAATCTCTATAATATTCACAATGTCACTGAGGAAAACATTGCAATCAGATTACTGGCATTGTCTTTCAAGGGTAAAGTTCTAGACTGGTATGGGACTTTACCCATTAATTTAGTTGATTCCTAGAATGAATTAGGCCCCCTCTTGACAAACTGATTTGGGGAGAAGAGTGACCACCTCTCACTTACTGAGCAGTTGACTGCCATGAAAAGAGCTCCACATGAATACATGCAAGATTTCAACACTCAATTTTAGAAGACATGGGATAGGATCCCCATTATGGTAAGGCAAACTCAAAGCTATGGTTTCCTTTACTACTTAAGAGTGTTGATTAGTGATATCACTATTATGATACAGTCCATGGGAAGACATGTGTTGCCTGTTGCCTATGACATATCCATAGCAGCTGAGAATTGCCTGGTGCAGGCTGAAAAGATAGGCCCTAGGCCTCATATGCCACTTTTTCTTAAAATGATACCTCTAATCTAGACTACTGCACCCACCTTGGCCCTTTTGCTTGGCATAAAAAAGCCAACTACTACTTCATCAAATGACCTCCATGAAGTCAAAAGTCTATTACAAAGTGTAACAAATGAACTAGTGGATATTAAAAGGTAGTAAGCTCAAAACAATCAGCCAAATCAAGGATATCAGTAGTATGGTCAAGAAAATAGACCCCCTTTCCAAAAATACAATCAAGGGCAAGGTTAATTTGCATAGGTCAGACCTTTTCAAGGCTAAAATCTAGGAACCCCTTCATCATCCAAGGCCATGGTGCCCATTCAAAACAATGTGGTATAATAATAGCCAAGTTGCTCAACCATAGGATATGGTCAAGATTAGGTTATCTATACAAATGAAATGTTGGGTCACTACACAAGTGTACAAGACAATCAAGTAGCCACATAATTCCTAGGTTTTGAGGCTTAAATGCAACCTGGCATGAGTAGTAGTCAGACTCAGCCTAATTCTACTCTTATGAATCACTTGAAAGGTGAGTTTTATGTAGTGAATTACATGGGTACTATGGACAATCAAGGTGACTATGTCACAACCAACACAATATCTAAAAGGAGAGAAATGGAAGAAGCTCAAGATGATGCCCAAATGTCAGCAATACCTTCTTCATCACATGTAAACCAAAAGGTCCCAAACTTCATACCACCAATTATACCTTTAGCTCTTTGGCCTGTGCCTCAGGCTGTAAATAATCCCAAAGAAAATTTGAAGAAATGCAACCCTCGAGTCAATGTGGTAGACCAGATGAAGAATCTGCACATGAATATCTCCTTGTGGGATTCATTATCAATATTGGGGTAAAAGGACATGCTATAAAAGGAATTACATGAGCTAAATAAACAACCTATCCCAGTAAAAGCCGATAATGTTTTGATGATGAATGGACAGCCTTCCACATCAGGCCAAGTCAGGAAAGAAGAAAAGGTTCCCCCTTTTTATTTATCCTTGGTCATAGGAGATTTCTTGGTGCATAATTGCATCATTGATAGTGGAGCAAGCACCTTGGTGATGCCTAAATGCATCACGGACAAGCTGGGGTTAAAATATGAAGAAATGACTAAGGGAGTCCTGCAGCTAAATGGAACACCAATAAATATAGTTGGGGTGGTAAAAGGTTTGAGCTTGATGCTACACACTTGCCTGACCTTAGTTCTTCATGATGTGGTAGTGGTGGATGTCCCTCCTTACTTTGCCATTTGCTTGTCCATGGATTTTACATCTAAGATAGGTAGCTACCTAGCAACAAATTGGTCCTACCTAGTTTTTAGAACCAAGTATGGGACTAAGGTCAAGATTGAATCAGATCCACTCCACAAAGATCATCTGGAACCATACTCTCTCAAGGTGTCAAATGTTAGCTATGCCATTATTGACCAAGAAGAGTTCCAAGTGGATCAATCTCCATCCTCTACCCTTGAAGGAGTTGCTGACCTACTCTTAAATGAATGGGGAAGTGATAACTTCAAGCACGATCCTTAAAAATTCATAGAATATGTAGGCCTTGGAATTTATTTCATACATGAAGAGGGTACTTTTGTACCAAATCTAATGAAGGCAAGCCAAGCAAGCTCAAGTCTATGGTAGTTGTTCTTTGATGGCTCAAGAAGTAAGTTGGGAGCTAGTGGTGGAGTGGTGTTAGTTTCTCCTTCAAAGGAGAGATACTTTTTGGCTTTTTGGTTTCAATTTTCTTGCATGAGCAACATTACAGAGTATGAATCCCTCATCCATGGTTTGGAGTGGGTGAGGAAAAGAGGAATCAAAGAGCTATAGGTTTTTGGTGATAGTGAGCTGATTGTCAATTAGGTAAGAGGCCAAAATTAACAAATAATTCTTTACTAAAGTACTACAAACATAAGGTATGGGACTTAGTGGAGAATTTATTTGCTTTCAATATTACCTCCATTCCTAGAGATTAGAACAAACAAGCAGATAGGCTGGTAGTAGTTGGTGCCCAATTTAATATTTCTCAGCAAATAGGCCGTGACCGTAGTTCACACCACTTGAAGGTAGTAATTTGGCCCTCTGTACTTGACAACATCACCAACTAGCAAGTCTTTGATAGTGACCAACAAATAACACTCTTCTTGTAAGAAGAAGCTGAGTTTGTTGCAAAAAACTAGGTTAAGCTACATCAGCAATATGGTAGCCAAATTGTTCAGCTAAAGAATAATAAACCCCCCAAAGGCTTGGTCACTCTAGAGAGTATCTTCAATGGAGATGACCAGTTTAAAAGCAACAAGGCATGCATCACAACAAAGAAGGAGAACTATGAGAAGGTTGAAATATTTGAGGATAAGCTTCTTGCACTTGGGAAAGTGTGCACAGACCGTGAGAGGCAGACCTTCATCTTGTTGTGCCAAGAGTTTGTTGATGTCTTTGCTTGGGAATATAGCAATTTGAAGGGTCTCAACCCAAGTTTGGCCCAACATACCATTGAGCTGAAAGAAGGTGCCAGGCTGATCAAGTAGAAGCAAAGGCCTGTCAACCCAAAGATTGAGCCTCTCATGCAAAAAGAACTACCAAGTTGATTGAGTCTAGGATAATATTTCCAATCAAACACTCCTCTTGGCTAGCTAATCTTATTCCTGTCTAGAAAAAGAATGGGGAGATCAGACTATGCATTGATTTTAGAGACCTTAATAGAGTCTCTTTGAAAGACCATTATCCTCTCCTAAGCAAGGAGTATATCCTTCAAATGGTGATAGGTAGTGAGCATTTCTCCCTCCTAGATGGGTATTCAGGATATAATCAAATTTTGGTGCAAGACTATGATCAATACAAGATAGCCTTCACTACCAAATGGGGGACATTTGATTAAAGAAAAATGCCATTTAGACTATCCAATGCTAGTGCCACCTTTCAGTGAGCCATGGACATGGCCTTTTAAAGCCTAATAAATAACATTATGCTAGTGTATCTTGATGATGTGATAGTTTTCTCCAAGGAGGCAGGCCAACACATGAAACATCTCAAACAATCTTTGAGAGGTGTAGAGAGTTTGGTATTTCTCTCAACCTGAGGAAATGCATGTTCATTATCCACAAGGGGAAAATCCTTGGCCATGTTATTTCTAAGGAAGGCTTGACCATTGATCCAAAAAGATTTTGTTCCATCTTGGAGCTATCCTTGCCTAAACACAAGAAGGGCCTACAAAGCTTCTTCAGCAAAATAAATTTCATCAAGATATTTATTCCAAATTTTGTGGAGGTAGTCAATCCATTGACCTCTATGCTGAAGAAGGATGAGGAATTCATGTGGATAGCACAAAGAAAGGATAGTTTTGAAGAAATCAAGTAGGCCATAGCCTAAGCTCCTACTTTGATTAGCCCTAACTTCACCAAATATTTCAACCTCTACACCTTCAAAAATGAAGTGGTAATCTCCACCATGCTTACCCAAGCAAATGGTGATAACCTTGAATAACCACTTGCATTTTTTAGCTAAGGCCTAGAGGGTTTTGAGGTCAGGTACACATATGTGGAGAAGTAAGTCCTTTCAGTTATATAGAGTCTAAATAAATTTAGGCATATGCTATTTAATAGCATAATTCACCTCATGGTTCCACATCCTGGCATCAAGGATTTCTTGATCAATCGAGACTTGAATGAAAAGAGAGTGGGGTGGATCACTAAGGTGATGGAATATGACATGGATATCAAGATCACCAAGCTAGTAAGAGGGAGAGGCCTATGTGAACACCTTGCTATAGACTTTAAATAGTAAAAGGAGGATAGTCTACTAATTCATGATGCAGCTACATCAAAAGAATCAGCTATCTTGAAGGATTAGACATCAGACTTTGAGGCATTTCCTTCTCACTGGTGAGTGCCTGCAGGGCCTTGATAAGACCAAGAGGAGATATTTTAGACTCCAGTGTCTCTCTTATGTCTTGATTGATGGAGTGATGTTCAGAAGGGATCTCTTAGGATTCCTTTTAAGGTGCATAGACCCAAGTCAGGCTGATAGGGTGTTATCCAAGTTCCATGATGGGCCAGTCGGTGGTCATTTTGCTCTTAAGGCTACAACTATAGGAATAATGAGAGCTAGTTATTTCTAGCCCACTCTATTCACGGACACCCATGCCTAGGTAAGAAAGTGCCAAAAATGTACACTTTTTGATGGGAAATAATAGCTGGCTACCATGCCAATTCAGGTGGAGCAGCCATTCATGCAATGGGGCCTTGACTTTATAGGAATGATTAACCCTCCCTCCAGTGCTAGACACAAGTGGGTCTTGACCACCATAGATTATTTTATAAGATGGGTAGAGGCTATTGCTTTGAAGGAAGCCAATGAAAGCGTAGTCCTATATTTTTATGAAGACTTGGTGGAAAGGTTTGGGGTTCCAGCTACCATAATCTCAGATAATGCTTTAGCTTTTCTGGGAACTAAAACAAGTGCATGGGCACTGAGATATGGTATATATCTTAACACTTCATCCAATTACTACCCACAAGGGAATGGGGTGGCTGAATCTACCAATAAGAATTTGATTAACATCATCAAGTGAATAATGGAGGAGAATTAGAGGACTTGGCATGCCAAGTTGAAAATAGCCCTGTGGGCAGATAGGGTCACCCCAAAGAGGGCAATTGGTAACTCACCATACACGCTCATGTATGGAATGGAAGCTAGGCTTCCCATTTCACTTGAGTTTTTAGCCTTAGACCTCACTCACCAGCTACATTTAGAAGAAGGCAATAGCATGGAGGTTAGGCTATGTGAGCTGATGGAGCTCTAAGAGACAAAAGACCAGGATATGGCTTCTATAACTAGCTGCCAATAGCAGACGAAGAGACACTTTGAAAAGAAATCTTCATCAAAAGGTTTCTATAAAGGATACATCATCTTGAAATGGGATGAGGACTAAGCTAAGCCTGTAAAGCATGTGAAGTTTGATGCCTTATGAAGTGGTCCATACGTCATCACTCAGTGCAAGTAGCATATTGCATTCTAACTCTCTAGGTTAGATGGTGAAGAATCGTATATCCTAGTTAATGGGATACATCTTAAGCATTATCACTAAGCCCTTCTCCCATCATGTATATATTTTCCTTTCTTTTTCCCTATTTTCACTAAGTGCTTTTACACATGTTAGTAGTTTTCTTAGTTTTATGTGTGTTTTTGTTTCCTTTTGGGGTAAACCTTCGTGATTGATTCTTGGATATCTCAAGGTTTTTTCTAACTTTTTCAAGTTACATTCTAACTCTATACCCAATGGAATTTAAGGCAACTAGTTTCTAAAGCATAGCAAGCATGCTTCCCCTGGGAGCCACTAATTTGTTGACCAGTTTTGGTCTGGTAGGCCAAAATCAGTTCCCTTCTTTCCCTACTATTTTGATCCAGTTCATTTTTTTAATTTTACATAATTTTGATTTCTATGAACTCTACAGGCATGTTTTCTATAGACTCTATAGGCCTATTTCTATGGACACTGTAGGTCTATTTCTACGGACTCTACAAGCCTATTTCTATAGACTCTATAGGCATGATTTCTACGGACTCTATAGGCCTATTTCTACAGACTCTGCAGGCATGATTTCTATGGACTCTACAAGAAAGAAACAAGTTCTCAACACTTAGGCACAAAATGGACCATTCCAAGTGCCCTTGTGGAGGGCAGGGAAAATTTTCAAAGGGACCAAAGAGAAGGCCAAAAGGGTAATTTTTCCTTCAAAAAAGTGAATAAGGCAAGTTGGAATTCCCATAAAAATAAACAAGACTAAGGCAAAGGCAAGAAATGATTTCCTTCAGACTTTTTATCTAAAGGAATTCCTTCAAACAAAAGTCTGAAGGAATTTGGAGGAAGAGTCGTGAAAGAAAAGCCGATTGAAAAGGAGTAAGTAGGAAAGACAAAGAAGAAACCCTTCGGACAAAATGTCTGAAGGAATTCCTTCAGACTTTTGTCTAAAGGATTTCAGGACCAAGGACCCTGAAGGACCCTGAAGGGCAGGTGCCCTTGCAGGGGACTCTCAGCCAAAAATGAAGGACACTTATCCCAAGCTGAAGGGACACTTCCCCTTTGGAAAGGATCAAAAAAGAAAGCTGAAGGAATTACCAAGGAGGGTGATGGGTGCACAGACATCAAAGTTGGGCACCATGAACTAGTTGTTGGTTTTCAAATGGCAATAGCCCCATGAACGTCAATTTTAAGGCAATGAAATAGCCATTGATATTTTGAGTGTCAAATAGAAGGGAGCCCAAAAAGCTAAAGAAGTAGCAGAAGACAACCCTCAAGGGCTGAAGGAGATAGAAAAGACAAATCCAAAAAAGAGACAAAAGAGCCAAATGTAAAAATAGAAAAAATAGTCTAGGTGGCAAAGGGGAAGGAGTTACTCTAGCGGTTAGAATAGTGCCTACCAAGTGGTCATCAAGGGGTGTGAATAGTGAACAATGCAATCCATTTTTTCTCCATTTTGCATTAATGAGTAGACAAACTTCATGAATGACTTTAAGGAGTATTCTTGTTTGTAAAGAAATGACACAACCTATGTTTTTAAATGCCTGATGTTAGAATCAGAGCTAACACAACATTATGTTTCAGTAGCTTCCTCTTCCCAATGTGCTCAACACACATGGGCCACTTGTCAAAGGGTGCCAAAAGTCTTTTCCAAATGAGGTGATTTTGTTTCCATCTTCTCTATATATATTGTAACTTCTCATTTGAGAAGGGATCTCTCACATTGTAAGGTGAAGCCCTGCCATGTTTTACCTATAATCAATAGAATACACAATTTTTACCTCTATTCTAGTTGGATAGATCTTTGAGTGTGTCTGAGTGTTAGTCTTGTGTTCAGTCATTGCTTCCTAATGCTTTCACAGGGTTGACACCAACACACCTAGTATATACAAAGTGCCATCCCTGTAGGTGACAAGAAGAGCTGTACCTAGAGTGCAGAGGCAAAAGGAGATTATTAAATAGTGTGGTTTCCCTATAGTCCCTTCTCTATGTGTTTCCATTAAAGCCTCCCTATCAAGCTCCCTATAGTCTGGTCCTTTTACAAGTTAAAGTGTATGTATGTGTTCTTGAGGTTCAGAGTTTGAGTGTGAGTAGATCAAACTTGTTTGGTGCATCACCCTATTAGTTTAGGTTCTATTTTTTAGCATCCTTTTCTCTGTTCAACCCCCTAATACATATATCTCTGTGTGTGTGTGTGTGTGTGTGTGTGTGTGTGTGTGTGTGTGTGTGTGTGTGTATTAGCAACTTATTGGAATAACTTAGATGCATCAAAGGGATCTAGCCCTTATCTAGAGACTCTCCCCCTAGTTTTGCTAGGCCCATAGGCAAGAGAGGAGTTTCCATTTTGACACATGGAAGGCAGGAGCTTAGCCTCCTATCAAGGGTACAATCTATTGTGTCAACAATTAAGTCTTAGTATAAAAAATTAAACTTAGTTCATTACATTTTCCAAAGTGTTCCCACCAATTTTTTTCCCATGAAATTTTAATTTAAACTAAAGGATCTAAGCAAGGGTTTTCAAAGGAGGGTTTTAAGACTTTCAAAACATGGATTTAATCTTAAGTTCCCATAGACAAATGGCTAGTAAAAGCCTAAATGAGGATTAATTTATAAAATCAAAGTGTAATCCACTCAATGAGTGTCTCATGAAACCTATAACTAAAACATGATGATCTACTATTTGCAATATTAGGCAAAGTTAAAGTAGGATCATGAACAAATAGGCCACCCTTTTTATGCATGGATGATCTTCAACTATAAAATAGTCTGGAAAACATATCAATTTTTTAGTGTTAAGGTTCATAGTTACACAAGGGTCCCTATTTTTTATAAATGGGGGTATGTTGAACTCAATACTACCTAAAGAGGTAATATCCCTCATTAAATGTTTCCATGGATGACTTAGGAGTATTTTTTAGGATAGTGGTAAGTTGAGGACCATGAGCTTGGTAAATATTGTCTTGGGTCCAATACTAAGGGGGGATAAATGCAACCAAATGGTTTTTGATTTGTCTCATTAAATACTAGACATGTGAGACAAGTTTACTTAAGGTGATCTTTGGTATACCTAAGTTGTTGAATTAAGCAAAGGGAGGTAACATTAATTATTGACCCTTCATCAACTAAGATTGTTCAAATAAGGGTAATATTGATTTTGATTTTATAGAAAGAGGTGGAGCATTAGCTTGAAAAATAATTTCATCCTTAATCATATATTCTTTAAAGAATTTTATCAAAGGTTTTTAAGAAGTACAAATATTTTCAATAGTATGTACTTCTGTTGATAAAAGATCTTGCATAGGTTATTTCACTTCAAGGGAAACTATTTATTCAATGTCTTATAATTATTGCATTAAGAATTTATGATGATATGGAGAAGTACTAACTAGATCCATGAGGGTTATTTCACAAGGCATGGATTTAAGCTCTTCTAAGAAATTCCAATGAGATTTAGAAGATGAAGAACTAGCATGAGGCTTGGAAGGTAATATATTTTTGGTAGGAAGAGAAGTAGTTTGAGGTTCTGATTGTGGGAATGTTTCCTCACTTGTGTTAGAAGGTATGGTAGTGTTAGTGGTGCCTTTGAAAATATGTTCATCAAGTGATGGCTTTTTGGGTTTAGTGATGGGATCTTTGTGGGTGGGTTCATGTCAATAATTGACTTTAGCTGCATTCACATATTGAGAATTGTTATAATATTGGTCATAGTTAGTGTCAATTATGCATATATCCTCATTTGAATGATGTGGGTTGGAAGTTGAAAATGTTTTTGGATGTTTAGAGGAGGAATGTTTAGTAAATCATTTATTTTTAGAGGTGTTAACATAATCATGATGATGCATTTTGATTATAGCATCATGATTGAATGTATTTGCTAACATAAAAGAAACAAAAAATTTATTAAGCCCACAAAATGTTTCATGAGAATGACCCACATTGGCATGAAACCAATAAAATTTGTTAGGGTCATACCATGTAGGTGGATTATTAGTATATGTGAAAGGTTTATAAGATGTTAATAATTGATTTATTTGTTGAATAGTTAAGGGTGCATGGTAAGCTTGGGTGTTATCCACTTTGTCTACTCCTAGTTTTATTTGAGGAGGATTTCCAATGATTACGTTAGTAGATATTTGGAAATATCCCTTGATGGTTTTAATGTTGGGATCAAACTATTTCATAAGAAAGTATTGTCTTTTAGCTTGATCAATTGCATCATTTAGAGTTTGAGGAGAAAAATGTCAAATCTTATATTGAAGGAAAGGTGTTAAGGTGGTTATGAATAGTTTAAATAAGTTATCATCATTCATGTTATGATCAGCTTTGTGAGCCAAATATTTCCATCATTTAATGAAATCATGAGCTGATTTATAATGGGATTGTTTAGCATTGATGAAATGACTAATATATTTTTTAGGAAGATCATTATGTTGAAATTATTTAACTAGATGATTGACTAAATCCTCAAGTTTCCATATAGAATGTTTAGGGAGTTGATTATACCATGCTAATATGTCTCCTATGAATGTTTAGACTAAAATTTTGGTAGTGGAAAAGTTATTATTTGAATCCACTCTTTATAAATATTACCAAATGATTTAAGGAAAGATGCATGGCCTTTAGTCCCATCATATTTAATAGTTGGAAATATATTTTCAATATCAATATAAATTAGGAAGAGGGATAAAGGTTAATTTTTAATATTTTAGAGCATTTTATTATGCATAGGGGGTTGGGAAATGATATTTACTATGGCATCTCTAAGAGGTGGAGGGTTACAATTTTGGTTATTTTTGGGTAGGATAATAAGAGGTTGATTAACCATGTTTAATAAATGATGTTTCATTTGCATCATTTGAGAATTATTAGATGTTTTCATAATATTCATTTGTTGTACTACTTGTTCAAGAATTTGAGTGGTGTTAATTGGTGGATTGGGGTTACTAGTGTTTAAGGTGGATTGTTAGGATTGGTAAGAGGAACATTCCCTAAATTAGTATTAGGGGATGGGTTATAGGGTGATGGGTTTTTAGTGTTTAATATATTTCATATAGGGTTATTAGTTAGGCTTGTGTCAATTACCCGTACAATTCAATAAGGTGCTTTAGAGAGAGAATTATCTTGAGAAGTGTGAAATGGATTTGATATGTTAGTGTCATCATTTGGAGTAATTTTTACCATATTGTAGTCTAAAGATGATGGGTGAGAGAAAGTGCACCAAGAGTGATAATCCTCTTAGCTAACAAGGGTACAAAATAAAGACCATCTCTTAATCATCTAAATGGATTAAGGTTCTCTAAAATGATTATAATAAGGGATTTCATGATGTTTGGAATAAGAATCTAAGAACAAAGAGAAATAGTGAAAAGTAGGATCAAAGTTGGCTAGATATAGAATAATATCAACCAAAAGGTACAGAGTTGATTGGGTTGATAGAGCTTTGGAAGGAAGAGCAACATATTTTTTTAAGGAAAGGACATAGTCAAATCAATCGACTATGTTTTGTGGAGAAGGACTGAAAGCCAGCCTATGAGAGACTGGATCAAATAGAATAACTATTAATACAAGAGAATTTCCATAGTCCATTGAATTAGCTAGAGAGTTTTTAGAAAAAAAACTATGTTTTTGTTTTTTGTTTGATGTTTCAAAGTCTATTAAATTAAAAGAAATGAAAATAATATTAATGTCATTAGCTATTTAGGTTTTTACATTTTTGTTATTTTCAATTTTTTGACTTATATATATATATATATATATATATATATATATATATATATAAGTCAAAAAATTGAAAATAACAAAAATGTAAAAACCCAAATAGCTAATGACATATATATATATATATATATGTGTGTGTGTGTGTATATATATATATATGTATATGTATATATATATATATGTATATGTATATATATATATGTATATGTATATATATATATATGTATATGTATATATATATATATATATATGTATATATATATGTATATATATATATGTATATATATATATATATGTATGTATATATATATGTATGTATATATATATGTATGTATATATATATATATATATATGTATATATGTATATGTATATATATATGTATATATGTATATGTATATATATATATATATGTATATATATATACGTATATATATATATGTATGTATATATATATGTATATATATATATATATGTATACATATATATACATATATACATATATGTGTGTGTGTGTGTGTGTGTGTGTGTGTGTGTGTGTGTATGTGTATGTGTGTGTGTGTATACATATATATATATATATATATATATATATATATATATATATACATATACATATACATATATATATATATATATACATATACATATATATATGCATACATACATATATATATATACATATACATATATATATATGTGTGTGTGTGTGTGTTTAATTTTCAATTTTTAATATAGTTTTTAATAATTCATCTCTTTAATAAAAATATAAATAATAATTAAATAAAATAAATCAAAATTGCATCACAATGACATCAATGGGCCGAATTGATATATCTATAAAGGGATTACTAAGTCTATAAAATTATCTATTCATTCTCATTCTCTAATGATGGTTCATGTAGTATGAACTAAAACATCAGACAAAAAATAAACACATAGTTTTTTATAAGAACTCTCTAGCTAGAAAAACTATATTTTGTGGAAGATAAAAAATTTATGATACATAGTCAAGTGGGTTGATTATGTTCTAAGGATAAAGATATATTTTGATAGTTATGAATCTAGATGATCTAGTGTTATTTTATAGAATACTTAAAATAAACACACATGAAACTAGGTCTAACCAGTTGACCTAGTTGAAACACATAGCACAAAATTTATACCAATGTTAGGTGATAAAATTTTTATAATACATCATACAATTAATAGAGATAAAGTAGTAAAATATAAATTCTAATCTATGTGATCATTCCTAAATATTTTAAATTATAACTTTTAGAAATAAATGTGATAGAGAGTTGGCTATAAAAAGGAATTAGATATGCAATCTAAGGATAATTTTAGGTAGTTAATGTTGAAGGGGATCTATATTGGTGATGGTACTGGATTGATATTGGGGCCTAACCCCTAACTAGGTAAATTATGTATGTTAGAGAAAAATATATAAAAACATAGTCAAACAAGTTGAATGAGTCTCTTAGGCAAGAAAACAAGTTACATAACTATGTTGGTCTAGTCAACATAGTTCACTATAGGTTATAAATTTATTGACTAAAAACTATGAAAAATGGGAGTGTAATAAAGAAAAGAAATGACTAAGATGGTGAGAATGAACATGATGATTTTGAATATGTTGAATTTATTGTTTCATATTATGCCATCTAGATGAAGATATTTAACTTGATAATAGAGTCAACTGGATCAACTAAGTTTGAAAACTTGTATGTAAAGTAATGAACTAATTTAAATAGATCAATCTAATTACCTATGGTTGAAGATGATTTCTATAAATAAAATAGAGTTGATCAGATTGACTACATGTTTGATGCAGGGGAACCAAGAAATGATGTCAATTTAATCATGAGTAGGTGTTATTAGTCTTAAAACATGCCTTAAAAGGCATTTGAGCTTATAAAAGAGTCTTAGATTGTGTCTAGGTGGCCCATTGGCATTTTCCTACCAAATTGGGCATTTGAAAATTTGAATTTGAGTATGTTCACATGTATTTTAATGTGTTGTCTATAAATCCATGTTAATTAAATGTTGTCATAGGATCCTATGTGAATCTAGGTGTATATAAAGGGGTTAGTTGTGTACATGAGAAATCACAAACCAATATAATGAGTGTAAACCCCCTTTGAGGGTGGTTGTAAATGAGTTAGTTATGCAAAAGAGTTAGTTTCTTATATATGCAATGAGTTTTTGGTTTGATATAGATTGTAGTCTTGTAGAATAGAAGCCAAGTTAGGTAGATAAGATGTTAGTAGGACTTAAGGAGTCAGTTTTGGAGTTGGGAAAAGTAGAGGTACAAAGGAGAGGAAGAGCAAGTGAAGGAAAATAACTCAGTACCCTATTATCAATGGTAATGTAATCAATGTATAAAGGAGAATCAATAAAATTAGCATGATTAAAGTTTATATATCTCAGTATCTTTATATGGATGTTGTTTATGATTGTAATGAAGTGTTATTCAAGCCATAATGTTTTGGAAAAATAGTGTTTGAATGTTTTCAAGAAAGTGTTTGCAGGATTGTCAATATAATTAATGGAGTTTGCAAGACTAATGTTCAAAAAAAACTTGTCAAGAAATTTAAATATAATTTAAGGTGATTCCCAGGTAAAAATTTATAAATGAAATAGTAGATTTTGTTGTTCATATATGTATCTTTGTGTCTGAATCTAGTAAGGAAATAGAATGCAAAATAGTTCTGTGTAAAGTATGTGTTCAATACTCAGTCAAGTTCCTTGAATTGAATGGTTAATCAAGACATGAGATGGATTATGTATTGGTATAAAGAAAACATATACAGTCATCAAGGAGGGATCAAAACCTTATAGAAATATGATTGAAACTTTAGCAGAGATAAGGTTTAGTGAAGGAAAGGTGATAAGAAGGAGAAAAGGGTTAGTAGTGAGTTAAAGTGGAGATATAGTTGGAAGGACATTAAGTCAGAGAATGTTTTAGGATACTCATGAATGGACTATGTGAGGTAGGTTCCATTTAAGTCTACATAAGATATTTTATGCATAAAACATGAAGACAAAGAGTATTGAAAAGTAAGACAAAGTGAATGTAATAAGTTAAATGAGAAAAGAATGAGGATAATAGAGGTCCTTAAGGTAGACAAAAGAGCATTCAAGGAGTCTGAACATGAAGATGATGTGAGAAATTGACAAACTTAAGAAGATTTAGGAGATTGAATGCAAATTTACATATGGAACAAAAACCTATCAAACAAGTCATATATAATGTAAGGTATTTCCTAAGTAAAAAGTTATCAATGTAATCTTGGAATTTGTTTTTCATATATGTATCTTTGTTTTTGAATCTAGCAAAGAAACAAAGTGTAAAATAGTTTTGTGTAAACTCTATGTTCAATACTCAATTAAGTTCCTGAATTGAATGGTTGATCAAGACATGAGATGGATTATATTTTAGTATAAGGATAACATATATATTCATCAAGGAGGGATAAAAACCTTATAGAAACATGATTGAAACTTTAGTAGAAATAATGGCTTTCAAAACTCTATTTTGTTTATACACAAACTGATTATGTTAAAGAACTAGTTGAAAGATTGAAAGGTAAATGACTTGAAGTGTTTTGTGGGATAAAGACAATATGAATTGGAAAGGTGATAAATTATGACCCTAGTGGAATGTTCATAGACATTTTGGTAAGCAATCATACTTTAAAACCCTTAGATTTCTTTTGTTACAAAGAGACTGTATTCTTAGAACTTTACACAATCTATGATTAGAACATGTTTGAAAGGGAATCAAGAGAAGTTCAAGTTTGGAAAAGGTAGTGGAATTTCATAAAAACCTTTTTCAAGTATTTAGGACATTTTTAACTTATTATAAATTCATTAAACTAGTTTTGAGCCCTCTCAAGCTAATACAGTTTTTAAAAACCTTAGATTAGGGTTATAAGACTAAAAATGGAATATCTAGCAAATGATCTAGTGGAATGAGCTAAAAATTGGTAGTAATAAGGATTTTAACATGCTTTAAGTTATTATGAAATTTTTAGGCATGTATGGACACCGTACATGTTTAAATAACTAAATGTTTTTTTGATAGGGTTTAATAAGGCTAATTTACAAGGAATAGGAGGCTAAAAAGAGTAACTTGGCAATGATTCAAGGTATGAAATTTCATGAAGTGATATAGGACCATATAGGGTAATCTAATCCAATGTTGATTTGTCAAGATTCAATAGTGAGAATTGGTACAAGTAGAAAAATCATAAAAAATGGCTACTAGGTTAGCATAGTGGTTGAAGGATTGAGTAGTAAAGTGGACTCTTGAGATTGTACAAGGGTGTGATTTGTATTGAGACAAGTTTTTGAAGACATATATAGTCCAAATATGATAAATGGTGTACACTTAAGACTAGATTAATCAAAGAGAGGTTTTTGGCCTAGTGAAGCCTTGAACTAGTGAAGCTAGTGGGAGTAGAGAGAGAGAGAGAGAGAGAGAGAGAGAGAGAGAGAGAGAGAGAGAGAGAGAGAGAGAGAGAGAGAGAGAGAGAGAGAGAGAGAGAGAGAGAGAGTTAAGAATGAAGGAATACAAGTTTATATTGGATAATAGGAATAATTAGAGAATTAAAATCATCATTAAGAGTGTAATTTGTCAAGATAGTGATGTCAAACATAGAGAGAGAGTTTCCAGACAAGTATAAATGGAGAAGTTTGATTACATAATTATTGTTTGCAAATATCATAGCTTATTTAGGTAGAGTATGTAATAAGGACTCTGCATCATTGGGTATCATATTAAGAGTTAATTTCATGGGAAGAGAAATCAAGGACAAATAACAAGAAATTAAGGTACATGTTGATTTAAGTTTGTCATTTTGAGTTTTGTTATGTTTATGCCATATTGTTGAGTGATAAGTAGAAAGTGTGAGATTGGTAGCTATCCATAAGCCAGTGGAAGCTTGAATGTGTAAGAGAGATATTAATAATCTAAAGAGAAATATCTTAGGTTATCTTGAGGAAAGAGAAGAGTGTCCTAGTGAAAAGACAAAAGAGGAGATAGAGACCCAAGAGAGGTCAAGATGTGGCAAGTGAGAGAAGGCATGTCAGAAAGAATAGATCTAGATGAGACCAATAGATTGATAGAAATATTGGAGGAGATGAGGATAGAGAGAATAAATATAAAATAGGGCATGATATATAAGATATACCATAAGGATAATATGAATAGAGAGATGAAGTAAATGCAAGAGGTGAGGTAGCAGTTGGATGATCTTCTGGCTAAGATAGAGAAGGTGAGAGAAATGGAAAGCCCATATTGTGGATGGGTGATGAGAAAGAAGCCACTCAAGTGTAAAATCAAGATATAGATGAAGATAAGGTAGTTTTTATGCCTAAAATTTTATTCATAGGGTTTACATAATGCTAAAAAACACTTCTCATTTTTGGATTCAAAGAATCCATTACATGAGTTGCTAGTTTTGATATTCTTGATATCTATAGTAGGGTAGTAGCTAAGTTATACAACTATTCAAAAAATGAAATATAAGTGGTTGTTGGTATAAAATGTGGTCTTGAAACTTATTTTTGAAAGGTCAAAGTAATTTGAACTAAGTATAGTGAATTATGATCAAAACCTAAAGACTAACACCTAATTTAGCATGAATATTTACAATGAAATAAACTACAATGAATTGATAAAAAAAAAGATAAAATAGGAAGGGTAGGGTAGATAGAAGATGAATATTAATAATCTTTAGTCTATAAATTATGACAAAGATTAAATTTCATCAAAGACATTCACTCAAACCAATAAATGACATGAAATAGCCAAAAGCATCGATCCTATCATATATCAGGCAAATGTCTAAGGATAGTTGAAACAATGCAAATAAGAAACCAATTTTAATTTAAGGATTTAATTCCACAGGAAAATTTCAAAAGCACATCTTCAAGAAAATCAAAGAAAATGAAATGAATCTAAAATCTTTAAATCAACCAAGCATAATTTCAAATTGATAACTCTACATTAACATGTACACATCTAGAATCCATAAAAGAATTCAAATATGAACATCAAACCAAATACTTGAGGAAGTAGCCATGATAAAAATCACACAAAAAATATGATCCAAAACTCAGTATTTATGGTTGATAAATATTCAATAGCATAGAAATAACACAATAACAATGAATTCTCTGAGAAGAGATGTAGTATTACTCAAGATCGCAATACAAATATATGCTTATCTCTAGGAAGATATGTTTGTCTTCACATTTTGGGTTACCTCTTCATTTATACACATTTTGAAAGCATGGGTATTATGTGGAAAGTCACTAATCTTGAGGAAGATTAAGTGGTTTGACTTCCAAGATTTAAAACAATACAGAATTCAAGAAATTACTATTTTTAGAAACTTACTATTTTTAGACTACACTACTAAAATTGAAATTTGGGGCACTTATATTGGGTTTTTGGGTGTCAAAATTCATTGACTGGAGCTTAATTCCATCTCACGATATTATCCTAATTCTTAGCTTTCAAATGGTTCAAACTGTGAGTCAATTGGAGCTACCGTGTAAAAGTTATGGCTCCCAGAAGTTTCATCATCAATTGGGGTGGAACTATCACCCGAATTGTCACCCAGATCATTCCTCCCTCCTTGAAAAGTGATGGTCCCCATTACATCAATGTTACCCATCAGGTGTGGTATTTTTGTCTTGATTTTATTCTCTGTGAGCCACTCACCTTAGTGGCTAAGCTGGCCCCTTTTGACCACTTGATAAAGCAGATTAGAGCATCCTCTTGTTGTCTTCATCCAGGTGTCCACAATCTGATCCTCTTCCACTAGAGCAAAACTCTATGGATCAATCTCATCAATGTATAGTTTTTCTACTACAATTTAATTTTCTAATAGAGGTGGGTGATATGGTTTGAGGAGCTCCACATTGAATATTGGATACAGACCAAGGTAGGCTGGTAGGTTCAACTCAAAAGCATTTTCTTCAACTTTTTTGGTGATGGTGTAGGGACCATATCGTATAGGCTGAATCTTTCTATGTGGACCTAAAAGTCATTCCTTTTGAATCCATAACTAAACCTTATCACCCACAACAAAATGGTGTGCAATCCTATGTTTTTCATGGCATTGCTTATACTTCTGATTCATCTTCTTCAAGATGTCTTGAACTTGTTGCTGGATGTGTTGCTTTTATTCAATAAACTTTATTACTTTTGATACCTCAGATCTTCCATGAGGTGTGTATTCCATGGTGGAAAATGGAACATCTATATCAATTGGAGCCATGGGTTGGAACCCAAAACATACTTGGAATGGACTGTGCTTAGTCAAGCTGTGTAGTGCCCGATTATATCCATGTTGTATGAAAATAATTCCCTCATCCCATGTGCATGGATGTTTGGAGAGATACATCCAAATCATGTGAACAATCAAGTAGTTTACCACCTCTATTTGACCATTAGTTTATGGATGGAAGGATGTGGACTTCATCATCTTAGTATCCATCATCTTCCATAGAGTAGACTAGAAGATGCTCAGGAACCTGCTATCTCAATTTGAGACAATGGACTTGGGGAGACCAAAATGCAGCCATACATGACTAAAATATAGTTGAGTAGTTTCCTCAGTAGATATATTTTTATGACAAGCAATCATGATAGCCATTTTTGAAAAATGTTCAACTACCACAAAAATATAGTCCTTACCATGTTTTGAAGTGGGCAAACCTGAGATAAAATCCATTGAGATGGATTCCCAAGGCCTAGTTTGTTCTGGCAATGGCATGTACAATCCTTGCTTCTTATTTGTTGGCTTGGATATCACACATGGGGTGAAAGATTTGAGATATATTTCCACATACTTTCACATATGGGTCTAGTAGAAGTGTTTTTGAAGAACTTCCAATGTCTTTTCAATACCAAAGTGTCCAGTTGTCCTACTGAAGTGTGCTTCCCATATCATCTTTTATTGCTCTATAACTAGAACACAAATGTGACCCATATAATAGAGGACATTATCTTGTAAATAGAAACCAGAAACATGTTTACCTTTTTGAAGCACTTGATATGTATCAACAAAGGTAGGATCTACTTCATACAGAGCACCCCAAGTGGTAGTCTCATGTTCGCACAGGTCAAGAACTATTGTGAGTGCAATAATTGTTGGGTAGCTCAAACAATCTATAGTTATATTTGAGCTTCCCTTTTTGTGTTTGATTATCAGGTGGAATTGTTGAAGATATGTGGCCCACTCTTGGTGCCTCTCATTTCATAGTTTGCTTTGTGTCTGGATGAATTTTAATGGTTTATGGTCAGTGTGGATGACCATCTCTTTCCCCAAGATGTAGTGTTTCCATTATTTATAGGCTTGTACAATGGCATAGAGCTCCTTATCATATGTTGGATATTTCTTGACTGTATCAGTGAATTTTTTACTATGATATGCAATAAAATGGCCATGTTGCATGATGACAGCTCCCATGGCATATTCAGATGCATCTGTCATCAACTCAAAAGGTTTATGCAAATTTGGCAAGGCAAGAACGGGGGCTAAGTAGAGTCTGTTCTTTAAATTCTCAAATTCCCTTTTTTATATTTCACCCCACTGAAATGTAACTTTAGCTCCTCCTTTAGTCACTTGGGTTAGTGACCAAGCAACATGTGAAAATCCAAGAACAAATATATGATAGAAATTTGCAAGACCCAAAAACCTGTGAAGCTCTGTGAGGGTCCTTGGTGTGGGCCATTCTCGAATAAATTGAATCTTTTCTAGATCAACATAGACCCCTTCCTCATTCACAACATACACAAGGTACTGAATTGTTGTCATCCCAAATGTGCATATGTCAAGATTTACATACAACTTGTGCTCCTGAATAGTTTGAAGCACCTTATGAACATGTTACAAATGTTCTTCCCATGTTTTGCTATAGATGAGTATGTCATCTAAGTAGACAACCATGAATGAGTTGGTGAAGGGTCTTAGGATGTCATCCATCATCCTCATGAAGGTTGTAGGTGCGTTAGTTAAGCCAATAGGCATAACCAACCATTCAAAAAGCACCTCCTTAGATTTGAGTGCAGTCTTCCAGACATCAGTGGGATCGATGGGAATTTGGTGATAACTAGATTTGAGATCAATTTTGGTGAAGAAATTTGCACCACAGAGCTTGTCCAGCAGGTCATCAATCCTAGGGAGAGGGTAGTGATTCTTCACAGATATTTTATTTAGGGCTCGATAGTCAATGCAAAGCCTCCATGTTCCATCTTTCTTCGATGCCAAGACAATTGGGCTACCACAAGGTGAAGAGCTTGGCTTGATGTGACCCTTTTGGATCAATTATTGAATCTATCTTTTTATCTCATCATTCTCCAAAACTGATCTACGATACATAGGATTGTTAGGCAAAGGTGATCTTGGGATCAAATCAATAGAATGTTTTACCTAGTAATGCAGTGGAACTCCTATAGGGTGACTTGAATAAGTCATCATATTCTCATGTGATTTGTCTTATCTACTTTTGTTGTTGTGTTGATTGTGTAGTTAGGACTGCAACATCGGCCTTCTTGGATTTCTGTGGTTTGACCACCATGAGAACAAATTGCTTTGTGTTTTCCACTAATCTCTTACATTACTTAGCACTAATTAGGGAGACAAATGTGGGAGGTGGTACCTCTAGTACCCTATAGCACTGTGTTCCAAGAGTGAGGGTCATCCTTTGAGTTCATGATTCATAGATGCCATGTCACTCATAAATGAATGGCTAACCAAGGAGTACATCACAAACATCTAGATTGATCACATCACACAAAACTTCATCATGGAATGGTTTTATAGCATATGAAAGAAGACACTGATGGGTGACACGAAGGTCTCTCCCTGGCCTCAACCATCCAATATTGTAGGGCTTTGGATGAGGCTTCATGGATAGATTTAGACTTTTCACAACTTTAGCAGAGATTAAATTCTTTTGACTCCCACTATCAAGAATGAAATGTAGAGGCTTACCTTTACCCATAATTTGGAGTGAAACAATCTTTCCTTGTCATCTGGTCTTTTCTCATGAGTCTATGATGAAGTGATGATGGTGTTAGTTTTAGCATCTACAATTTATTCTTCATCCTCTTTGACTATTGGTTATGTATGAGGAAAAGTAGTAGATGTCGAGTATTGTGACTCAGAGAGCAGTGACTTGATGGCTCGACATTCTTCTTTGGAGTGAGTTCCAATTTTGTGGTAATCACACCATTTTCTAGCCTTCCCCTTCTGGGATTTCTTATCTTGAAACTCCTTCTGCTTCCAATTTTGGTCTCGTGTTTGACCTTCCTTGTCACTTTTCCATTTTGAGGGTTGACTCTTTGTATTATTTCTACCATGCTTCTGTTTAATCTTCACTATGAATTTGTATGCGTCACTGAGGGTTTCTAAATTAAAGAGTTCCATTTCCCCCATATGTACCATTGTATTCCACCATGATATCTGAGATTCTTATGTTTCTCACTTTCTTGAATTCCCAATCTTGTAGACGAATAATGAAAAGTGTCTTTGTAATCTTGAATAGATTAGTCCTTACCTTGGCGAAGTTGTTGCCACTATATGTACAGATCATCATATGCTCTGATGGGATAGTATTCTTCTTTCACCACTTCCACAAAATCATCCCAGGTAGGTTCCACCTTAAGGCCAATGTCATCTATACTAAACCTCTTTTTGTACACTTCCCACCTATTTTCCATGGGCAATGATGCTTTCAAAAGAGCAAAAGTGATCTTTTCTCCATCAAAGAACTGATTTACAGAGAAGTAGGAAGACAATTGATCCAACCAATTTTATAATACATCAGCATTGATTTTGCCTTCAAATGTAGTAATATCAAAATTTACCTAAACCTTGAAGGGTGTTGGGGCACTAAAAGGATGTTCCTTAGATGAGGAGACAAGTGTAGCCGCAGAGCCAGAATTTCCCATCAGGAGTGTTTGAAGAATTTGGGCAAAATGTTGTAACATCTATGCTTATTGCCATTCAAGGGCTTCATTCACCATTTCCTTGAAAGGATCATATGTCTTGATGTCATCCACCATTTGAAGTCATTTGGAGTGAATAGGTGGAAAGTTTGGAAGCTCTGTTGTTTCCCACCCAAGCTTCTTATAGCCTGACCTCATCCTCAGGATCATACACTCTCAAGACAAACCACTCTGATACCACTAATCCAAAACTCATAAGTTTTGGTTGATAAATATTTCAATAGCATAGAAATAACACATTAACAATTAATTCTCTGAGAAGAGATTTAGTATTACTCAAGATCGCATTACAAATATATGCTTATCTCTAGGAAAAGATGTTTGTCTTCACATTTTGGGTTACTTCTTCATTTATACACATTTTTAAATCATGGGGAGGATTTTTAAGGTCAAAAATATTGAGTTATATTAATTTTTTTGACTTCCAAGATTTAAAACAATACAGAATTCAAGAAATTACTATTTTTAGAAACTTACTATTTTTAGACTGCACTACTAAAATTGAAATTTATGGAAATTCCATAAGGTTTTATGGGGTCAAAATTCATCTAGTGGATCTCAATGTAATCTCATGATTTTATTCTCATTCTTATCTTTCCAATGGTTCAAACGGTGAGTCAATTGGAGCTATGGTGCAAAAGTTATGGCTCCCGGAAGTTTTGTCATCAATTGGGGTAGAACTGTCACCCGAATTGTCACCCAGATCAAAATATGAAACAATCTTTGCAAAATTCCCTTTCTTGCATTACTTGCTCCAAATTTACACAAAATTTTTGCTCTAAAAAAATTTCCCCTTTTATAAATGACAATACTCCCTTTTATAGAATACCTTGAGGTATGTCGGTTAGTCACTATCAAATGATAATTAGTCAATTATCAAGGACAATTGTCCTTATACAACATTATATAATTAGACACTTTACAAGTGGACTAACCTATAATAAATTTGAATTAAAAATTGAATATGCTTTTATAGACTAGAATATTCCTTTTTAAAATGATGTACATATTCCTATACAAATTAATATTCTAATTCAACATAATTGACTTGGAGATGTTACTTGTTGCTTTTGCTCCAAGATCTTCATTGATTTTTCAAGTTGCTCACCAATTAACCTAAGGTTAATAATTGGTTCCATGAATAATTCTTCTTGTTTCCCTATTAATTTTTTGAAGTCCTTATCAGCCCTATCTGAGGCCTCCTTAATGGTCCTAGCATCACCTATCTTCTCCTTTGTATATAGGATCATGTCCAAGATTATTTTATTATCTACCCCTATTTTGCTTTAGTTTTTATTCTTTACCTCTTACATGAATTGAGTATCCATTTGTTGGAACTCCTCATCCATTATAAACCCAATAGGATTGAGTGTAGTTGGGTCCTTGATCAATATCCCTACTATATGCACAATCTGATTCATTAATTCCTTGAAATATTTAGAAAGACCTTCCATTCCCTTGGACCATTTGTTCAAATCCTTTTTATTTTCTATCAATATTACCATAGCCATATTTAAATGAGCTAGGTTGACTATTTTAAACCTAGGAATTTGATCTTCTATTAATATGTTGATTAATTCCTTTACTTTATTATATGAACCCTATCATTGATTCAATTGGTTCATAACATAGTACTCTGTTTGCTCACCATATCTTACTTAGACCTTATTGACTTCAAAGAGTTGAATGTGTCATACATAGTAGCTTCAAATCTGGTGATAATGTTCCTTACAAATGATAGGATAGACTATTCTTCTAGGTTCTTGTTTTCTTGCCTTAGCCCTTTGATAGTAGCTTACACCATTTTTGATGAGGACTATGCCAACTCTAGGACATCATTTTAAAATAGTGGATCCTCACTTAGCCTCTTTCCTTTATTTTGAGTCAAATGGGTCAAAGGATCCACCTTTAGATATATAATCTCTTCACCACCATTTATGACTATTATATAGGTCACTCTTTAGAAACCAGTAATATCTAGATCAAATCTGACCCCAACTAAGGATTAACTCATTTGTTTACATGGCATCCCTACTTGTATGTCAATTAACTAAATTGGAGTAGCCAATCTCTTTACTTCTTCCTCTTTCAAGGCAATGATCCATGGTTTTAACTCTTGTTACATAGGAATGTTAGTAGCTTTGAATAAATCTCAAGGATTATAAGTAGGAAACTTTTCTAAACTTGTTTCATAAATGAACCATTCAGGAATAGGTGGAACATATATTATATTCTCTTCACTAAATAGATTGACATTTTTAAAAGTTGGTTTGATAGTCACTTTAGATTTATTAGCTTTTGAGACAATGACATTCTCAACTTTCCTCTTAGGAGTGTCAATAACCATCAAGCCCAATAAATTTCCCTTATCTTGTTTGACTTCTTCAACCTTCTCTTTTGTATCTAAAGTTGACTCATATATCATAGATAACATTCTGAGTGCACCTTCAATAGATTGATTAGGATCTAATGCTATCACATGAACCTCCTATTGAGGTAAATCTTATCCTGCTGCCTTGGAAGGTTCAAGATCTGATGAACTTGAAGAAATTTCATCTAGTCTTTTATATTTTGATCTATGCTCTATTTGTAATTTTTCTATGATAAGCTTAGAAGAACCAACATTGATCAAATGATACTGCCTTGGGCCTGATGCCCATCTATCTTCCATTTTTTGGTCCCTATTCAATTTGGACTCAGGTTTTATGTTGTATTCCTTTAATCTCCTAGAAACTTCATAAATTGAGGATGCTTTAGTGTATATGAATTTAAATGAACTAGGTTCACATTCATATGTTCCAATCAAAATACCCTTGATCCTCAAATGTTCCTTGCTTTAGTGTATATGAATTTAAATCAACTAGGTTCACATTCATATGTTCCAATCAAAATACCCTTGATCCTCAAATGTTCCTTTACCTTTCCATATGGATCCCATTGCTTATGATCATCAATATATAGGTTGAAAGACAATGTATGCTTTGAAGTAACCTCAATATCATCCCACTACCTAAAAATAATTTTACCAATTGTCATAGGAAAGTTGTGCAGAAGTCCCTTTCTATTGGTCTTACAAATTCCATCAATCCCATTGAAGAATTGATATGCCACCTCTTGTTCTGCTAATTTGTCAAGTACATGAATTGGTAATTTGAGAGGGGTTGTTTCAATTCCTTAAATTCTTATGACTATGCAATCAAGATAAATCCATATGTCTCCTATTGAGTCAATAAAATTACTGATTAGAGGGCTTACTCTCATCATAAGAACACCATTAATGGATTCACTCAATGCATCATATACATAGTTATAAATAAACTAGATTTGGTCTCTATACTTATAGATGTGCAACTTTGAATAGTACTAAGATACAGTCTGGGTGCCATTTGGAGACCATTCTCTTTGATTTAGGATCTTGGTGGTCGCACACAGGGCATCCAATAAATATGACATCATGTAAAACTCATTCCTCTTCTTATTGTTTATTGTATATATTTGTTTACTTAAGGAGATACTGATAATTTCACCTAATTAAGGAACCAACACTTTTTCAATGATGAAGTATACCATAGGGACCCACATTGGTTCAACATAAGTAGTATGTGCACACCCATATAATTTGTTTAGCATTGTCATGACCATCCTGACTCTAAGTCTAAATTGGCTTATAGGAATGTTCTTTGTAGGATCTATAATGACTTGGTTACCTACTTCTAACCATTTTGCCAAAATGTCCATCATGTTATGCTTCTTATCCCATGAATTAATGGAGGTTACATTTATCTATGGTTTAGGCAATTTTTATTAGGACTCAAATGAAATAGGGGAGATATATTCAATTTTCCTTAAGTTATGCTAATGAATTAACATACCCTTGTCAATTGTAGTCACTTTTAAAATTGGAACAAGAACATCAATACAATGAAGTACCTTCAGTTTAGCAATAGCATAGTGTAGTCCCATCATTTGGATTGCCACAATATCATCATATAATCTCTTCACTAAGAGGATCTTCTCTTACTCTTTAGTTATGACTCCCTAGTTCTCAATTGTCCAAATAATTTAGAGTAATTATTATCCCTTATGTTCAATGAAATAACTACAGACTCTATTTCCTTAAAAATTTGACCATCTATGTTTGAAGATAAATATAATTCAACTACTTTCTTTGAAACATGTCTATGTGTTACCAATGTTATAATTTTAATTTAATTATGCTTTTGTAAATTATAATCCAACTCTCTCAGATTAACATAATGAATCCAGAGACAATGTAGGACTTTTTGTATGTTCTAGGGCTTTTTGGAGGTCTACATAGAGCTTTAATGGTGGTAAGCAAGTTTGAAACTTTGGTGACTTTGATTTCATTTGGATCATCCATTTATTCCTTTTACATTTTTAAGTCTAAAATATCTCCTAATATGAAAAGTATGCCTATGTGTCATTGCCTTGTCATGCTACTCATTTATTTTTTTAATTATGATTATTATTTCCTAGACATGTGTCATCATCTTTTGCAATCCTATATCTCAATAAAATGCATGCCATTTATCTCTTCAAGAGTCTTATGGCCTTAACTTTCACCATATCCATTGATATTTGATTTGAGATTATGAAATTATGCCACTTGGCATCATCATGTGCTTTTTATGTACTTTGTAGATAGTCCCCATCACTTGAAAGCTCTTTCACCACATGGTGGTATCACATTAGATCTAGTCTCTTTGACTCCTTAACTCGATGCTCACCATTAATCTTCTTTTGAAGGATTAAATGCATGTCATTGATCTTGATCTAAGGGATTAAATTCACATTGTTGATATGTTGAATGCATGGTCAAACATAGACCATTGATCTATTATTTATATATTTAATTGAACATAAACCACTGATTTGTATCTAGTTCTTTGTAATTATGACACTTGTCACTCTTGCATTACTTTTCAGGTTCCTTGACATTTTGACTATGTGTTTGACATAGATTGATTTTACAAGAATGAATGTGCTTCATTGATATTTGACCTTAACTTGTTAACTTTGGTTTGTATCCATGTGTCATTGATCTCCCTCTAATTCATCGATATTGTGACATGTGTCACTCTTTCATTGTTTATTAGGTTCCTTGACTTATTGACTCAAGAAATTACCTATGCACCATTGATCTTTGTTTTGATCATCCAATATTTTTCCACTTGGCATCCTCACATTCCATTCATAACTATAAACAGTAAAATCAATAGAAGAAAGCTAGGTACATATAGTAAACTTAGTATAATTTTTATACTAAGGTGTCTATAGACACTAGAAAATTGTACTAAATATTGAAATACCTTGGGATACCTTAGGGACTACCTAGCCCTTCTTGACCCACTAATCAACTGATAAGACCTTGGGTCTAGTTAGCTACTTAGCTAGCAAAACTCAATAACCTACTAATGAACCTTAACCCACCCTTTTTTAAATTACCTTGACCTTTTGACTCTAGACACTCGACCATCGATGGTTAGCTTAACTATCAACGGTTAGACTGACCATCGATAGTCAGGTCCTCACCCTTATAAAACATCACCAATTGTGTGCAAGCTAATGAGACATAATTAAATATGTTTACCTTATGCAGTGATAAGAAAATCCCAAGCATTGAAATTAGTAAGCCAACTTATTAGGGAAGATTCTATCCTCCATCTCTCTTTTCCTATAAAAGGAGGGGAGTAGGAGGTGAGATAGAAGATCAGAAGCATTCTTGCATGTAGGTATTGAAGCTCTCTAGCCACCTAGTCTTCGTCCATTTACTTAGCAATGGCAATAGAGATTCAAACCTCTACTAAAATTTCTTTTGAGGTAAATTACAATTACTCCATTGAAATTATTCTAGCCATCAACCATCACCACTTAGTAAGAAATAGGTATATTTGTACTTTGGCATTATTATTTTGGTTTCTCACCTTTCTACCCCATCAAACCTTTCTACACCTATCTTCCAAACTCTATTTTTTTACCAGATCCTTAACATACTATTATTAGACCTTTAACCTAGCTTTTAACCTCTTTTTTTGAATATCTTCAAAAATCCATAGGCAATCATTGATGATTAACACAACTATCAATGGTCACCCCTAACCATCAATGATTACCCAACTACCAATGGTTATCTTAACCATTTATGGTCAACCCAACCACCAAAAATCATTGTGGCATGAAATAACAACCAATTTTTTCTAACCCCTTACCCCCAACCACACCTAACTTTGCCTAATTTTTGAAACCTAACCTGATCTATCTTAGCACTAGTATTGATCCACTTTTACTATATTTAGTTGTTTTCTCTATTAAGCATTCATATACTTCTTGTATTTCATTTTAGTTAGTTTCTATTATTTAATGTAAGTATCTTTATTTTATCTCTTTCAACTTAATTTTTATCAAAGAGGGGATTGACAACCTCTTAGCAAGCTCACACTTCTTAGATATAGCTCATGTGAGGCAGTCCACTTAACTATATTTATAACAACCCATTTGTTAGTTTTTTCTTATCTATAGGTTATTCCTTCCAAAACAAAGAGGAGCTTTCCATACTCATCTGGATTACATGCACATCAATAACTAGGTATTTCTACCACACCCTTATTATTAGTTTCTTATATTTTTCCAAAATTAGGAAATGCGTATAAATTAAGAGTAACATTTTGGCATGTCTGGTAGGACACTAACATCATCTAGGTGCCCCTTTCTTCCTTTATTTTTTTCTCATCCAATGAAATCTAAAATTTCTTTTGGGCTTAAAATAAACTTTGCATACATTGATTGCTTGCTTTTTTTAGTTCATTTGGTAACTTAAAAGCAAAGTAATTAATCATAGTTTCACTCTTATTATCACACACTTTACTAAACCACATAATCTATCAACACATCAAAACAAAATTGAGACATGGCTCAACTAGGATTTCATCACCTAGCAGTAACCTTACCCTTTCATAGAAATTCTATTTGGAGGTCATTACCAAGGGGAGAACCAACTCAGCTCTCTAGTTGAGTATAAACATTGAAATTTAGTGTATCTTGGCTAAGGACCTGACACGCTTATCATTATGGTGTTTTAAGTGAGGGGGTAGGCCCAAATATAAAGCCATGTACTAATGTTTAATATAGATTCAATTTTAGCACCTAAACACAAATTAAAACCAACCTTAGATTTACTCTTTAGTACCTGATCTATAAACCAAATTTCTTCTTCACACTTTCTAAGGCATAAGCCAAAAGTGATATAAAATAATCCTACAATTTAAATTCACCTTAGTGTATGTTTTGATTACCATGAGATTATTTTCCTTTTCCTTGCTTTGTGTTTGAGTTATGATCATTTCATCATTTTGTTTAATTCCTCACATGGTCTTTACTAGACAATAGTTGAGGAATCAAACCAACAAAGAAGCACCATCTTCTTCCTTTTCTTTTATGGAGTATACTTTAGATGTTGAGAGTTATCCTCATCTTTCTCCCCCTCCTACCATGCCTTAAATAGTTGTTGAAGGTGATTTATATTTCATTGCCTTCCCTAATAACAACCCCATCGCCCTCCAATATTACCTCAACACCTTAGGTCACTGCACCCCTATTGCTTTGATTATTCCTACAAATCCACCTTTGTGATGTCCCTTTCTTAGGGGCTCCTTTTCTTCTGCAAAATCTCTGATACCACTGTAATGTCCCTTACTTAGGGGCTCCTTTTTTCCATCAAAACTCTGATACCACTGTAATATCCCTTTAGATACCAAAACAAAAGCTCTAAATTGCTTATCTGTATTTCTACAAAATATCCTCAAATAGATAAATAAATCATAGTATAATCTCTTATTTATTTGCTCATATGCTTATAATAGAGGTCCTCTATCAAGTATACAAAGAATATTGAAAGTACGGCCTTAATAACCTAAATATTTTGCAAACTGGGAAAGAAATCTAGATCTGGTAGGTCTCAGCCTACTATGTAAAAAACACAGTCACCGACATCAGTTATACTACCATCGTCGATTGACTGGAGTCATTAACCTACTGACATTAGTGATATATCGACTGATGTTAGTCTCTATAGGTCTTTGCCCACCGATGTCGATGTCTGATCCTTTTGTTGATGCGTACAAATTTTCATGGATCTGTACGGACTTCATATGGCTGCCGATATAGCTCACCCTGTATGCTTGATCCTGATCTATAGAACTATGGGCTAATACAAAAGATCTATATCTAGATAATTCTTGAATCAAAACCCAAAATAATGAAATACCTGTAAACCCTTGTGATAGCTTCTATGTGAAGTTATCTCTCAAACTTGTAAAAACCTATGATAACTTTTGTATGAAGTTATCTCTCAATTTGGCAATAGATCGGCTGATCTTTCATAACCTCTGAATCGCACACAATGAAGAGTTGACATTCTTCAATGCAAATGGAATCCTGGAACCCTTGGCTCAGTCTTCACAGAAGAATTCTTAACAAAACTCAATATCAATAATCAATAATGGCCTCCATGAGAAACCCTTATACCCTCAAAAGATATGCTTGCCCTAATTAGGGTTTTCTTAAATTAGAATTAGGGTTTCTAATTAAAAATAGGCTAAATAATTAATATTTGATTAAATCAATCAAACATTAATATCTCCCTCAATACATGTCGGATCCTCGAACCGTTTGAAGCTGGGGAACTAGGGAGTGATTCTGCACATGACCATACCAAAATAAAGGTGCTCCATTGCATGTCAAATATCCCTAAATAATAGGACCTCAGGCTAAATGTGTTTGAAATAACCTAAATGAAAGCTAACTATAGGAATTCTGCAAATCAAAGCCAAGCCAATCTCCATCATGACCCTCTATCCATCCTATCAGCCTACGAAGGTCGCATAATAGGCTAATCATCAAGTTTGTCAATGTCCACAAAAAAGGGGACATGACAATCCGCCCCTCCAAAAATTGCTTGTCCCCAAGCAATCTCAGAACAATGAACCACTTGATCCACCTGGATCCCAAATGTAGTTATGCTCTGCACTGCTCAATGCAAGTTCCTGCAATATCATCAAAAATAGATCAAAGAGGAACCCATAATCAAACTGGAGAATGCAACTCAACCAAACTCTAAAAGTACAACTACCATGGTCAAGAACACATGAGAAACAAACTCTCAGAGCATCATAACCCAAGTAGAATGGACAACTCAAACTACCAATTCCATCTACAAAAGATGGTGCCAATCCATCTCATAACTGATCACTCTATAAAGGTGGTACAGCGAATGGTACCACACTGTCATATGTGTGAGAAGAATCAATCTAGAGACTCAACTCCACTGGTATCTCAAACTCATCAAAATCAGGTACTCCCAAATCTTGAACATGCATGTCAGTCTCAACAACATGCTCCTCAACAACAACTACAAGAATGTACTCACCACCAACCACCTCAATATATAAATGAACTAGGTCTAGGGCTGGTGAAGACCACAAATGCTCTAACTCTATGGTCATCTCAGCCAAATGAAATTGTGACTCTTCATAAGCCAACTACATACTCTCAATAATCTCAGAAGTCACCTCGAGCTGCTGAGTAAGCTCACTCACCTTATCTTCCTTGACCAATAATGCATCATACGCTGTGCTGCTCCACTCCATAAGATAATCTCTGTCAGCTACCAACTGCATATAATCCTATCTCAAAATCTGGATAACCTCCCATAAAGTGTGGATCTCTGTAAAGGACAAATAACTACCTCCCTACTCAATGCTAGTAGGAGAACCCCATCCATAAATAGCTAACAACTGAAGAGCAGCATCGAAATGCTTGCAAGCGGTAGCAATGTCTCGCTCACTAACTCTCAGCTAACTAGACACATGGTGGCACTGGCTAGATTGTCTCCTACAATCCTCCTCTGATGCATGGTCCAAAAGAGTAGACTCAAAATCATTGATCTCTAGAGTACTACCATCCATACTCTGTGAATCAACTCCAAAGCTCATATCAACATATAGAGTATCAACAACTATAGCATCACTATCTAACTCGTCCATATCAAAAGAAACTACCAGTGAAACTAAGTCCTCAAAACTATCCACTACATTCTCCTAGGTGTCATCTATAATAATCAGATCCTAGGACTCTTCTACAATCTCTACCATAGCTGAGAGATCATCAACCCTTAGTGCACTAACATCTGAGCACACCTCTACACTCTGAGTGCAAGCATTAGACTCATCCTCATCTTCACTATCTCGTATCTCATAATAATCATAATAATCATGGGACATGTTTCTCTCTTGTCTAAGTGATCTGTAGTGCTCTCTCCTTAGCTTAACAAAGCAATCAAAAGACAACCTCCCCTAAACTTGTGGAGATAATAACTCCCACTCATCCTTCGCTGTCATATACCATGTGGATTTATCTTTGGATGTAGGATATGAAAGAGATTCATTTAACCTCTTCAAACTTAGTTTCAACTTATTCATATCATAGTCCCACTATCTCTGAGTACTTGAAGACATCATGGATACTTCGTTGATTCAATCTACCCAAACTACCCAACAAGTTGGTAGGACATTGGCTCTGATTTTCCCAATAGGATGGCAAGAATTTGGCTCTGATACCACTATGATGTCCCTTTCTTAGGGGCTCCTTTTCTTCTACAAAAGCTCTGATACCACTGTAATGTCCCTTACTTAGGGGCTCCTTTTTTCCGTCAAAACTCTGATACCACTGTAATATCCCTTCAGATACCAAAACAAAAGCTCTGAATTGCTTATCTATATTTCTGCAAAATATCCTCAAATAGATAAATAAATCACAGTATAATCTCTTATTTATTTGTTCATATGATTATAATAGAGGTCCTCTATCAAGTATACAAAGAATATTGAAAGTATGACCCTAATAACCTGAATATTTTGCAAATTGGGAAAGAAATCTAGATCTGGTACATCTCAGCCTGTTGTGTAAAAAACATAGTCACCGACGTCGGTTATACTGCCATCATCGATCGAATGGAGTCGTTAACCTGTTGATTCAGTGATATGTCAACCGATGTCGGTCTCTGTAGGTCTCTGCCTGTCGATGTTAGTGTCTGATCTTTTTGTTGATGCGTACGGATTTTCACAGATTTGTACGGACTTCATACGGCTACCAATATAGCTCACCCTGTATGCTTGATCCTAATTTGTAGAACTATGGGCTAATACAAAAGATATATATCTAGATAATTCTTGAATTAAAACCCAAAATAATGAAATACCTGTAAACCCTTGTGATAGCTTCTGTGTGAAGTTATCTCTCAAACTTGTAAACACCTATGATAACTTTTGTATGAAGTTATCTCTCAATTTGGCAATAGATCGACTGATTTTTCACAACCTCTGAATCACACACAATGAAGAGTTGATGTTCTTCAATGCAAATGGAATCCTGGAACCCTTGGCTTAGTCTTCATAGAAGAATTCTTAACAAAACTCAATATCAATAATCAATCATAATCAATAATGGCCTCCATGAGAAACCCTTATACCCTCAAAAGATATGCTTGCCCTAATTAGGGTTTTCTTAAATTAGAATTAGGATTTGTAATTAAAAATAGGCTAAATAATTAATATTTAATTAAATCAATCAAATATTAATATCTCCCTCAATACATGTCGGATCCTTGAACCGTTCAAAGCTGGGGAACCAGGGAGTGATTCCGCCCATGACCATACCAAAATAAAGGTGTTCCACTGCATGTCAAATATCCCTAAATAATAGGAGCTTAGGCCAAATGTGTCTGAAATAACCTGAATGAAAGCCAACTATAGGAATTCTACAAATCAAAGCCAAGCCAATCTCCATCATGACCCTCTATCCATCCTATCAGCCTACGAAGGTCACATAATAGGTTAATCATCAAGTCTGTCAATGTCCACGAAAAAGGGGACCTAACAACCTTATGGTATGCCTCCCCATATTATGGTTTGTGCTACCTCTACCCAACCTATGATCACCCAAGTATCTTCTTCTAACAATATCCCATCCACTATCACCACCCAAACCCAATCCAACATCCTAACCAATAACCAAACACCTCCTACACCAACCAATACCTCCAACATAGGGGTAACCTCACCTCTTATTACCCATATGTCATCCAATATGGGGTTATCTTATACCCCTATTTCTACCATTCCTCTTATTACTACCAATCCACCAATTTCTACCCCACTTCAAAATTTGGTGATTTTCATACCTCCTACTCTTCCACCTACTAGCACATGAGTTACCACTCAACCCAAACCATATACCAACCCATCCATACATCTAAATCAACCCATATCAATCCCAAAACAAATACCCATGACATCTTACCAATATGTTCCTAATCCACAAGGATACATAACACTTTATACCCAACCTATTGTGCCCCTCAACCCTTATGTGGCACCATCCCAACCTCCAATGACTACATACCAATATATAGTATCTTCTCAACCTTCTACCTCTTATCTATAATTTTATACCACCCAACCTCAACAAAACTTTCCATCCAATTATGTAGCTTCCCAACCTCAAACATATTTGTTTAAAATGTTAATGGACAAAATGACCAACCTAGAGTCATCTATTTCTAGGGCTCATAACCTTTTATCTTATGATCAAATCTATAATGAACCTATTAACCCATCCATTCCTATCTGATCTTATCCTCCTCAATGGGAACTACCCAATTTTTCCAAGTTCTAAAGCAAGGAGGACCCCTAACAACACTTGAAATCATTTCACCATTCTTATTATTTGATTGCATATGACAATGTTCTTATCCTTTGTACCTTCCCCATGTCTTTATCTAGACTAGCCTTGGATTGGTATAGTTCTCTCACCAAGCACTCCATATTTTCCTCTTCTCAACTTGCCCAAGTATTTTTTGATCATTTCTCAATCAATATATCTAAAAAGGTCTCTATTACCAACCTCTACTCCATTAGGCAATTTGATGATGAATCAATTATCAATTTCATAGCTAGATGGAGAATTCTTATCAACCAACTTTATTTCTCCTTACCTCAACACAAATTTATTGAACTCTTTTCTTGGGTTTGTGTTAAAAATATATCCCCTACTCTTTAAGTTAAAACTTTCAAGACTTTTGATGAGGCTTTCGCCATGGCACATAAATTGGAAATCTAAACCATTGATAAGGGAAAATTAAAACTGTGGAACAAAAGTTCTAGATTTAAATCCAATGACCCTTCATCTACCAAAACTACCAATCAACCTAACCATCCCAATATCAAAACAAAGGCATCCATTAACTCTTTTATCCTTAAAACCACTCCACCATGAACTATCAACCAACCCAACCCAGCCAATTCCTCTAATTCTTCTAACCAACAAAAATAAAACCAAAACCGAGTTGCCCCAAAATAATATACTCTGATAGGGGAGTCTTATGCTTCAATTTTGGATAAATTACTCAAAGTGAAAATTATACAACTTCCCCCAATAAAACCTCCACAACAATTGATGCCTCTGGCCCTACACCTAGTTGGTACAATGAGAATGATCTTTGTGCTTTCCACCATGTCATTGGACATGATGTTAGTAGGTGAAATACCTTTAAAACTATTGTCAAAAACATGATTGATAAAAGAGAACTTGTATTTGATAATCCCAATTCACCCCCAAATTATTCCTTTGACATCTTCCATAAGCCTTTTCCCAACCATGCCCCTTCTACCAACTATGATGATAATAAACTATAATCATCTCATGCTCATGAGGTCCATATGGTTAATGTCATTATTAGTTAACCTATCATTGAGGAGACCATTACCTCATATACCCTTTCCTCCACTCCACTCATTGAAGTGGTGTACTCACCCTCTATTCCTTTGGACACCCAAACAGAGGAAGTAACCACCCCTATTTCTTTTCTCAATGAGACCATAGACCTATCCACATATCCTTTGATAGAAATACCCTACCTATTTAAGTGATTGAATTACCCTCCATTCCTTTGGACACCCAAATAAAGGAAACAACCATCTCCATACCTTCACTTAAAGCCATCAAACCTTCCTCCCATATCCTAAAACCACCCATTCTCTCTTTGGGAACCATCCCAAAATAAGAGATCACTTTACCTACACCTTCTATGGAGGAAACATCATCCCAAACCTAAAAACCCTCCATCAACAACAAAGGTGAAGAAACTCCTCCCCACCCCAACCTATGGGCTTAACTTCTAAAACTAATGACCAAGGAATCTAACCTATTTACAATCCTTTTTATATACTTTGGAGTTTACTTCCCAACCCAACCTAGATAGAGCCTCTTTTTTGGCATCATCTTGGGATCCCTTACCAAAACAAACATGAACCTTAAACCTCATTTTCATCCACCATTAAACATATCATTACCTCAACCCCATCTTCAAACACTTATTTATCCAAAACCATAGGAGAATCATCCAACCCACCTCCATCTAAAAATTTAAAATCACCTTATGCCTCTCTATCCAAACCCATAAAGAATATAAGAAGACTTCCTACACCTAGGCATGCTCACCCATCTTTGAATTTGGACTTAACCCCTTCTAGTCCACCAAAGAAAACCCTAACCAAACCAACTAAGAATGTGGAACCAACCAAAATCCCACCTCAAACAAAAGATATACCACCTCCTTCACACTTACCTTCTATATTAGGCCCCATCCTTCTACCATCCCATAATCTCATCCTTCTACAAAGAAGGTGAACCCTCATACACTTACCTACTCATCTAGTAAACCTTCTCCTTTTTCTCTATCTATACCTACCTCCACCAAATCATCAAACTCCCCA
This sequence comes from Torreya grandis, assembly GCA_037957365.1. Classification (NCBI taxonomy): domain Eukaryota; kingdom Viridiplantae; phylum Streptophyta; class Pinopsida; order Cupressales; family Taxaceae; genus Torreya; species Torreya grandis. The sequence continues at coordinate 3,406,888 of JARHVA010000023.1, read as the reverse complement.
TCATTCTTAACTAACGTATCTACCTCTACCTTCCCACCTATCACCAAACCTTCACCCTCCACCTCTAAATCATCGAACTCCAAACCCACCATAACCAAACAACCCCAACCAAAACCACCTACCAAAATTATTCCACCAATTACAATTTCCTACTTCTAACAAGGCTCCAACTCTTTAAAAAAAAAACCCAACACTCTACATTATACAAAGGTTGTTACAAACTTATTCCTTAACCCTACCACACATCAAACCTTTCAACCCTTTACATCCTAAACCATCATGGTTCAATGAAAATTTGATTATCTCATACCATAGGACTCCTGGACATGATACAAAAAATTTCAAAGCTCTCTAAACACTTATCCATAGCTTATGGGATGAGGATGATCTGTTATTAGATGAACCTCCCTTGAGCCCATCATCAATCTAACCACTAACTCAACCCATCCAACATTTACCTACTCTTTCACTTTTATTTGAAGATGAGGAGGAACTGAAGTAACCATCTAGCCCAACACCTCCCTTAATCCACACAAAAAGATAAGGAAAAATCAAAAGTGTCCATACCATGGACATACCCTTTCACCCCTCAACCTTCCAATCAAAACCAAGAACCCTCACATTTAATGTCACCTTCTCCAAAACCCAAAAATATCCATTTTGGGTGCCTCTCCCTCTAACCCTTCTGAATCTACCTAATGAGTGGTTTTAAAATAACTTCACTAGACACCAGTGAAGATGAGCCTTTATGAATTAATCAACACCTCACCCCATCATCACGAAGAATTTATAAAGGCCCTATAATTGATAGAGGTTAAACTAGAAGATCCTCAACCTCTTGTATCATTTGTTAGAGCCCTTTAACTTTATACCTTCATCACCTTCTAGGATTTAGAAATACTTTTTATCCATTCTAAGGATCCTAATCCTCCCCTCTTCATCATGGCATGCATCAATCAAACCCACATCAAAAGGGTGATTATAGATGGAGGATCCACTATTAACATTATATCCTCCCATGCTTATGACTAACTTTAATTTCCTAAGAATATCATGTCAAAAAATGTAGTGATCCTTCTCTCCTATAATGATATTATGGCTACTATCTTGGGGATAGTTATCCTCCACATCCACTTGGGACCTCACATAATTGTAAAACTCTTTTATCTTATAGAGGGTGAGTTTCAATAAAATGTCTTACTTGGATTCCCTTAGATCTATGTCATGAGTTGTGTCCCTTCTACTATACATTGATGTGTTAAATTTGAGCATAAAGGTCAAGTTGTTACCATAAGAGCTAACCCTAGTACTCTTGCATCATGAAACATGACATATCAACCCAATTACATTATTCTTCCTCCTTCATCTACATCACAACCAACCAATGACAACACCATCTCACCAACCAAAATGAACAACATCTCCACCCCTACCATTGATGAAGCTTAAAATAGCTCATCTATCCCTTCTTCTTATATCCCCATAGAGGACCCCTTAGAACCCATGTTTTAACATCTCCCACTTAGGGAGTATCATCTTTTAGCCTTGGATGTTTTCCCTACTCCTCAAGAGTATGCGAACCTCACCCATGATCCTAGTTATGACCCCAACATCAGAACCATCATCCCTTTCAAGTTTCCCAACCATTAAACCAACTTAATATATTGGGGACTTTATTGTCCACTTTATACTCCCATTGATACCTCTACTACCTAACCATTTACCTCTGACTTCTCCTATCTTGACAAATTAGCATTTACCAAATTATACCTTCATAGGTGTGCCTAAAGGGATTTGGCCTAGGTCTTTATGAGCATAGACCTTATGAATTACCTTTTATCAAAAAATAGAAAACTTGTGAGCGATTTGGCCTTGGGTCCATACCACTATAAGAACCAATCAATTCATCAAAATCCATTAGCATCATTGAGGGAAACACCTCATCCTCACCAACCCAATCTCCTTCAAATTATAAGGATTTTAACATCATTCTTTTTAACTACCTTTTTTATTAATACTGATAGTTTGGGCCTCTTAACTTATCCAAAAGATGACCGAACTAAAACCCTTCCTCTCATCCATCCTAAAATGGTAGAAAATGATTCTCCTACCATCAACACCATCCAACATCATGATGATGATTCCATTCTCACCAACCTAATGCAGGGGATTATTCTATCCATAAATCCCTTCCTCCTGAGAACTAAACCATGTTGAATAAATCCATTATCAATGTCACCTTGGGTACTCAAGATAGCCCTCACATTCTCAAGATTGGTCAATCATTTGATTTATTGGAGCAAAAATATTACCCTTCTTTCCTTCAAGATTATAGCATAGCATTTTCTTGCTCCTATCAATATATTCTCAAAATTAACCCTTCCATATCCCTCCAAAATATTGCTGCCCATCTTAATGTTAAGCTTGTTCAGCAAAAGCTTTGTAGGATGCACCCTCATATTACCCTTCTAGTCAAAGAAGAGCTTCAATATCTCTTGTCTATCAATTTCATCCAACCCATCAATTATCCTTAATGAGTTTCTAACATTGTTCCCATTACCAAACATATAAGGGTATTTTGCCTCTATATCAACTTTCATGACCTCAACCTTGTTTGCCCAAAGGATGACTTCTCTTTATCTAGCATTGACCAACTTGTTGATCTTATAGCTGACCACAAGAAGTTATCTCTCATGGATGGTTTCTCAAGATATAATTAAATCTTGATTTCCCCCAAGGATAAGCATAAAACTTCTTTCATCACCCCATGGGGAACCTTTTGCTATAGGGTCATACCATTTGGTCTGAAGAATGCTGAAGCATCCTACCAGCATGTGATGACCTACATCTTCAATGATCTAACCCATAAAATTTTAGAGGAATATATATGTGATCTCCTCAAAAAATCTAAAAATTGCAAGGATCATTAACCATTCTCACAATCATGTTTGAATGCCTAATCCATTATCATGTTAGAATCAACCATAATAAATGTATTTTTGGAGTCTTATCTAGAAATATTCTTGGCTTTATTACCTCTCTTCAAGGAATAGAAGTAGACCCTATCAAATTTAGAGAATTTTTGAAGATGCCTCCTCCAACCCACCTCAAGAAACTCCATAGCCTATATGGGAAGCTTCAATATATCCATCACTTCATCTCTTAGCTATCTGATAGATGTCAACCCTTTCACCATATTCTCAAGAAAGATACATAGTTTAAGTGGCATAAGGACTACCAATAAGACTTTGATTCACTCAAAGAGTACCTTCTTTCTCCACCCATTCTTACCCCACCTAAAGAGGACAAACCCTTCTACATTTATATATCTACCACTAACCATTCCTTAGGGGAAATTCTCGCTCACCATGATGAACAAAATAAAGAGCAAGATATCTACTACATAAGTATAATGCTTATAGAGTATGAGACTTGGTATACCCATTATGAGGAACTTTTCCTCCCCTTAGTCTTCATGGCTTCCAAAATTCATCATTACCTTCTCAATCATAAAACCTTTGTCATCACTAACACTGACCCACTCAAGTACATGCACTCTAAACCATACCAAAACCAATATATGGCTAAGTGGCTCATGATTTTAGCTGAGTTTGACCTTGAGTTTCTCTATGAAAAGTTGATTAAAGATAAATTCATTTCTAACCAATTAGTTAAAACTCATTTAATCGATAACCAACCACTTCTTTCATTTCTAGATGAGTCCATTGTGACTCTTTCTAAAGAGGACCCCACCTACCAAATGACCATGTTATTTGATGGCTCTAAATGCCAACACAATGGGGGTGCTAGATTTATTCTCAATCCCCTTAATGTTGAATCTCTTCCCCTTTCTTTTAAACTTAATTTTCAATGCACTAACATTGTGACTAAGTATGAAGCCCTCATCATAGGTCTCCAAACCACTCTAGCATTTGGAATAAAGACCATTAGTGTCTTTGGAAATTCTTAATTTAAGGTCAACTAAGTCAATAGATCTTACTAGTGTAATAATGATGTCTTAGAAAAGTACAAGAAACTCATAGATGTACTTTTAACATCATTTGATCATTACCTTATCTGGTATGTTCCATGATCTACCAACAAGTTCATGGATACAATGCCTTCCCTTGCTTCTCAAACCCCATCTCAACATACCAATTCTAAACTCTTTGTCACCATCCACCATTTTATTACACCCTCTTATAACCATTCTGATCTTCTTACCATTTGTCATGTGGAAGCATCTCCATCTAATATATGGTATGATCAAACATTTAACTACCTTAACCTCAACATCATTCCTCCCAATCTCTCTAGGAATGATCAAAGAGCCTTTGTTTAGAGTACCTCTCATTACACCATATTAGGGGTAATCCTTTATATGTGTGGCTTTGATGGCCTCCTTCTCTATTTTCTACATGGTCATGAAGCTTCCCATGTTATCAGGGAAACACATGATGAAATATGTGGTGGATACTTTAGTGGTTTAGCTATCATTAACCGTATCCTTTGCCTTGGTTACTATTAGATCACCCTCAACTAGGAATATTTTTATTATGTAAACAAGTGTGTTAAATTCCAATAACATGCCAATTTACATCATGAACCTACCCATGGGCTTATATTATCCAAATTCTATTGGTCCTTCTCATAATGGGGACTCAATTTCATTGAGGAAATCAACCCTCATTATTCAAAATGACACAAATCCATCATTATTGCCACAAGTATTTCACCAAATGGGTGGAATTTATTCCTCTCATCTCATCTAAAGCTAACAAGATAGTTGACTTCATCAATGATCATATCATCTATTATTTCAGTTTTCCCCATAAGATCATCACTAAAAATGGCAAATCTTTTAAAAACAATAAATTCCAAGGTCTTTATGACATATTTGGCATCAAGTTAAGCTTTTCCTCACCTTACTATCCATAATCAAATGGATAGGTGAAAGCCTCTAACAAAACCCTTAACAAAATCTTAACCAAGGTAGTAAGTGCTTCAATTCAAGATTGACACTTGCACATCCCTTTCACTTTATGGGCCTATCACATTAGCATTCAAACCTCTGCATATTCTACCCATTTTTCTCTAGTCTTCAAAGTAGAGGCAATCTTGCCTTTTGAAGTCCTGATTCTTTCTCTTCACATATCTTTTTAAGACATCATTTTTAATAGTGATTATTAGTAATAACATCTATCATGACTTGATATACTTGATGAGAATTTCCTAGTAGTGCTTAACCATCTTCATCTCTACCAATATTGAATCAATTCCACCTATAAAAAACACCTAAAAGAATAAGAATTCAATATTGGAGATCTCATTGTAAAGTAAAATAAATATGTAACTAATATGAAGAAAAGAAAGAGAGGCAAATTTTCTTTCAATTGGCTTGGCCCTACATCATAACTCATAAGTATGGATCAAGAGCTTACCATTTGTCCTCATTCAAAGGCAAACTAGAACTTGAGCCCTAAATGTTTCACATTTGTGTCCTTTATTTTGTTAAACAAGGATAAAAATCACCTTCTTGTCTAACTTAAGCTCATCCCTTAATTTAAGATAATTTCACCCACACACCTTCCTCCTATCTTTTTTGAGGTAAACTGATTATAACATAAAACCATGTGATTAAATGTCACAATCATAGCCTAATCATAAATATGGGTACCATGACTCTACCCATAGCATGGTTTTCATTGATACTTTTTGTCTCTAATCAAATGGAATCCTATGGTCATTTATCTCTTAAAACTACCCCTTTTACCTATCATTACCTTCTTGTGATAAAGTTTTTCCCTCATAAAGGTAAACCTCTAATCCTATTAGACTCATCTATGTCTAAAACCTCACATCAAAACAATTTGGGATACCAAATACCACTTGGGTCATATGTCTCTAGCATGATAGACTTCTCCCTTGAAGGATAGCTACACAAAACTTAAAATTGCTTAAAAAATAGACTTTTCCCTTGAAGGACTACTAACCAAAACTTAAAATTTCTTAAAAAATAGATTGTTCCCTTGAAAGATAGCTACCAAATACATAAACCCAATCTTAGACCACTCCTTTGAAGGATGGCTAAGTCAAAATGGTCAAAAACAATCATTTGACACTTCTCACATTAATTAAATTCATAACTTATCAAAACAAAAGCAATAAAATACTCTATATAAAAATAAAAATAAGCTATCCCAAGAAAGATGCAATTAGTTTTCATATATAATATTAGTAGACTTCTCGTATCGATCAGTATACATCTTGTATTAAGACATGGACTTGTCTAATTTGGTTCTTAGGTCACCTATAGAAGGGGAAAACTAACCCACATAAGGTTACCTTACCTATCAACTCATATACCTTTCACCTACCACCTAACTCCCCTTTATACCATCTATAAATCAAGGGATTATGAGCTTACTTGACATAATGTGATCAAGACAACTTTTTTTATCAACCAAAGCATGTTAATGCAAAGCATTAAAAAGGATTATGTTCCTTAAGCCAATCTAGCTTTGATTTTGTTAGGTCCTTACCAATGAAAAGGCATCATGCTTTTTCCTTACCCTCTTATCATTGGTTCATGTAGATATATGTCTCATGATTCTCATTTCTTTTTCCTACATTTAGTTTGTTATCTAGCTTACTTTATGTGTTTTCCTTACATCCTTAACCATAATCACATCACATTTCCATGATTATAAACAAAAAACATAATAATAAACATAACATTATGATCAAAACACCATGAACCACATCATATATCTATCTATGATCATAACATCATGAACCACATCATATATCTATCTATAAATCAGAAGTATCATCCTATCCATTTACCATCAAAAACCATATAACATCATATCATAAAACACATCAATAACCATAATCAAACCATTCATCATCACATCCATGAAAAAAATAAAACATCATCCATAATCATCACATGCCTAAAGCTACTGAGTCCACATCTCATAAGCATAAGGCATAAAACATCAAAACATGTAAACCATGAACCATGAACATACATCATATATATATATATATATATATATATATATAACATGAGCATCATAAACATCATCATATACTTCATGTCATTAAATAAAAAATACATGTAATAATGTATAATCTCTCTCTCAAAGCATGTATATCTCACTACATCAGCATGCAAGTTGATATCAAAATCATGTACATCTATAGATACACCTAAATAACATATCACATATCATGACCTTAGGGTACCACTACTATTTACCCCTCCCCCTCTTGCACCTACACTACCACTAAAATCTAGTGTTGGTCCTCCTAGGACGACTATCTATCTACTCACTAATGCAACCCACTAACTTGGAGTCACCATGGCTACCCCACCTACTAAACTAGCTCTATACTCAAACCATCAGGGCTCTAGTAGACACTGTGCCAACATTATATCCTCGTAATACCTCAACTCCTCCACTATGGCCAAGTACTATGCCATAGGAATAGTACCTAGTGGTCTTATTTGTGTTTTCACTACTCTTACCCTCTATCTTAGGGTGTCCTCTTTTGTCACCAAACCAAGTAAAGATGAATCCTAATCTCTCTCAATTGTAATGGTGGTAACCTAACCCTACAAAGTCATAATTTGGGCCTATAATTCGGCCACCTATCCTTTTAACCCTATAATCTATGCTTGTGTAGCTACTAGTGCTACCCTTATCTGTCTATCAGGTCCACCACCCTATACTTGTGCCCTAATTGGATCTACATCCATGGCCTAATGACCCCCATCATCCCATCTAAAATCAACTACTACATATCAAGCCTGGTACCATCCTATATAGCCATCAACAAAATTGGCATCATCTATCCTTAATTTTGTAGGAAACTCCTCATGATCTAAAACCACCTCCTCTAAATATGGATCTAGTATCAAAAGCTATACATCCACCCTCTTGTACCTTGAAAAAGGACTTCGTATCCCCTACACTAGGCCATATTACCTCCTCACTCTATTGAATGATATGAGCTCAACCTCACCATCTCTCCTCCTTGAAATCCACCTCTAGCCCTATAAAGACAAAGTGTGATAGATATAGAAGGCCCACCTAGAAATGGCCACATATGGTTTCTAGATAACATCACCCACAACCAAACCCTCTAATGCATCTCTAAAATAGTCAATGTCTCTCATCCCTTCACCAAATCTTGTCAAATAATAATCTCCTCTCCATCATAAGAAACCCACTCTATAGTCCACTTGGGTATAGCCATCCCATGGTAGCCCTAATGGTCTCAAAACCCAAATGTGATCTTATGCCCAACAATGGAGCATAAACCCCATGCTAATATCATATCATCTATGAGCTTAAAATTCCTAAAGATTCTTATAAATCTGAACAAACAAAACTAGTGCCCACCCAAACACCATCCTCCCAAGCAACATCTCTACCAACATTCCTAAAAAAATAAGGAAATCATCCACTACTCAAATCTGGTAATGTGAAATAGGACACTACCATCATCATCATAGTCATCAAGCACCTCTCATCTTAATACCTTTGATATAATGCCTTGTAACCAAAACCATCTAAATTCCACCTAGCATGGACTTGATCCTCACCATACAAGAGCTTCATCTGCTCATCCCTCTCCTCACTCTCAATATGGTAAATAGGTTCCCCTTAAATACATAACTTTATAGTCTTATGAACATCCTATAATAGGATGGTCATCTCTCCTATTAGTAGTAATAAGGTGTTCATGGTTAAATTTCATCTCTCGATGAGGGCCATGATCATTACCACATATTACAACAAAAATTGATAATGTTTCATGGCTCCTAAATTGACCTCCTCCATATGTGTCCAATCATCTTGAGTCATCCCTCTATGGATCTCCACAAAGATCCTCAAAACCTAATCCCTCATTTGGATCTGGTCTCATGCCTACAAATAGATCAAATTAGCATGCACCCTTAGTTTTCATTACCATTGCTCATTTTCATTCATTCTACCTACATCAACCTCTTTATCAACCTAATCTCACCTACTTAAACTTATTCCGTCCATTACCTCTACAACATTACCTCTAGCACTTAAAATTGACCCACCCACAAACATTTTAACATCTACCCTAACCTATCACACTAATACCTAGTACTTCTATCAAAACATATACCCTAACCAAAAACAATTTAAACACCCTACCTTACCCTATCACACCTACTCTAAACCTATCGAACCATTACCTAATTTTACCCACCAACCCTATCAACCTATCATTCTTACTTGATAATTTACCTAAACCATCTCAACCCATCACCTATCTTAACCCACATTTGACATTTTAACTCACCCAAACCCTTTAAAATCATTTGTGAAAACGTTTACTATATCTGTCTACTAAACCTCCCTTCTTTAAGCACTCAACTGCTAAAATTCCTTAGGACCATCGATGGTCAAGTGAGTTTTGTTCTTTGGTGGTAAACCACTGACAGTCATACCTAACCATCTATGGTTAGGTCTAACCATTGACAGTAATTGCATGTGACCACCAATGGCAAAAGACCTAACCTACATTTCCAAAAACTAACCAAAACACAAAAATCCAATAACTAAATTACCTAAATCTATCCTACAACCTACCCCAAACCCAAAACCTCCTTCAAAATTATATTTCACCCCCTAATTTTTCAAAATTTACCCAAAACCTAATATAGGGAAAAACCCCACAAAAACATATACAAATAACCACAAAAATAATCAAATTCAACTAACAACTGACCTAATCAATTAATTTACCAATTTGAAATCATCACCCACCTATTTTTCTTAACCACTGTCAAGGATGGATCCCATGTCTAACTACTCAAATGCATTCTCATCCACCCAACATCTCACTCCAAGCTAGTTTGCCTCAAACACATACTTCACCAATAAATAATCACCATGTTAGCAATTACTCAGTCAACCCTCTCTTAGCAAAATGCCAAATCACCAGCTCATCAAACTACACAAAAAACTAGGAGGTTAAATAACAAAATAGTGAAAATGAAATTTCATTTTCATTTTTTTATCCCTCATATTTATAGGGTTTCCCCCTCACCATCTATGGTTAGGGTGACTTCTAATGGTTGACCTTGAGACCCCTAACCATCGACAGTCAAGAATCCCCCATTTTAAATTTTTGTAGTCACCCACACCTAGGTACCTAAGTTTTGTAGATGACCTTTCTCCCCCAAACTAAAACCAAAAACCTTTGGATATTACCCTTATCTAACCAACCATTACACCAAATCCACCTTGATGTTGGCCTTTTTTGACCCAAACTATCACATATTCTATGATGACCTTTCTTATTCCTTTTAACTATACCAACCACCCTAGCCATGTTGAACATTTGAATTTTCACCACCTTGTGCAAAACCAAACAATTTATGTTTTTCAAGGTAGCACTTTCTACCTTAGATACTTGTGAAAACACTAACCCTATTTAGGAGACTTATAGAATAACCTAATTAGCTATGACTAACATTATGGACCAATTATTCTATAAGTCTCATAGATAGGGTTAGTATTCTCATAAGTATCTAAGGTATAAAGTTCTCCCTGTTTAGTTATGACTAACACTATGGACCAATTATTCTATCACTTTTACTTCTAAAACTGGCCTTATTTTTAATAGCATTGATAACATTAGTCTATGTCTAATCTTGGTTATCATAATTAGTCACATTTTATGTGCATATTTTTATTTTGAATGCCCAACCACCTTTGTCACCTACCTCATGACTCAACATACACTACTTATCAAACCCTGACTTGATTTTAATTTTGCATCATCAACTCCTAGTTTGAAGGGGAACACCTCCTCCCATACTTGGGGCAAATAGACCTTCAACCAAGTAATCTATTTTTATTTTTTCTCTTATTAATTCAAATTTGCATAACAAAAAGGGGCAAAATGTAGACACTAAAAAACCATACTAGATGTAAAAATACCACTGGATACCTTATGGACTACCTAACCCTTCTTGACCCACTAACCAACCTATCAGACCTTGGGTTTAGTTACATACTTATCTAAATAAACTCAATAACCTACTAACAAATATTAACCCACCCCTTTTTAACTTACCTTGACCCTTTGACTCTAGACACTCAACTACCAATGGTTAGCTTAATTATCGATGTTTAGATTAAACTTCAATGGTCAGGTCCTCACCCTTCTATCACATCACCAACTATGTGTAAGCTAACAAGCACAATTAAATATGTTTTCCTTATGTGGTTCTAAAAAACTTCCAAGCATCAAAATCAATAATACAAATTACTAGGGAATGTTTTATCCTCCATCTCTCTTTGCCTATAGAATGAGGGGAGTAGGAGGTGAGATAGAAGATCAAAAGCATTCTTGCACATAGGTATTCAAGCTCTCCAACCACCTAGTCTTCCTCTAATGATTTAGTAATAAAAACAAAGATTCAAACCTCTACCGAAATTTCTCTCAAGGAAAAGTAATGTTACTTTACCAAAATTTCTCTATCCATCAACCATCAACCACTTAGAAAGAAATAGGTATATTTGTACTTTAATAATGTTATTTTGGTTTCTCACATTTCTACCCCATCATACATTTTTGCACCTATCTTATAAACTCTCATTTTTGACTAAATATTTAACAAAACATTATCAGACCTTTGACCCAACATACAACCTCTTTTTCTAAATATCTTTAGAAATCCATAGGCAACCATTGATGGTTAACACAACCATTGATGGTCACCCCCAATCATTGATGGTTACCCAATTGTTGATGGTCAACTTAACCATTGATGGTTAGCCCAACCATCGATGGTCACTATGGTATGAAATAATAGCATGTTATTTTTAACCCCTTACCCCCAACAAAATTTGACTTTCTATGTCCCTACCTATTCATAGACCTCTACTTAATTTTTTGAATCTGACTTGATCTATCTTAGCACTAGTATTGATCCACTTTTGCTATATTTAGTAATTTTATCTATCAAGAATTCTTCTACTTCATATATTTTATTTTAGTTACTTTTTTTTATTTAATGCAAGTATCTTTCTTTTATATTTTTCAACTTATTTTTTATCAAAGAGTGGATTGATAGCCTCCTAGCAAGCTCATACTTCTTGGATCTAGCTCACACTAGGTAGTCCATTTAACTATCTTGCTAACCCCTTTGTTAATTATTTCTTATCTATAGGTTATTCCTTCTAGGCCAAAGAGGAGATCTCCATATTCATCTAGATTACACATTCATTAGTAGCCATGTATTTCTACCACACCCTTATTACTAGTTTCTTATCTTCTTCTAAAATTAAGAAACAAGCATAAATTAAGAGAAACAATATCAATGAATTATAAACTCACTTGAGACTTTGGCTAAAATTAAAATAGTTCTAAAATGTAATAAAATGTCCCTAAAAAATATGAATCCAGCTTAATAGGAACTTAGGCTAAAACATTTAGACTAAGGTTTTTTAACATGATTAAAGTTATATTTAATTAATCAATTAGGGACCAAAATTTATCAAAAGGGTCAAATTAATCATTAAAACATAAACCATGAATATTTAATTATATTAATGAGGATCTATTAAACCTGTAACATGGAAACATATGAAGCAAATGTTAGCAACATTAAATAGAGTCAAATAAAGCTTATGAGCTAACATGCCAATGAAGTCTAAAGCAAAACATGATATTCAATAGTGAATTTTGATCAATTTTAATGTTAAATTATAACATATTTTAAAAAAATTAAATAAGGGTCCTCATTTTTTTATGGTATGTTGACCTCAACAAATGATGACTTCTAGGGGAAATAATCTAAAATATTAAAACTCAGATACTCTTGGTTTAAACTAATAAATAGATCAATCATTCCACATGATCAAGTAGCATTATTAAGATCAATTCATGATTAAAACAAGTTTTAAAAATACACAATTATATTCAAGCATAAAAACTTAGTCATGTTATGTGTGTGCTTTGATTCATTTACTAGTTACCATGGCATTAAGAGAATAACTTTCAAATTTCATGACCTTAATCACTAACATAGACTTATAACATATTTAGATATTCATTATGAATCATGATTTATGAAAAGGGAAGGCTTGGGCATTTATCTATTGCCAACCAAGCATCCATATCCCTACCAAAGATACCTTTGGCTCTAATCAAGGCCTTGATCCATTGCTAGCCAGGCATCCATAGCCCTGTTGGAGGTTACCAAAATCACCTTTTCTTAGAAAGATTTTATATTTTCAATAAGGCTCTTATTTTTTTCATCTTTAAAACTATTTTTAGCTTTCCAACAAAGGTAAGGAACCAAAATTAGCCAAGTTTTTAGGATTTTTATTAAATGTTTGATTTTCAAACAATCATTATTGGTCATAAACTTCATCCCAAGCAATAATGTTTTTTAAGTGCTAACTTGACTTTCCTCTAATAGTTTTAACTTTCACTCAAACACGTGCAATCCTTATTAAAACCAAACTTGGATTAAAACAAGGTTTAATATTTTTAAAGAACAAATATATATATATATATATATATATATATATATATATATATATATATATATATATATATATATATATATATATATATATATTTGTTCTTTAATATATATATATATATATATATATATATATATATATATATATATATATATATATATATATATATATATATATATATATATATATATATATATCAATCTTTACCAATTTCTCAAAATTATAACATTAAGCTCACATCTCCAAAATATATGATCAACCAATGTTTAAGATTCATACCTACATTCTTGATTTGTGAATTTCTTATTAAGCATTTAGATGAACTAGAGCTAGAAAACTTGTCTTGAAAAGACTTATTAAAAAAAAGAAAAAAAAAGAAAACAAGCACACAATAAGCAAAATAGACAACAAGCAAACAAATATTCACAAACACTATTTACAAACAAGGAACATGAAAGGAAACTAATATAATCCTACCCACACTAACTCTAACTAGTATTAAAAGTTACTCCTTAAAGACTTTAGGTGGAACAATAGAGAAATAGTGCTTGAGGTACTTCCCATTGGTTGGCAGAGTGAACTCTACTTCCTACAAGTCTTTGAGCTTGACAATGTTGTCTCCCAATGTCTCAATAATTTGGTAAAGGCCAATCCATAGAGGAGTGAATTTCCCATGTTTTTATTTTGTTTTAGATTCTTTGTCCCATAGGAGAACTAGGTATCCCTATCTAAACACTTTGATCTTTGAATGTTTATCAAACCATCTTTTGATAGTGGTTTGATGTCTGCTAAAGTTGGAAAATTCTTCCTCCCTTGCATCTTACATTTTAATGATTTCAATCAACCTTGAATTAACATACCCTTGATATCATTCCATATACTCTTACATGAAATTGTAAGTTAGAATTTTGAGAGTAACTAGAAATATTGGTTCTTAAAACCATATACTAATAGGAATGGTGATGCTTTTAGAGCTTGATTCACTCTAGTTCTATCTACCCAAAGGGCATACTTAATTAATTTATGCCATGTTCTTGGTTTTTGATCTACAGACTTCTTAATTGCTTTCATCAATTTTTTTTATTGACTCTAACACTCCATTACCCTGGTGATAATGATTTGATGAAAATTTAATAACTATATTGTTATCATAGGCCTACTCAGTCATCTTAATAGATATAAAGGCTGATCAATTATCACAAACAAATGATACTGGTGTCCTAAATCTAGTACAAATGTTCTCTTTCAAGAACTTGATTACATCTTTAGTTTTACATTATTTTGTTTTCAATGCCTCTATCTATCTTGTGCAATAATTAATAGTAGTAAGAACATACTTATGTCCATCTCAATAATTAGGGATAATAACCCCCACAAAGTCCTAACCCCATTGATAAAAAGGTTTGTCAATTAAAACTGGCTTTAATGGCATAGTTGATTTTGGTTCTTTGGTATTGAAAATCTAACATTGATGACATTATATAACATGCTTATGAGTATATATGAAGATTAATAGCCAAAATATCCTACCCTTAGGATCTTGTAAACTATTGTCTTTCTAGAAGGGTGTCCACTCCCAATTTTTTTAGGAAAAGTACTCAAGATTTCAACTGCTTCTTTTGAAACACATCTCAAGTATACACTTTCATAGTTATTCCTATAGAGTACCCCATCCTTGATCAAAAAATGAGATGCTTTGAGTCTTAAATATCTTATTTTCTCTCTACTCATACCTAAAGGACAAGAACCATTGATCATGAAATTAATAATTACATCATACCAATTATTTGGCTAGAAATATTGTTGATCAACATGCATGATATTCAATTTTGGATTAATATTATAAATTAATTAAATCAATCCCTGACACCTCACTAATTTGGTAGTTTTCACTTCAAGATCATACTCTTGGAGTATAGACATCCACTTACCTCTTCTCTCTCCTAATTTGCATTGATTAAGCATAAGTTTAGTGGTAGGATTTGGTAATTTTTCGTGCACTTTATTCTTAAGTATATAGTGTCTAAATTTTTTAACAACCTTAACTAAATTAAATGCTTGTTTATCAACTAGGGAATAGCTTAACTTAGCATTTTTTAAGTTAGTGCTCATAAATGCAATTAGATGATCACATTTATCCATTTTCTAAGTTAGAATAGATATTATAGTGTGCTCAAAAGCAAAGGAATAAAGATAAAAATCTTTTGTAAAATCAAGACTTATTAGCATAGGTGCTTGTCTTATTACTTATTTAATATCCTTGAAGGTTTTCTTTGTCCCTTCATTCCATATAACCTCTGCATCCTTCTTCAACATATTATTTAGTGGCTTCACAATTTCTACAAAACTAGAAATGAATTTTCCTACAAAATTGATTTTCCCAAAGAAAGATTTTAATTATTTTCTACTATTAAGGGGTTCTATTTTGGATATGGCATTAACTCTATCAAGATCTATATAAATCCCATATTTATTTATCACATATCCTGATAATTTCCCTTAAGTTACACAAAAATACTTTTCTTAGGATTAAGGGAAATTCCATACCTTTTATAACATTCAAATACTTATTGTAAATGCATTATATGATCTTCCCTATTTTTAGAAAACATATTTAGATCATCCATATATATAATGATGCATTTACCTATAAAACCTTGAAAGGCATGGTCCATATCTCTCTAAAAATTAGTTCTTGTATTAATGAGTCTGAAAAGCATCCTTTTGTAAGCAAAAGTGCCCCACTTTGTTATAAATGAAATCTTCAATCTATCTTCCTTGTTAACAAGTACTTGATTATATCTTGAAAAACCATCTAAGAAAGACATCATGGCAAAACCACTAACAATTTGAATCACCTAGTCAAGGTATGGTAAAGGATAATTATCTTTTTTAGAAGATCTATTCAAAAATTTTAATTCTATGCATAATCTAATCTCTCCATTTTTCTTTCTAACTGGTACTAAATTAGCTACCCAGGTAGAATGTCTAATTGGAAAAACTATTTTTGCATCTAATAGTTTCTTGACCTCTTTACAAATTAATGGTTCTAAAATAGGAATGATGGGTCTTTGCTTTTGTTTTAAAGGTTTACAAGCTTCTTTTAATGAAATGGTATGGGTAATGAATTTAGGATCAAAGATCTTCGAGTCTTCATAGGAACATGAAATGGCATCCTTGTACTTGGTCAATAATTCTTTAACTTTTTTAGACTCTTCATTTGTGCATGTTGTACCAATGTTTACTAGCTAAGGTTAACCTTGAGTTACTAGGTCAACTACATTATAATCTTTCCCACTCACTTTGGGAACTTTAACAGTTTCAACTAGCTTGTCTTGATCAAACAATCTTTCTAAGGCAATCATTCCTTTGGGAATCTTGTTGTCATTTAATTGTACTATCTTGTCACCAATTTTACCTTCATCAAGATAATTCTCATTGACCTCATCAATGATATGAGAATTGAATACTCCTAATTTTTTCATGAACTCATTAATTTGTTGATCACCATTAAATACTTGTAAATGGTTGACATTGTCAGGAACTAAGGGACATTGGATTAATTTAACATTCATCCTTTGAGAATCTTGGTTTGGCATAAAGTTAGTTGTAGTTGAAGCTAGTTCATCAACAAACTAGTTCTCTTCTCTAGGGATTGAGATAATGTTAAAATCATTAATATATTCAATCAATTCCCATACTCTAAACTTATATTTCTTCATATATGATAATTTGCATTGGTACTTGCTCTTAACCTGATTAACTACTAATTTAGAATCAGCATATACTAGGAGTTATTTAACCTTATGTTTAATAACAAATTATAATCCTAAGTTTAATAATTAATACTCTACCAAATTATTAGTTAAATTAAAATAAATTTTGTAAGAAGCAACACATTCTTTCCCAATGGGATTGATTAAGACTACTACTCTAGATCAAAATTTGCATCTAGTACCATCAACATATAATTTCCAAACTCCAAGCATTGCATGAGAATATTTAGGGTCACATACCTGAGTAGTGTCAAGAGTGTATACTCCTAAATCATAATTAACCATGTTAACCTTTTCATTAACTACATTATATTCATTAATCATGTGCTCCATCTTTGGTTCCCTTTTAATCCAAATTTGATTGGGAACTCCCCTCCATTGTACTCACATGTGAGAACAATCAGTTGACATGCATCCATTTAAATATTTAGTCTAATCCCTACTAAGAATCATACCATAAGCATCTATAATGTCCATAAATTGAATATCAATGAATTGTTGCACCTTTGGCTCTAAAGCAAGCTGTATATGCACATTTAATAATTCACCAATCACTTTAACTCTTGATTTGTCTAATTAAGTTACTACTCTACTAGATTTAATTATAGTTAAACCAAGCTTGTCACATATATATTTTGTCATGATATTTATAGAGTCACATGAATCTAACAAATAATTATGCAAGTTTTTACCAAGAACTCTAATTGTTAGTAAGAAAGGTAGAACCTCTACTCACTACATTAGAATTTGTAGCCTTTTGTGATTTATAGTTTTTTTGCTTAGAGATTCTAGCAGTAAGTCTTTTTGTTTAGTAATTTGAGTCAATTCATGTAAAGTGATATTAGCTTTAATCTTATTCATATCTTCTACTATATTGTATCCACTCCTAGTAGAAGAACTAGATGAATCAACATTATTTCTAGAGTTACTTCCCTTTAGAAGTTTTGGATTGTTATTTGCTTTAGGATCAAGAGGAGTATCATATTTTTTTGGTGGATTTGAACTAGTCAATGGTTCCTTTTATTCTCTATTCTTGAATGGATAAGTCTTCTTCAGATGCTATTGAAAAACATGAATGTCCTCTAGATTATCTTTAGGTTCATTCTCATCTTAGAATAGAAAGTCAAAGGTCTCCACCATAAGAGTTGTGTCAGAAGATTTAGATGAATTTGAAGAAACAAATGTACTTAAAGGATTATCCATGTTAGGAATAACTTAAAATGTATTTAATTCATCTTGAAAAGCTTCAAAAGAATTACAAAATTCTATACAATCTAATTCGCCATGATTTGAAGAATTATGAACTATATAATAATCAGCTAAAACTACATCACAAATGTTCATGTCAGGCATATTTTTATTGGTATATGACCCATTATTATTGTTATTATTATTGTTGTTTTGAAACATATTT
Source organism: Torreya grandis (assembly GCA_037957365.1). Lineage (NCBI taxonomy): Eukaryota > Viridiplantae > Streptophyta > Pinopsida > Cupressales > Taxaceae > Torreya > Torreya grandis. The sequence goes on along the minus strand of JARHVA010000023.1, from coordinate 3,388,148 downwards.
GTGTGTTATTGAATATTTTATAAGAATAATTTCTATTGGAGCTTTCTCCTATGTTACTACTTGTCTTTATAACTGAAGAAAATTACTGCTTAGTTTTTGAACCATTTTTAATATGGAGTCATTTGTATTATTAGGTGTCTTTGAATTGTGGACTTGATTACTAATACTATATATTGGCACCATAGATCTTTTATTTTGTGGATGAGATCCACATGCAGTGTTATTTAGGAATCCCAAGTTTTGACTAGGATGAGCATGACTCAAAGGCAATTGGTTTAAAACTAGATTTTGATTCAATGTAGGCATGGTCTAATTAGCATTTGGAATGACATCTAATGTAGGTAAATTAGGATTAATATTATGAATAGTATATGATAATTTATCTTTGGGTTATAATGGTTTCATTTGAATCTCTCTTTGTTGTAGTGAATTGTTGATAAAGGACATAAGACCTAATGACTTTTCCAAATTGATCAATGAAATAATTGTTAAAATCATTCCAACTGGTAATGTAATTATTAGGAATATTAAGGAACCAATCATATGTTGTATCTTTAAAATTAAAAGGAAACAATCTACAAGCAACATCTTCATAACATTTAATAATATCAAGGTAACCTTAAAGGCCTTGATATGTTCTTTAGTAGTCACAACACCTATAGGACTAAAATAAGGAAAATATTTCTCAGGGTTTCTTATCAAGTCATGTACCTGACTAGGCATATTGATAGAAGATCTAGCTAGCCAAGCCATACCTTGATAAGGATTGAATGCATGAGTAACATGAATAGGTGAAGTAGGTTGAGATTTAGAAATTTTATTCTTATCTTTATCTACTCTTGTTTTCCTATGAATATCCAAAGCAAGAAGAGGTAACATTCTCTTAGACCTTGATCTAGTCCTTATTCTTGGCAATTCCATCTTGTAAAATTTGAATCATGTTTAAAATATGATGTATAAACCTTATCTTTGTAACGAACAATGATTAAATTTATATGTTCAGAAATTTTTTCAAAATTCATACGATTATTTCAAATAACAATTATCTTTAATTAAATTAGCTTAAATATACCTTAAAACTTGCGATTATGAGTGATCTTTACACTGTTAAGTTCAAATAAACCTAAATTTATAAAGAATCAACCAATCTTTGAAAAACATTACTATCACTAACCTCAAACACGTTAGATTTACAAAGCTTAAACTACCTTTGCATCAATTTCTCATAAATCTTCAAAGAATAACTATCTTTAGCTAAATAAGCCTAAAGGTCTAGTTTAAAACCATGAATATCAGTTATCTTTACATAATTAAGCTAAGAAAAACATAATTATATAAAGAATCAACTGATCTTTGAAAAAAATTCACTAAAATTAGCTAAGATATTTCAAATTCACAAAGCTTTAGCTTAAAGCCCTCCTTATAGCACCAATTAAATTGCCTATTAATGCCTAAAAGTGTATCATAGGGTTTACATAGTGGTAATAAACACTTCTCATTTAAGGATTCAAAGAATCCATTGCATGAGTTACTAGTTTTGATATTCCTAATATCTATGGTAAAGTAGTGGCCAAGCTATATAACTATTCACAAAATGAAATGTAAATGGTTGTTAGGAGCAACCATGGTCTTGAATCTCATTTTTAAAAATTTAAAAATAATTTGAACTAAGTATAGTGAATTATGATCAAAACCTAAAGCCTAAAACCTAATATAGCATGAATATTTACAAAAAAAACTAAATTGTAATAAATTGATCAAAAGAAAGAGAAAATAGAAATGGTAGGGAAGAAAGAAGGTGAATATTGTTGATCTTCAGTCTAGACATTATGATATATATTAATTTAATAAAATACATGCACTCAAACTAATATATGACATGAAATATCCAAAATCATACATCCTATCATATACTAGGAAAATGTCTAAGGATAGTTGAAACAATGCAAATAAAAAACTAGATTCAATTTAAGGATTTACTTCCAAAGGATAATTACATAAGCACATCTTCAATAAAATCAAATAAAATGAAATGAATCTAAAATATTTCAATCAACCTAGCATAATCTCAAATTGACAAATTTGCATTAACATGTGCACATCTAGAATCTATAAAATAATTCAAATATGAACATCAAACTAGATACTTGAGGAAGCAGCCATGATAAAAATCACACAAACAAATATGAGACAATCTATGCATAATTCCCTTGCTTGCATTACTTGGTACATATTTACACAAAAAAAAATTCTATAAAAACTTCCTCCTATTACAAATGATAATACCCCCTCTTATAGAATACCTTGATGTATGTCGATTAATCACTATCAAATAGTAATTAGTCAAGTGTCAAGGACAGTTGTCCTTCTACAACTTTCTAGAATTAGACAATTTACAAGTGGACTAACCTATAAGCAATGTACATTACAAATTGCACATGCTTTTACAAAATGTAATTTTCCTTTTTCAAATGATGTACATGTTCCTATACAAATGAATATTCTAATTCAACATAATTGACTTTGAGATGCTACTTGTTTCTTATGCTCCAGGATCTTCATTGCTTTGTCATGTTACTTACCAATTATCCTAAGGTTAATAATTAGTTCCATGAATGCTTATTCTTCTTGCCTTTACAATTCTTTGAAGTCCTTATCAGCCTTGTTTGGGGCTCTTTAATTCTATTAACATCATCTATCTTCTCCTCTAAAGATAAGATCACGTCCAATATTCTTTTATTATCTACCCCTATTTTTCCCTAGATTTTATTCTTTACCTCTTACATGAATTGAGTAGCCTTGTGTTGGAATTCCTTATCTTTTATCAAGCCAATAGGACTAAGGGTAGTTGGGTCCTTTATCAATCTCCCTAGTATATGCATCATCTAGTTTTCCAATTACTTGAAATCTTTAGAAAGACCTTCCATGCCCTTGGAACATTTATTTAAATCCTTGATATTTTCTATCAAGATTGCCATATCCATATTTAAATGAGCTAGGTTAACTATTTTAAACATAGGAATATAATATTCTATTAATATGTTGATCAATTCATTTACCATATTGTATGAACCCTACCATTGATTCACTTGGTTTATAGCCATAGTGCTCTATTTGCTCACCATGTCTTTTGCTTAGACCTTATTGACTTTAAAGAGATGAATGTGTCATACATAGTAGCTTCAAAGATATTACAATGTTCCCTATAATTGATAAGATAGTATATTCTTCCAAGGTCTTCTTTTCTTGCCTTATCCATTTGATAATATCTTGCAACATTTCTGACTAAGACTATACCAAATCTAAGACATCCTCTTTAAATATTTTATCTTCACCTGGCCTCTTTCCTTTTTTCTAAGTCAAATGGGTCAAAGGCTCCATGTTTTAAAATATAATATCTTCACCACCCTCCATGACTATTTTCTAGGTCACTCTTTGCAAACCAATTATATCTGGATCAAATCTAACCCCAACTGAGTATTGACTCATTTGTTTAGTTTTCATCTCTACTTGTATGTTAATTGACTGAATTGGAGGAGTAAATCTCTTTACTTCTTCCTCTTGCAAGGCAAGGATCCATGGTTTTAACTCTTATTGCATAAGAATGTTAATAGTTTTGATTAAAGCCAAGGATGATAATTAGGTAGCTTTTATAACCTTAGTTCATAAATAAACCATTCATGAATATGTGTACCATGTATTATATTATCTTCATTGAACAGATTGGAATTCTCCAAAGGTGGTTTGATAGTCACTTTAGGTTTCTTAGCTTTTGAGACAATGACATCTTATCTTTCCTCTTAGGAGTGTTAATAACCATCAAGTCCAATGACTTTCCATTATCTTGTTTGAATTCTTCAACCTTCTCTTATGCATCTAAATCTAACTTATATATTATAGATAACATTTTGAGTGCATCTTTAATAAATTCATTGGAATCCAATGCTATCATATGAACCTCCTATTAAGTTAAATCTTATCCTATTACATTGGAAGATTCAGGAGATGATGAATTTGAAGCAATTTCATCTAGTCTTTTATCTTTTGATCTATGTTCTATTTGTATTTCTATTATGGGAAGCTTAAAAAAACCAACATTGATCAAATGATATTAATTTGGGTCTAATTATCATCTATCTTTCATTTTTAGGTCCCTATTCAAACTGGACTCAGGTTTTATTTTGTATTCATTTAATCTCCTAGAAACTTCATAACTTGAGGATACTTTAGTGTATATGAATTTAAATGAACTAGGTTCATGTTCATATGATGCATTCAAAATACCCTTGATCCTCAAATGCTCCTTTACCTTTCCATATGGATCCCATTGCCTATGATCATCAATATATAGGTTGAAAGACAACTTATGCTTTCAAGTAACCTCAATATGATCCCACTACCTAAAAATAGTTTTTCTAATTATCATAGAAAATCCATGCAAAAGTACCTTTCTCTTGGTCTTAAAAATTCCATCAATCCCATTAAAAATTGATATGCCACCTCTTGTTATGGTAATTTGTCAAGTGCATGAATTGGTAATTTGAGAGGGACTATTTGAGTTCCTTCCATTCTTATGACTGTGCAATAAAGATAAATCCATATGTCTCCTATTGATTCAATAGAATTATTGATTAGAGGGCTTACTCTCATCATAGGAATACCATTAATTACTTCACTCAATGTAGGGTAAACATAGTCATAAAAAACCTACATGTGATCTCTATACTTATAGATGTGTAACTTTGAATAGTACTGGGATACAGTCTAGGTGCCATTTGGAGACCATTCTCTTTGATTTAGGATCTTGGTGGTTGCATATAGGGCATCTAATAAATTTGAAATCATGTAAATCTTAGTCCTCTTCTTATTCTTGATTACATATATTTGTCTACTTAAGGAGATACTGATAATCTCACCTAATGGAGGAACCAACACTTATTCAATGATGAAGTATACCATCAAGACCCACATTAGTTCAACATAAGCAATATGTGCACACCCATAAAAAAAATTTAGCATTATCATGACCATTATAACTCTAGGTCTAAATTCACTTATAGGTATGTTATTTGTAGGATCTATAATGACTTGGTTACCTACTTATAACCATTTATCCAAAATGTCCATCATGTTGTTGTTTCTATACGATATTCACTTTTTACATTCAAAAGATAGAAGTAAGAAACTGAGAGATATGGTCTAAGGCTTATATGTACCTAGATGAAGTCGTGTGCACCGTTATCCAGACGTCGTGAGAACTCCTCTTTTGGTTGTGGAGGATGACACCTGCAAGAGAAAGAAACTAAGACAAAGAAGGCATTAGATGAGGAGATGGTGGGTTGTCAAGCAAAAGCTTGAACCCAAAAGTACAAAGACTTCCTTAAGGGATGTCAACCCACTAATAGATAAAAATAATGTCTAATAAAAGTCAGAATGATAAAAGACTGAAATGATTAAAAACTAAAATAGAAATAGAAGCAAATGCTTACCTGAATGCTGTTGGTGGTCTGATCACAGTCGCCGGCGTCGGTTGTTAATGTATGCCGATGTCGGTTAGTCTGCTGACATCAGTGGGGGAAATAGTCTCTATGGCTATCATCGGTCGGGGTAGTAGTCTTAGATAGAGTCAGGATGAGTTTGTGGTCTATGGATAGGTCTTGAGTTGTGCAGAGTGGTCTAAAAGGGGTCTGGGTCTGGTTGGGGGTAGTCTAAGAGTCTATGTAGAGATGTAGGGGAGTTAAATGGATAGAATATGAAATTGATAGAAGGGTAGAGGAGGTCTTCCAGCCTCTCTGAGAAGAGCAAGTTGGGTCTGTGGTCTGGTTGATAGTCTGGTATAGGGTGTGGGAAGGGCAGGTCGGGTCTGTGGTCTAGTTGATAGTCTAGTCTAGGGGAGATATTATTTAGAAGCAAATAACTAAGAACATAATGAAAACATAGACAAAATACATACCCGTGTCTTGCTGAAGGAGTGCCTGTTGATGTTTGTACCTATTGTTGGTGTAGAAGACCGATGCAAAATCCTTGTTATTGTTATAGCTTGTTGTGGGTGCCAGAGAGAATATCAGAGAGGTTTGATTCACGTTTGGGTTCTTGGTTCAAAAGATTGATTGATGATTGATGATGCCGGGCTAGCTAAGAGAGAGGACCCAATAATGGATAGAATACCGTTATGAAGGGAACCGATGCTGGAAATATCACCAACATCGGTCGACAGGTGACTGACGTCGGTGGCTAGAAGGTAGGAAAAAGGCTAAAAATAGCATTTTATCCATTTTCCCAACTATCGGGTTAAAGTGTCAGGGAGAAAAATGGTTGAAGGGAGTGTTTATGGGCGCAGGAGGAAGTGTTAGGGGTGTGTCTAGGTAATTAGGGTTTTAACAAGGGATGAGGTGGCAAAAGGGGGTAATTAAATTAAATTAATTGTTTTATTTAATAATAGAGGGGACGAGGGTTAGGAATGGACAAAGAGGACCAAGGGAGAGGACAAACAAATGGGTAGACATGATTTTGGTGTCTACATTTGCCCCTTTTTGTCTTGTTGGTTGTTCTTGATGAACTATAAGACAAAAATAGGAGTTGGTTGCCCCAGGTATGGGATGAGGTGTTCCCCCCTCAAAGCGAGAGTCGAGGGAAGGGAACTGGAGATCAAGTGTCAATTTGACAGAGAGAAGAGAGCATCAAGAATGAGTGTGAATGTGGTAAAGGGCAAGATTGCACATATACCACACCACGCGGTAGGCAGGTCAAATTGTCATGGTCAATGGGTTAAGGAGTGCTAGAATCAAAATAACCAAGCCCCAACATGTAGTCGTAGCTGATTGGGTCATTCGGTCCAAGCTGTAGCTCTAATGGGTCATCATGTTCCAGGTATCTCGAGTGCAGGAAGTGTTCCTAGAAAACACGAAAAAAGCACAAGCATGAGGGATCAATGTGCTCACGATCTGATACTCATGAGGGTTGGGTGACAATTGGCCAACTAAGTGTGAGGTAGCAAAGGCAATCAAAACAACCAAGGCAGAGTTGTCTCGAAAGGGGTAAGAGGAGATAGTCACGATCTCCAAGGTTGGGCAGTCGATGGATGAAGGCAAAAGTGAACACAAGGGTGCCCCAGGGGGTGAAGATCAATTGGTCGATAAAATTAACTAATGGGGGGCATGATTGGGGGGCAATGGGATGAAAAAGGAGGTTTGAGGGCCATTGATGTCAGTTAAAAAATTGATGTTGATGGCCAAAATGGACCAACGGTGGCAGAAATCAGCCAACGTCGGTGCCTTAGGGCACGCCGATGCTGATGTCGGTGGCCTACCAAATCTAACAGAACTAGATTGGCAGCCCACCAAAAGTCATTTGTGATTGTGCTAAAGTGAAAAAAGGAGATTTGGAGTGATTGGGTGAATAAGTCTTGAAGTTGACCGGTACAACAGTGTGAGGTGGTAGGGCGAGATTGGGTGAGAAAGGGAGTGAGTTAAAGTCGGATTGGAGGTTGCAGAAGCTATTGTGGGCCAGCAGGGGTGCTGAGGGAGGCAGGTTCCCAGTCACCATGACCAGAGTTTTGACAAAGATGCTAGAGTGGGAGACAGTGTTCACCTGGGCACCTGTATTTTTAGCCCAGGTTTATAGGGAGCTGTGGGGGATCAGCCAGTGGTGGCAGTATAGTCTGTGCGTTGGCCACCTACTACACTACTGGGCTTATGATCACATCATGGTCATGCATCTTCTCAACCTTCTATTAGCTATCTAGGCCAATTTCAAGGTCAAATTCAGGTGATGGCAAGAGGTCATGGTGCAGACATAAGTAGACAGGGTGGTCAGAGACATTGACCATTACAGAGGGGTACTGGAGGCCCTTATCCCAGCAAACATCATCTGGAGACCATACCTAGTCTATCCAACATTCTAAGACTAGGCAAAGCAGATGGTCAGGGCTCAGAGCTTCAAATGGGTCCAAGGCAGATGAGCCAGCGAGCTCGAGAAGATACCAATAGAGTGAATGCGGTGCCAGTACAGGCTACTACAAGATGTACCTCCCGTGTTCCCACAGTACAAGTGGGATGATATTGAGGTGCTGCTCCCACTGGCAGAGGAGACAAAGGGCCCAAATTTTGAGGAGTTGTCAATAGGACTTGGGGTGGCTGACCCAGGTTGTACAGAGCCCTACACGACATGGTAGGTAGGGATTTATATAGGGGTTTAGGCAGATGTACAGGCAGGGGTATAGCCAAATCTACAAGCTATTACCAGAGAGCGGGATACAGCCTATAAGGAGAGGGACACCATGCGATAGGAGAGGGATGCGGCACAGGCCTAAGTGACCATTTTATAGGGCCAAGTCATAGTTTTGTAGGGGTAGTTAGCAGGGGTGATAGGTCAGGTCATAGAGATGACAGGTTGGGTAGCAGCACTGATAGGGTAGGTCGCAATGTTATAGGGACAATTGGCCACAGCCCAAGCATAGGTAGTGATAGGATAGGTTTTTATAGGGTAGGGCCCACTGTAGTAGCCAGCTCAATAGCAGTCGGCATGTTCATAGGGGGTAGAACCATTGGCTTCGATACAACTAACATTGTCACAGCCACAGGGGACAGGGTAGGGCATGGTAGCAGGTCTGATGGGGCCATCGCAGACTATGCCATATTTTAGGTACAAGATTGCAGTGGAGGAGATCACATATTATGAGGGTGTCATCTTAGACTACCTTTAGATACAGTGATTCTCAGAGATGAGAGCTGAGTAGAGCTAGCAGAGGTCTACGTCATGAGCGATGACTTCATGCACCTGCAAACAACATAGATCCAAGAGCAGAGACGATACAGCGTCATCCAGACTGCCACCTCCACTACCACAGCCACAGCCATGAGGCCTAATTTTGAGATGATTTTGAGTTATTATTTATTTTTGATGTATATACTGGCCTACGAGCCAAAGACGAGAGATGTATTATGAGAGAGAGAGATAGACACATATTGTGTCTAATTGTATAAAAACTATTCTTGATATATATATGATGAGAGTTTTGACCATGGACATGAGTAATGAGAAAATGTATGGATGTATTTATAGGCATTTTGATTTGATAGATGTGGATATTATGTTGTATGTTTATGATGCGTATGTGATGATGAATATGTTTATGAAATGGTTATATGATGATGTTTATTGATTGTTGATGATAGATTATATGAGGATGACTTTAGATTAGATGATGATGGATGTGATATTTAATGTTTAACTTGCAGATTAGGAAATGTGGATGTTTGATGAGTTATGATAGATGATATTTATGACTAATGACTTATGATGTTATGATGAAAATGAGAGTATGCTAATGATTATGAGAATTGGTGATTGACTGTGTTGTGATTGACAGGTGACGAGCAAATGAGATGAGAGAAAGTGATGAAGAGGATGGCTGAGCTAACCCCAGAAGATGCCATGTCAACTAGGTGCTACCTACATAGCCCTTATCCTAAGGGCCTCACACCAATGTAGTTCTCCCAAAGAGGGAGGAAGAGTCAAAGTGGTTGATTGCTTGTGGTCTAGGTCAAGTCACGGGTTAGAAGAGGATAGGGTTTGTCCATCGGGTAGACGAACAAACGAGGGTGGTCGAGCTAACCCCAAAAGATAGTCATGTCATCTGAGTGCTACCTACATAGCCCTGATTGAAAGGGGCCTTAGACCAATGTAGTTCAAGCTAGGAGATAAAGAGGTCGAGAGTTGGTCTTGGTCAGGAGAATAGTCTAGCACGTCCATATGTCTGAGGGAACATGCTTGAAATGATGAAAAGAAGGCAAAGGTTGCTCACCCTTAGCAATTGTCCACATTAAGTGATGGACATATCCTAAAAATGAAGTGATTCTATTTATGTGTCAGCAAGTAATGGTTTATGATGAACATAAATTGAGTAGGCGAGAGTTTCCATGTACATTGGTTTCCATAGAAACTAGTGTGAATAGGTTAGGTGAGTGGTTTGAGCTGAGTGTGACAAATGATATAATGTGACAAAAGTGTGAAAAAAGGTAAAAATCATAATCACCCTTTCATTGACAAGGACCAGAATGGCAGCATAGATAAGGGTTGTTAGAACTAAGAGCCCAATTCATGCATTACGTCGTTGACCAGATGTGTTAGAATGGTAATCGAATCACTTTGACATTAAAGTGAGCTCAAAGTCCCTTGAGCAGGTGTTAGGATAGGAGGAAATAGGGTAACCCATTTTAAGAGTAGAGATAACCTTGCCCCTTTTTATGGGAGACCCTGAGACAACTATAAGTCAAGTCCATGACTCATTTTTTTATTTTTATTTTTTTTAGATGTCATTGTGCTTGGTGGTCAGTTGTGAAGCTGATCAATGTGGGAAGATTCTAAGATAGTGTTGTTTATTGCCAGATTAGTCATAGCCATCCTTTGAGGGAGTGGTCTAGATTTTTACTTGATATAAGGGCTTTTGAATAGCTGTCCTTTGAGGGAGCAGTCTATTAGCTACAATAATGATAGTACAGCTATCCTTTGAGGGAACAGTCTACCTTTTTAATTTGATATTGATATGGTGACCATGAATATTTGACATCTTGATTTATTTTTGACAGAAATTTGAGTCATGGACAAGACTATGGAAGTTCAAAAGCCCCCTTTTATTAGGACAAAGCATTCGTACTGTATAAAAGGGTTATAGAGGAATTGTTAAGAGGAATAGGGATGAAAGGAATTAGGACTAAGAGGATGGGGATTGCTCAAGGGACAAGCTCAAGTTAAATGTCAAGTGAACGAGTACTTGACTAGCAATACAACGGTCGCAGATGCAATGCATTAAGAGGCGCAGGTTTTGGTCGTCCATCAAGAGAGGACAAACGATAAGTCCCTGATCCATACTTGTGTGTGATGATGAAAGGTCTGAGCCAATTAGGGGCAAACTTGCCTCATTTACTTCGCTCCATATTAGTCACATGCTGATTCTCTTTGAGGATGAGGTCTCTGATATTGAAATCTCGTTCTCGTAGATTTTTGTCATAGGATCGTTTGATGCAATTTTTATAGACATGGAGATGATTAAGGGCAGCAAGACGGCACTCGTCAAGTAACTCAAGTTGACCTAAGTGATCTTAACGAAAGTCATCATTGAAAAGGATGTCATGTAGAGAAATGCAGAGAGATGGGATCTGTACTTTGAGAGGTAGGACAGCCTCTATTCTGTACATGAGAGAGAAAGGGGTAGCACCCATAGAGGTTCAAATGTTAGTGCGATAGGCCCACAAAGCAAAGGGAATGTGAATGTGCCAGTCCCTTCCTATGTCGTTGACCACCTTCATGAGAATTTTAGTGAGAATTTTGTTGGAAGCCTTAGCCTGCCCATTTGCTTATGGGTAGTAAGGCAAAGAGAAACTGAGCTTGATGCCAAATGAGTCACATAGCTTTTGGACAGTTTTGTTTTTGAAGGACTTGCCATTGTCAGTGATGATCTTATGAGGGACACTGAAATGACAGATGATGTGGGTGCTGATGAAGTCAATGATCTTGTCAGCTTTTATGGAGATGAGAGGAATGGCTTCCACCCACTTGGTGAAATATTCAGTGGCTGTGATGATGGATTGATGATGAAGAGAAGAGTGGGGGTTAATCTCACCGATGAGATCTAAACCCCACTGAGAAAAAGGCCAAAAATCTTGAGCAATTTGTAAGGCATGGCTGGGGAGATGAAGCAAGTTAGAGTGCTGCTAACACTTGATGCAATGCTGGACATAGTCGCTACAGTCTTGATGAAGGGTAGGCCAATAATAGCCCAGATGAAGGATGCGCTTGGCAACTGAATTCCCACTGAAATGTTCACCATAAATCCTATCGTGGACTTGCTTAATGGCCTGAGATGCTTCAGTGGAGGTGAGACAGCGAAGAAGGAGGCTGTCAAAGCCTCGCTTATAGAGAAGACCCCCTAGCATGGTATAGCGAGTGGTATGCTTGGTAAAAGCTCACTACGCATTGTTAGAGAGGTTGGGAGGAATGACAAAAAAAGATAAGAAGTCCACAAGTTGCTTATACCAATCATCTCATGGGCTAGAGTCTATAGTGTTGACATGATTAATGTTAAAAGAGATATAGGAAGGCAACGGCACATGATGCACCATGACAAAAAGTCTAGATGCAGATGAGGAAGATGGGATATGCGAAGCAAGAGAAGCCATGGTGTCAGCAAACTTATTCATGGATTGAGGAACAGTCTGCAAGAGGTAATGGTTGAAAGATGCAAGGAGAATGTCAGTACAGTTTTTGTACCTTTGCAAAATTTCATTTTTATAGAGGTATGAACCATTGACCTAATTGACAACGTGCTGCGAGTCGTCGAAGATGTTGATGGACTTAATGCTGACAGAGAGGGCGGTCTGAAGTCCCAAAATTAAGGCCTCGTACTCGGCCATATTATTGGTACAATCAAAGTCAAGCTTAAAAGACAGAGGGATGGGCTCCCCTTTGAGTGGGATGAGAATGACCCCAGCACCCCCACCGAGTTGACATTTAGAGCCATCAAAGAACATGGTCATCTGATAGACGATGTCATCATTGGAAAGCACAGTGATAGATTCATCAGGAAACTCACACTGTGAAGGTTGATTGTCAAGAAGAGGGGCATCTGCCAGTTGGTCAGTGATGGTTTTCCCCTTGATAGATTTCTACTAGATGAATTCGAGGTTGAACTTAGCAAGCAGCATGAGCCATCGAGCCATACGTTGATTCTGATATGGCTTGGAGTGCATATACTTGAGAGGGTTAGTGTGGGTGATGACAAAGGTCTTGTGGTTAAGAAGATAATGGCAGAGCTTGGTATCGGCAAAGACTAATGCCAAATAGAGTTTCTCAGTATGGGTGTACCAAGTTTTATAGTCGACCAGTGTTCAGCTGATATAATAGACTACTTGTTCATGGTGATGCTCGTCTCGATGCGTGATCATGGCACCTAACGAATGATTACTGGCTAAGATATAAAGGTAGAAGGGTTGGTCATCTTTAGGTGGAATGAGGATTGGTGGAGAGACTAGATAGCATTTAAGGGCTTCAAAAGCCTCTTGATAGTCCTTATCCCATGTAAAGAAGACATCCTTCTTAAGGAGATGATGAAAAGGTTGGCAGCGGTCAGAAAGTTGCGAGATGAAATGGAGAATGGATTGGAGCTTCCCTTGCAAACTACGAAGCTGCTTGAGATTGGTCGGGGGTGGCATTTCGAGGACAGCGTGAATCATGGTGGGATCTATCTCAATGCCACAGAAAGAAATGATGAAGTCGAGAAGCTTACCAGAGAGGACCCCAAAGACACATTTATTGGGGTTAAGGTGAACATTGTATTGAAGAAGATGAGAGAAGATGATCTTGAGAATGGTCAGATGGTCACGGCGAAGCTTGGACTTGTCTAGTAGGTCATCCACATAGTCCTCCATGATTTTGTGGAGGAGATCATGGAAAATGTAGGTCATGGCATGCTGATAAGTGGTGCCTGCATTCTTCAAGCCGAAAGGCATGACTCAATAGCAGAAAGTCCCCCATGGGGTAATGAAAGTGGTCTTGTGCTGATCTTCTAGAGCAATTAGGATTTGATTGTATCCTAAAAACCTATCCATGAGAGATAGCATCTCATGGCTGGCCGTGAGATCAACAAGCTGGTCAATGTTAGGAAGAGAAAAGTCATCTTTGGGATAGGCTAAGTTAAGGTCATGATAGTTTGTGCAGATCCAGATCCCCCCAGTCACCTTGGTGATTGGGATGATGTTAGAGACCCACTGTGGATAATCGATGGGCTGGATGAAGGAGACAGAAAGGAGGTGTTGAAGCTCCTCTTTGACAAAGAGGGCAACGCGAGGATGCATCTTTTGAAGCTTTTGCCTGACAAGCTTAGCCTCTAGTTTGGTGACAATGTTATGGGTAGCGATGGTGGGGTTGATGCTAGGCATGTCACTGTAAGTCCAGGCAAAGGCCTTGCTATGGTCGGAGAGGAACTAGGTATAGTCAAGCTGTTCCTGAGCGTCTAAAGATTGGCCAATCTTTAAGACATAAGGAACATCAGAAGAAGGAAGGTTGATGTCAATGGTTGATTCATTTAACATAACCTGGGTCTCAGAAGGGAGGGAGCATTGGATGAAAGAGTCATCAGCACCCATGTAAGAAAGAATGGCATCATCATCAATGCAGTGGACAGTGTGAATGGTCATCGACTCATCTTCTATCATGCTGGGAAAAATGAGAGGGAGAGACCTAGACACCCCATTGAGTTGATAAGTTAGGGGTTCCAAGTGGATGGTGTTTATGTAGGAAAAAACTAGGAGGAATGGAAACCACCGACTCCATAGGTGGAGGAAGAATGGGCGAGCGTGGAGGAGATTGGTCAATGGTTGGTTTGGGACAAAGGTCTACAGGGTCCTGAGTGGGGTCGTGATATCCCAGGACATATTGTTTCTTGGCATCATCATCGTTGAGTAGCTCAATAGGCTGATGGGAGCCCTGCTCATAGCGTCCGAAACCAAAACCCTTCCATGCACACCTATAAAGGTAAGTGTGTGCAAAGGCAGGGTTGCCAAGAAATGAGAAGTCTGATGTGAAAGGTTGAGGTGAAGAAAGAGGATTGCCATTAGTAGAAGCTTGATCAAGCCCCGCATAGACAAGGTTGGTTTAGAGCTAAGGAGGACCATAAGGCACGATCATCTCGATCTAATGGTCGTAACTAGGGCTGTGATGAAGGCATCCATACTCTTGTGCAGTTTGGAACATGTCTAAGGCCAGCAAGTGATACTCCCCCAATGAAAGTCTTTAGAAGATGTCTTCCATGGGGTTTGTGCTCATCGCTTGAAGGGGAGGTGTGAGGGTGACTGCCTGTTGTGAACTAGTCGAAGCTTTCGCTAATGGAGGCGGTGCTGAGATTGATGGCTTGATAGGAATGAGGACATCATTTGGAAGGTAGGTGGCGTTACAAGTTTTGAAGGGTGAAGGGTCAGTGGGAATGGTGTGGACTTGCCCATCGTGCTCAAATTTCACACAATGGTACAGGGTGGAGGGCTCTAAGACTATGTGTGGACTAACGCAGATGTGAAGGACAACTGTGCCAATGGTCGTGGCAGTGGTGTCATTAAAGGAGTGCAATATTGTGTTAATTTTGGAGATGTAATTCTTGGGAAGAGCCAACTGATCAAAGGCATGGGTGGAGATAATGTTGATGTTGGTGCCTCTATCGATCATAACACGTTTAATGCGTGTCCGATCAACATAGGCAGTGATGAAGAGGGCGGCGTCCTAATCTTCCATGTTGGATGTGGGAATCTCAGAATCGTTGAATGTGATGGAGGCAACAGGGGATAAAGAGTGGACAAGGGTAGCAAGTGGTTGGGGGTCCTCGGGTTAGACCTTTGCTACCTATAGGGCTCTGATGAGGGCTTGATGATGTTGAGGTGAGGTTTGGATGAGGTCATAGAGAGACATCTTCACAGGTGTCTGATGAAGCTGTTTCAGCATGGAGTCATGGATTGGTCCAGAAGAAGAAGAAGAGGAGGGTTGAGATGCGCTAAGGATAGAAATTTTAGGCTTTGGCGCTAGAGGTGGATTAATGAAAGGGTAGGTCCAAGGAATGGCAACATTTTCTTTTGCCTTGTCCTTTTGTGACCTAGTGGTTATGTGAATGGCATTGATTTCAAAGATAGGAGGTGAAGGAGATAAAGGGGTCATAACCTTTTGATGAGATGTTGATGGGTTTGAAGAGGTTGGAGGGTTATGAGAAGGAGTTAGGGGTCAGTCGAGAGTGTCCTCAAAGAGAAGAGTGTCTTTCTCCAGATAGTGGTGAATGACGGCCTTGAGGGCATAGCAAGTCTCGATATCGTGTCCTGGCGTACGATGGTATAAGCAAATCTTCATGTCATCGAACTAGGAGGGCTTAGACCTGAGGGGTTGGAAAGGCCTGATGGGTGGAAGGGTTATGCTGGAAGTCTGTAAAAGTTGGTGTAATATCAGAGAGTATGAGCCCACTAAAGGGTCTGTGCTTTGTGATGTGTGTGATACTGGTGACTTTTGTTTGGGCAGAGTCAGAGGAGGCTTCTGTAACACCTTTTGGGTTGACGGTGCGGTGCCAGGTGGAGATGGCACTTTGTTCATGGGAGGTACCAACTTTTTGAGAGAGGGTAGACTAGAGGTAGGCAAAGGAAGCAAAGGAGGCAACTGGTTTTGATTAAAGGTCAGAGTGGGAAGGACTCTGGTCAGGGTCAAAGGATGGGGGCCCAAAATGGAGGGCAATGGTGACGGAGGAGGAGGCATTCGCCTTTATGGTTTAGCAGTCTTCTGTGACTTGGGTTGAAGACTACTATTGGTCAAGGTCTGGTCTAGGTCCACCTTCACTTGTGGATGAGTGAGGGTAGAGATAGGGTGAACGCCAAGTGACTTGATAGGTTTAGATGGGGTAGATGCAGGTTTTGGTTTTGATGGGGTCGGTTGAGGTTTAGAAATGGGAGTCTAGTTTTTGTTAAGGGTCTTGAGAGATTTCACCATGGAAGGATTGGTTGCATGAGACGAGAGGGCACGGGCATGCTGAAGAGCTTTGAGATGCTCTCATAATACCTGATGTTCCACTTTCCTTGAAGGGAGAAGTCTGATTTTCTCCACTAGTCGGGAAAATGGCTGAGAAGATGTTGAATGGGGTTTGGGTTCTTGAGAAGATGTTGATGGTTGTGGGACCGAAGGTGTGGTAGTCTTGGTCTTAAGGCATGATGAATTCATGACAGGTTCGTCCTTGGTTAGAGACGAAGGAGAGGCAGGTTCTTCCCTGGGTGGAGAAGAAACTAGAGAATGAGGCTCCTCAAGCGGGTAAAGGGTAGGGATGATTGTGCCCTCCACTTGCGGTCAAGGAGTAGGAAGGGTTGGGTCCTCCATGGGCAGTAAGAAGGAGGATGGTGAAACTGGTGGTGTTGGTAAGGTCGAGGCATCCTCCAAGATGAGAGAGGTTGACAGAGAACTAACCAGAGAAAGAGGTTCGTCCACATGTGATGGACTGATGGATGGACTCACCTCTTGAGGTTGGTCGAAAATGAAGGGTGAGACCGTATTGACTGATCGAATGTTGTGTTCATGAGTGTCGTCAATCAAGGTCTGGACATTGTTTTGAGTTGGTGGATGATTGGGGAATGGTTGCTTAAAGATGTCAATACCCTAATTAGGTGGTGCATTGGGATTGTCTAGGATGAGGTCACCCTTTTCAAGCATGTCTTGGATTATGTTTTTAAGGGTTTTGCAGTTTCTCGTGTCATGTCCCTTAACACGGTGGTAGTTGCAGAAGTCATTTTCCCTATACCATGTAGGGATGGCGCATGACGGATCAAATTATGGAGGTGGTCGGATTTGGGGAAGATTGAGGACCCCCTGTTTGATGAGTTTTTCTAGCATAGACGCATATGATTCTCTAAGTGGAGTATATTGTCGTTGTACGTATCTCTGCTGGAATTGGCGGATGGCATTCTGGGACATGGATGGCTCAGGTTGGTTAGTTGAAGGGGAAGAAGAGGAAGATCTAAAGACCACAACATTTGTTGAAGCTTTAGATTTAGGATTGGATGAGGAAGGCTTAGAAGAGGGGTCATTGGTCTTAGAGTTGGGATTCTTGCTCCGCAACTTAACTTTATTCTCCTTGATGGCACGTAACTCAAGTTTGTGGGCCATCGTGAAGGCTTCGTCAAAAGTGCGGAAGGTCTGAACCCTCAAGGTGGAAGAAATATGTTTGGCATAGACTTGGGAGAAAATTTTAATAAGTTTAGGTTGGGGTAAAGAAAAGGAGAGTTGATTGATGAGGCCCCTCCATCAAGCAACGAAATCAACAATGGATTTGTCCTCGAATTGGCAAATAGAATAGAGGTCTGTGATTGAGACCTTCTTGGTGATGTTGATAGAGAAATGATCAAGGAAGAGCTGGGCTAGCTGAGTGAACGTGAAGAGGGAATGGCTGATAAGGGAGCTATACCAGTCAAGTGCAGCACCTGAGAGAGACATAGGAAACATGTGTAAAAGCAATGCATCATCGTGGGCAATAAGGTAACAGGCATGTTTGAATGCCTGTAAGTGTTGTTGTGGGTCTTCCTTGCTTTGAAAACAAGAAAACTTAGGAAGTTCCCCCTAGCTGGGATATGGCCTGATCAGGATAGAAGGATGAATGGGCTCATTGCAAATTTGTTCGTATGAGAGAGTATTGCGTGAGCCAAAAACGGAGGTCTCTAGGCTATACATCTTGTCCATAAGCATTTTGATGATATCTACTAATGGATTGGCTGGTGGAGTGCCCCCTAGATTGTAAGGCACTTGAAAGAGGCTAGAAGAGGCATACGATGTAGTTGATTGTACCAGTAAGGGCACAACGTACGAATGACTAGTTGTAGGGATAGAAGAGGAGACTAAGGATGGTTGGGTAAAAGGCATGGCTAGGCTCGATGTTGCCATGGGAGGTTGGTTAGTGGTAACATGGGCCAATGGATAGGTAGCCACCCTAGTGTTGATAAGAGCAAGGGTAGGTGGAATAGAGACGACCAGATTTTGAAAGGGGGTAGAGAGTGGTTGAGTGGGCTGAGGTTGATAGGGGGCCAAAACCCCGATGGAAGTGGGCCCAAAGATGGAGGGAGAGGCCACACTTGGATGGTTGGTCAAAGGCTGGTCATTGGTCGAGGCAATAGCCTGGGTGTCTAAAGGTTGAACTACAGATGCTGTTGATACGGCCGTAGTCTCGAGAAGAGAGGTCGGCATTTCATAAATTGGATTGCCCAAGGAGTCTCGCATTTAGCTATTCACGAGATAGTGCTGCAAGGCTTTGATGTTGAGGTCCAAGAATTGTGCAAAATCTTGGTCCCCTTCTGGGACAATAGGAGTCTGGGTCGGGGATGGTCTAGTAGGAGTTCTTTCAGTCTCTAAGTGGAACTCCATTATAGGACTAGTTATGGATGGGGTAGACGGAAGCGGGTGATGCCTCGCGTGATCGACTAGAGCCTTGGCTTGGCTACGAGTTAGAACCATTCAAGGCAAGAAAGAATGTATTCACAAGCTCAAACAAGCAGATAAGAATAGAAAAGATGAAGAACACAAGCAGATCCTAAAAAAAACCCTAGGAGTAAATTATTAGGATTATAGTGGCTTATGCCTTAGAATATGTGTAGAGGAAGATTGGCTTTTGAGTCAGGTCCTAAAAGAAGTAGTCTATGGATGGTTTCAAGTTAGTTATGGTGCTCAAAAGTCTGTGTTAGGTTCCATAATTGGCTTGGTGCTAAGGAGCAAGATCCCCTCACTTCATGAGTCCAGTGATAAGCTGGTCTCACTTAGCCAAAATATACTTCCCCTAGAGATTAGACTCTACCAGAGAACAGAGTGGGCTTTCCCCTTGGTGATGAAATCCAAGTAAGATTGCTAGGATGGGTAAGGTATCTGCTGGGTGATGAAATCCTAGTCGGGCCTTGTCTCAGGTAAGTTAAGATGTTTGTTTTGTGCAAGTGGTTTGGTCGTGTAACATAAAGTGGACTAGATTAATTCATGATGTGGTTATTAATTACTAGGTGTGGTCTAAGAAATGTAAGCAAGCGGAAGTCAAATGTAATGTGTTTTAAGCCCAAGTCAAAATGTGAAGTTGGAATGAAAACAAGTTGAGAAAGGGTTGAAGAATATGATTTTTGACTAGTCTAGAAGTGCAAGAAAAGAAAGAAAATTTCTTTTTAGTCTTGCTGATGGTGTCATTTAGAAGAGATGAAAGAGGTGAAAAGGGAGAAACCTAATGCACCTATATGAAAAGAAAGAAAGAAAGAACCCAAGGAAGGCCCTAGGGTCCCACCAGGCGTGTCAGAATGTTTCTATACGATATTCACTTTTTACATTCAAAAGATAGAAGTGAGAAACTGAGAGATATGGTCTAAGGCTTGTATGTACCTAGATGAAGTCATGCACACCATTATCTAGACATCGTGAGAACTCCTCTTTTGGTTGTGGAGGATGACACCTGCAAGAGAAAGAAACTAAGATAAAGAAGGCGTTAAATGAGGAGATGGTGGGTTGTCAAGCAAAAGCTTGATCCCAAAAGTACAAACACTTCCTTAAGGGATGTCAACCCACTAATTGATAAAAATAATGTCTAATAAAAGGTAGAATGATAAAAGACTGAAATGATTAAAAACTAAAATAGAAATAGAAGCAAATGCTTACCTGAATGCTGCTGGCGGTCTGATCACAGTCGCCGGCATCGGTGGTCTTACCGGCATCGGTTGTTAATGTATGATGACATCAGTTAGTCTGCTGACGTCAGTGGGGGCAATAGTCTCCGTGGCTGTCGTTGGTTGGGGTAGTAGTCTTAGATAGAGTCAGGCTGAGTCTGTGGTCTGTGGACAGGTCTTGAGTCGTGTAGAGTGGTCTGAAAAGGGTCTGGGTCTAGTTGGGGGTAGTCTAAGAGTCTATGCAAAGATGTAGGGGAGTTAAATGGATAGAATATGAAATTGACAGAAGGGTAGAGGAGGTCTTCCAGCCTCTCTGAGAAGAGCAGGTCGGGTCTGTGGTCTAGTT
Source organism: Torreya grandis (assembly GCA_037957365.1). Classification (NCBI taxonomy): domain Eukaryota; kingdom Viridiplantae; phylum Streptophyta; class Pinopsida; order Cupressales; family Taxaceae; genus Torreya; species Torreya grandis. Next base: position 3,367,607 of record JARHVA010000023.1, on the reverse strand, counting down.
GATAGTCTGGTCTAGGGTCTGGGAAGGGCAAGTCGAGTCTGTGGTCTAGTTGATAGTCTAGTCTGGGGGAGATATTATTCAGAAGCAAATAACTGAGAACATAATGAAAACACAAACAAAATACATACCCATCTCTTGCTGAAGGAGTGCTTGTTGATGTTTTTACCTGTTGTTGGTGTAGAAGACTGATGCAAAATCCTTATTATTGTTATAGCTTACTATGGGTGCCAGAGAGAATATTAGAGAGGTCTGATTCACGTTTGGGTTCTTGGTTCGAAAGATTGATTGATGATTGATGATGTCAAGATAGCTAAGAGAGAGGACCCAATAACGGATGGAATACCGTTATGAAGAGAACCGATGCCAGCAATATCACCGACGTCGGTCGACAGGTGACCGACGTCAGCGGCTAGAAGGCAGGAAAAAGGCTAAAAATAGCCTTTTATCCATTTTCCCAACTGCCAGGTTAAAGTGTCGAGGAGAAAAATGGTCAAAGGGAGTGTTTATGGGCATGGGAGGAAGTGTTAGGGGTGTGTTTAGGTAATTAGGGTTTTAACAAGGGGTGAGGTGGCAAAAGGGGGTAATTAAATTAAATTAATTGTTTTATTTAATAATGGAGGGGATGAGGGTTAGGAATGGACAAAGAGGACCAAGGGGGAGGACAACCAAATGGGTAGACATGATTTTGGTGTCTACAGTTGTGATTCTTAGCCCATGAATTAATGGAGGTTAGGTCTATCTGTGGTTTAGGTAATTTGTAATATGACTCAAATACAACAAGAGAGATATATGTAATTTCACTTAAGCTATGCTCATGAATTAACATACCCTTGTAAATTCTAGTCTCTTTGAAAATCGGACCAAGAACATCAATACAATGAAGTACCTCTAGTTTAGTAGTAGCATAATGTAGTCCTGCCATCTATATTGCCACAATATCATCATATAATATCTTCATCAAGAGGATCTTCTCTTCTTATTTGGTTATAAATCCCTAGTTCTCAATTATCTAGAATAGTTTAGATCAATTGTTATCCCTTGTATTCAATGAAGCAATTACAAACTCTGTGTCCTTGAAAATTTGTCCCTCTACATCTAAAGACAAATATAATTTAGCTATTTGCTTTGAAACATGTCCTTGTGTTATCATTACTCTAATTTTAATTGAATTATGCTTTAATAGATGATAATCCAACTCTCTCAGCTCGACACAATGAAGCCAAAAATAATTTAGGGATTTTCATATGTTTAAGGGATTTTTGGAGGTTTACACAGAGCTTTAATGGTGGTAAGCAAGTTTGAAATATGAGCTTTAGTGACTTTGATTGCATTTGGATCATACATTTATACCTTTCACATGCTTGGGTCCACAAAATCTCCTAATATGCCATATATGCCTATGTGACATCACCTTATCATGTTGTTCATTTATTTTTTAAATTGCATTCATTGTCACCTAGACACATGTAATTATATTGTGCAATCTTGAATCTCAATCAAATGCACATCATTGTTCTCTTTAGGAGTCTTCTAGCCTTGAATTTCACCACAACCTTTGATATTTGATCTAAGCTTATGATATTATGTCACTTGGCATCAATGTGTGCTTTATATATACTTTACAGACCATCCCCATCACTTGAATGCTCTTAAACCATATGGTTGTATCACATTATATCTAGGCTCTTTGACTCCTTGAATTAATACTTGCATCTATCTTCTTTTGCATGATGCATGTCATTGATCTTGATCTGAGGGATTAAATATGCATCATTGATATGTTGAATGCATGATCAAATGCAGATCATTGATCTATTATTTATACATCTGATTGAACATGAACCATTGATTTGTATCTAGTTATTTATGATTATGACACTTGTCACTCTTGCATTAATTTTTAGGGTCCTTGACATTTTGACTTTGTGCTCATTGTATATTTTCTTTTGCAAGAATGAATGCACTCCATTGATCTTTGACCTTAACTTATTGACTTCAGTTTGCATCCACATTTTGTTGATCTCCTTCTAATTCATCAATATTTTGACACTTGTCACTCATTTATTGCTTCTCAAGGTCCTTAACATATTGACTTAAGAAATCACCTATACACTATTGATCTTCATTCTCATCATCTGAGATTTTGCCATTTGGCATCCTCATATTCCATTCATAACTATGAATAATAAAATCAATAGAATAAATTTAGGGACATATAATAGACTTAGTATAATTGTTAGATTAAGGTTTCAATAAATTAATAAAATCATTTGAGACTTAGGTTAAAATTAAAATAGGTCAAAAATGTAAATAAAATGTCCCTGTGAAAAAATATGAATCTATCTTAATAGGAACTTAGGATAAAAAATTTAGACTAACTTTTTTTAACATGATTAAAGTTATATTCAATTAATCTATTAGGGACCGAAAGTTATCAAAAGGGTTAAATTGATCATTAAAGCATAAACCATGAATATTTGCTTATCTTAATGAGGATTTATTAAACCTATAACATGGAAACATATGAAGCAAATGTTATCAACATCAAATAGAGTCAAATAAATTTTATGAGCTAACATTCTAGTTAAAGCTAAAGCAAAACATGCTATTCAATAGTGCATTTTGATCAATTTGAATGTCAATTTATAGCATAATTTATAAAAATAAACAAGAGTCTTCATTTTTTAGAAATGGGGGTATGTTGACCTCAATAGGTAGTTGAAAGCAAAGAGAGATGAAAGAAAGTAAAAGAAACTATTATACAAACAACTCAAGAAGGAGATTTAAAGGTTTTGGATGAGAGAGAACCCAAGTGAGCAAGTGGATGAGTAGTAACTTGAAGAGAATAAGTTGAATTTGAGTGAAAAATAAGTAGATAGTGGCATTCATCTAGGTGTTGAGAAGGACAAAGGAGTAGATCATCTCGAAAGCCTCATTAAAGGCTTAGAACAAGAGGTACAATGCTATGAAGAAGGTATGCAAACTAGATACAAGTTTATTTATGTGAATGTTGACTAGTTAGAGAAGGAGATGGTAGCCTTAAAGTAAGCATTGAATGGTGAAGTGAGAGAAAGGCAAGGGAAATAATAAGTTACAATAGTTAAGAAGCTTGTGAAGGAGGACAAAGAGCATGAAGGACTGTTAGTAATAGTACAATAGCTTAAAGTAGCTAAGCATAACATTGCCATTATTTTTGTTGAAAGAATGTAGGTGATGACATGCAAAGGAGAAATTATAGGTGAAATAGTTTATTGGGTCATCTATAGCCCATATGATAGAAGTATAGAAGTAAGAGAGTGCACATCAAGTGCATGCTGATGCAAACAAGAAAGGAAATAAAGGAAGGAGAATAGTCTTTGATAGAGGTAAGCATGAGAGCGAAGAGGAGAAACAAAAGTATGATGGAGTCGCAAAAGATAAAGATGATCCAAGGAACCTAAACTAGAAGATAAGGAAAAGGCAACATAAGTTCATTTGGAATCCAATTTCTTTCTCCCCTAGGATTATGATGCAGGGGCATTAAGCAATGATGTCAAGTTGATCATGAGTAGGTGTCATTAGTCTTAAAACATGCCTTAGAAGGAATTTAAGCTTATATAAGAGTCATATAGTGTGTCTAAGTGGCCATTAGCATTTTCTTTCCAAATTGGGCATCTAAAAATTTGAATTTGAGTATGTTTAGGGGGATTTTGGTGTTTTGTCTAGAAAGTCATGTTAAGTAAATGTTGTCATAGGATCCTATGTGAATCTATCTATATATAAGGAGGTCAGTTGTGTACATTAGTGTAAACCCACTTTGAGGGTGGTTGTTAATGAGTTGGTTATGCAAAAGAGGTAGTTTCTTGTATATGCAATGATTTTTTGGTTTAATATAGATTATAGTCTTATAGAATAGAATCCAAGTTAGGTATATAGGATGTTAGTAGAATTTAGGGAGTTAGTTTTGGAGTTAGGATAAGTAGAGGTATGAAGGAGAGGAAGAGAAAGTAAAGGAAAAGAACTCTGTACCCTATTCTTATTGGCAATATATAAAGGAGAATCAATAAAAGTAGTATGTTTAGAGTTTATATGTCTCAGTATATTTATATAGATGTTATTTATGATTGTAATGAAGTCTGATTCAAGCCTTAATGTTTTGGAAAAATAGTGTTTGAATGTTGTCAAGAAAGTGTTTATAAGACTGTCAATATAATGCATGGATTTTGCAAAACTAATGTTCAAAAAAACCTATCAAGCAAGTCAAATATAATGTAAGGTGATTTCCTAGTAAAAATTTATCAATGTAATCTTGGAATTTTTTATTCATATATCTTTGTGTTTGAATCTAGAAATGAACTAGAGTGAAAAATAGTTCTATGTAAACTTTGTGTTCAATACTCAATCAAGTTATTTAAATTGAATGGTTGATCAAGATGTTTGATGGATTCTATGCTAGTATAAGGAAAACATATAAATTCATCGAGGGATAAAAACCTTATATAAAAGTGATTAAAACTTTAGGAGAGATAATGGCTTTCAAAACTCTATTTTATTTTTACACAGACTAAATGTGTCAAGGAACCAGTTGAAAGATTAAAAGGTGAAGGAATTGAAGTGTTTTATGGGATAAAGACAATATTAATTGACAAGGTGATAAATAAGTACCCTAGTGGAATGTTCCTAGACCTTTTGGTAAATAATCATACTTTGAAACACTTGGATTTCCTTTGTTATAAGCAGACTGTATTCCTAGAACTTTGCAAAATCTATGATTAGAACATGTTTGAAAGGGAATCAAGAGAAGTTCATGTTTGGAAAAGGTAGTGGCATGTTATACAAAACTTATTAAAGTATTTATGATATTTGAAACTTAGTATAAATTCATTAAACTAGTTTTGATCCCTCTTAGGCTAATAAAGTTTTTAAAAACCCTAGATTAGGGTTATAAGACTAGAAATGGAATATCTAGCAAGTAAACCAATGAAATGAGCCAAAACCTAATAGTAAGAAACATCCAAACATGGTGAAATGTATTATGAAGGTTTTAGGCATGTACAAATATTGTACATGTGTAAATAACTGACTATGTTTTTGAGAGGGTAAAATAGGCCTAATAGGGCTAATTTGCAAGGAATAAGAGGCTAGAAAGAGTAACTAGGCAATGATTTAGGGTGTGAATTTTCATGAAGTTATAGAGGATGATAGTGTGATATAATCTAGTGATGGTTTGTCAAGATTCAATAGTGATAATCTGTACAAGTAGGAAAACCACAAAAAAGGCTACTAAGTTGACAGAGTGGTTGAAGGATTGAGTAGTAAAGCAGACTCTTGAGATTGTACAAGGGTATGATTTATATTGAGATAATTTTGTGAATCCATATAGATTCAAACCATGACAAAGGATATACACTTAGGACCTAGATTAATCAAAGAGAGGTTTTGGCCTAGTGAAGCCTTGAACTAGTGAAGCTAGTGGGAGGTAGTGAGAGAGAGAGAGAGAGAGAGAGAGAGAGAGAGAGAGAGAGAGAGAGAGAGAGAGAGAGAGAGAGAGACTTGAGAGTTAGGAATGAAGGAATATAGATGTATAATGGATATAAAGTAAGAATGAGAGAATGAAAAGAATATTTGAGAGTGGAATTTCTCAAGAGAATAATTTCAAACATAGAGAGAGTTCCCAAATACGTAAAAATGGAGAATTTCATTACATAATTATTATTTACAGATATCAGAGCTTGTTTAGGCAAAGTATGCAATATGACTCTACATCAGTGTTAAAATTTCACATATAAAGTTATACTGATTTGATAGATTAGATATAGTGATGTAAAAATGAAATAAATAAAAAATGATAATAAATAAAGTCATGAAAGAAAACCTATAAGGGTTAGTTCACATTGGGTTCACTAGAATGTATATAAGGGAAAGTGAATTTGATCTACAAATCAATCCTAGCTCAAAGAATATAAATCATACTAGCCCTTCTACTTTTTGGTACATTTAGACAATCAAGGTCATGAGAAATATGGATCTACTAGACCTAACTAAGAGGTCTCTTACCATACAATATCACTAAAGAGGGTTCCAACTCCTCTATTCATGCAATATGATAAAATAACCCTACCTAGGTCCTATGCTTTATTATCAAATTAAATGACAAAGTAAAGTAAATATAATCTAGTGATCACCAAAGTATGTAGTATAAATGAGGATAATAAATATAAAATTAATGTATAAATAATAACTCTAATCAATTCAATACAGATATAATCCTAATGCATTGAGAGATAAATACATTCAAAATCTATTACTTATGCTACTTCTATCTACCAAAATAGAGGAGTAAGAGTTAGAAATACTTAACTTGAAGATGAACCCATTGAGGCTTAATCTCTCCCTTGGAAAATGGTGCTTTGTAACAGGTTGTTGTGGTTTGTAAGGATCATAAAGATAGGCCAAATCTAGGCTATGTGACTTCCCCTATGCATCCAAGACTTTTCCACAAGATAAGATTCTTATTGCCAAGTGTAAACCCTAAAAAATGTCTCCTCAAGTATAATGGTTGAAGGGCAGATTATAAAGAAGTATAAATGAATGATTATCTCTATCTCTCTAATGAAAATGGTGAAAAAGATGTGTTTATATAGTTGAATCTAACCCTAAACCCTTTCAAAGTTTTATTTGACATAGTTGACCTGGTCAACCTAGTTCTTAAATAAATAAAGTAATTAGGTCCCAGAATCAGTCGAATGGGCCGACATAATCCCATAACATGTTCATTTTTAATAATAGGGTTAGTCCATGTGACTTTATTTGGTAAATGAAAAAAAGATATTTTAGCTTAGGTAGGGGCTATTTGAGGTGGTGAATTTCTTTCAGGAGTGTGTAATGGAGGTGTCAAAAGCTTAGGTAAATGTATAGGAGAGGTTTGTGCTAGTTTTAAATGGTGGTATAGAGGAAAACAATCTTACAAAGTACCAATATTCTTCCCATTCCTTTCCTAGTACACCATTAAGGCATGCACTTAGAGAGATTGATTCTTGATGGGTTCTTGAAAGAGAGAAAGCATCTATAATTGATAAAAGTTAAAAATATTGTGTGTATACAAATTATTTAACTATCTTGATTTGTTTATCATTTGCCCCATATTGATGATAATTCATAGGGGTCAAAATAAGGTAAAATGCACCAAATAAAATTGATTTAAATAAAATCCAAAATTTTGATATAGAGTTGGTTGTTATAACCAATGGCATCTTACGTATTTTCAAGTTAATAAAATTATGTTATTTTGGGAATTTTATGATTTAATATTATATTGTTTTAGCATAGTCATACACTTCAAAGTAAAAAGGTAAATTAAATATTAGGTTTGTTTTGTTATGACAATTATCATGGGCATTGACTTGGAATTTAGAGGATATGAGGGTTTTGTTCAGTCTCCATGAAAGTTTATGGAGGAGAAACTATGAGCTAACTCTAAGAATGAATAAGTTGAACATTTATGAATTGAAGAGAGGAATGGCAAACTAGTAGAATAGCAAGATATCTTTAAGGTCATGTAGGATGTGCATGGAAAATGGAAAAGGGATAAGAAAGAGAAAGAATGGAAGTAAAAGTGACGTGATAGAGAAGGGTAATAAAGATCAAAATTTTGGGTGCAAAGAGGATCTATAATTTCACCTATTGAATGACATAACCCATTGTAATTAAGTCAATTTTGCTTTCTTTATTAATAGGTTTAAATTGTAAGAAAAAGGAAAAATAAAGTGATTTCTATTTTTGGTTTTATGAAATTCATTAATTGTGTGATATGATATGTTTTAGTTAAAAATATTACTCTAAACCCTAGTGTAATAGGTCTATAGACCTGAGGATGGAACTCAATTCCATCCTCATACCTATAGAGCTGAGGATCAAGCCACATATAATGAATATCTAACCTATGTTGATTTTTGAGATTTGTTATTAACTATTAAGGCATTGATTTGAATGATATCTATTTCTCCCTCTTTGATTCCATCAAGTTCTTACCAATTAATGGATTTACCTTGAACATTTAAAATCCATGTACACTTGTATAAATTGGTTGTTAAAGGGATATTGAAATGAACAAAAAAGGATTTAAATTTTGAGTACATTTTTTTGAAATTAGGGTTGTGTCTAGTTAATATTTCTAAATAGTTTTATGAATATACATGTATACCATTATATATGTTTACATACTCTCACAATGACCATATGTAAATATATTCCCAAGCTTGTAAATAATTATAAAATTATAGGTCTTGATTTCAAATATGATTTTTGTAACCAATATATAGACTTGGATGTTTGTTCACTTAATTTGACATGACCTAGGTTATAGGTTCAATTTGTCATGATGTATAAAATTTATAAGAATACTTGTTGTGTGTGTGTGTGTGTGTGTGTGTGTGTGTGCGCGCGCGCGCGCGCGCATGCACGCGCGTGTGCGTGCATGTGCATGTGTGTGCATGCAAACCATTTATATTTATTTATATATCATACATATACATATATGCTCAAATGAGTAAATAACAAATCTGTAAATGGATTCATTATATGAGTAGATCCATGCTGAATATATAACCAAGTCTATAATTTTGGTTAAAACAAATTATGTAAAATTAACACTAAACAAGTATACCTATATACCAAGCCGTAAGTTGAATGAGGTAATGTTGGAATGTAAACACAAGATATATATATATATATATATATATATATATACATACATACATACATACATGTGTGTATGTATGTATGTATATATATATATATATATATGTATGTATGTATGTATATGTATATGTATATATGTGTATATATATATATATACATATATATATATATATATATATATATATGTATGTGTATGTGTGTGTGTGTGTGTGTGTATAGTTAGAATAATGAATATTTAAGCTTACCTAGGGTTAATAGGGTAAGTTATTTATTACCTAGGGTTAATTTTATTTACCAAGAATAATTTGTTTTATTGTTGAGAATCTCTCAACAATATATTTGTCCGTAGTGTTTGAAAACAATAGTTTGTTTTCTCTATTTTGTAATCACTACAAATAGTTTGTTGTCGTGAAACAAACTATTTGTATTATAAATACTTTACAATCTATGAGAAAATAATGAGAGATTAATGAGAGAATATAGAGAATTTATAGGATTATCACTTATTTTTCAGGTGTGAGAAATTTATTTTATTCTCTGGTATTATTTACAAGTTATTTGTTATGGGTTCTTTCTCCTGGATTGATCCTGTGGATCCTATGTATCTCCTGCTCATTCTTTCATGGTATCAGAGCTTGGAGTTCTAGTTGAAGATCCTCTTCCCTATAAATTTTTTTATCATTTTTCATCTATTCACATAGCCAGAAACATTATTTTATTGATGTGTTACAAATATTTGTTATTCTCTCACAAATTGGTTCTTGTTTACAAGTTTTTTTGGAAATTTATGTACTTTATGCTCATTAATGACCATACAGATTTCCAAAATCAAATTTTTTTTTCACATGGGTGTAGAAAATCAAGGTAGGAATCCATTTCAATTTTAATTTTTTAATTTCATGCTAGTTGTACAGCTCTTTCCTTCAAAAACCGGCTGACTAGTTCCTTTTGGCAGACCGCAGTACCTGTATAATTTTTTGATGTGGCAGATCATATGGTTGACTTTTTTGAAATCTGAGACCTGTTCGTGAAATATGACTGTGCTATTTTTCATTCCATATAAATTAGTACAGATTTGGACTAGGCCGTACAGTGTTTTGGAAGGTTACAATAGGAATTAAAAAAACTATTTTTAGTCTGCAGCATAACCATACGGTTTTATCCATTATGAATGCCTTATACTGCATAAAATCAAAATTTGATAATTTTATGTGTTAGCAGACTTCACAAGCTTTCATTTCCAGTTGAGAAGGCTAGATTTGGACCAGGTCATATAGTCCTTTGGGCAGATCCTGTGGAGCCAATTCTGAATTTGTTGAGAGGTGTTTTCCTTGGCCAGTGTTTACGAATTTCTCAGAAATTTCCCTGATCACCACACCTTGCTGAAACAAGAGATTAATTATGATAAATCCAAAGATTATTCAGCATTTGTCTCACATGTGTGAGTCATTTTGGCTTATTTTTTTATTAATTTCTTAATTTTTAGTGGTTTAAATGCAAGTCTCTAGCTTTAAAAGTTCAAAATTGACTTTGCTAAAGTGGCTAGAGCTATTTTGTTAAAAATTTGTAGGGAGGAAGTCTTGGGGTCAAATCCCCCTACATTTTTTTTGCATAAAGCCATTTTTTTTACTTTTATATAAGCTAAGGCTAAAAAAAAAAAAAAATCATTGGGAGACGTTAAATTGTAATGGGAGGGGTGTTTTTTGAGAAAGAAAAAAAATGAATGTCTAGGTTGTTCTTGTCAACGTCATCGTCTTCTTCAAGAATGGAATCCTGATTGTTTGAACCCCTAAATTCTATAAATTACCATGTTTGGAAGCTGAAAATGCAACAACTCATTCAATTAGAGGGCTTGTGGAGAATTTTTTCTGAAACAACACTTGCAACATTCACCACTGAAAAAGACAAATATGCATATGGTTGTAAGCAGGATGAGGCTCTTGGCTTGATTTGCCTCAATGTCTCATATAATCTTCAATTTCACATTGTAGATGCTACTACACCAAAAGAGGTATGGGAAAAATTTAAAAACCTATTTGGCAAAGTTAATGATTTTAAAATTTTACAATTAGATTCAAAATTGAGTACTCTCTCTCCATCAGATTTTCCTTTAATATATGAGTTCTTGGCAAAATTCAAATTTATAAGGTCATAGTTGAAAGCCGGTGACAAGGATAAAAGTGATCAGGAGTGCATTTTCATGATTTTGTCAAATTTGAAAGGACCATATAGTGTGTTTTCCTCTGCTTTTTATATTATGATGGATACATTAGGTGATGAATTCAAATGGCCTTCCTTTGAAGTTTTTTGTGAAAGATTGACTAGGGAGCAAACAAAATTAATGGACTTAGATGCTCTACCTGGTCCTAGTCATGCTCTAGTTGCTAATTATTCTAAAGGAAAACCTTCACCTAAGTCTAAACAAAAGTAAGCACCTTCATATAACCCTCCAAAGTCCACCACCCAAACACATCATCATTCTAAATCTACTAAGACCAAAAAGTCCTTTAGGTAAAAGAAGAAAACATTTGGTCATTGTAATTTTTGTGGTGGTCGCAATCATGATGAAAGTAGATGTTTTAAGAAGATGGAAGCATTAGAGGCAACAATCAGACAACACAAAATTTCTATTCCATCTCCATCTCCTTCTACTTCTCCTGCAAGAAAAGGAAAAGCACTTTCAGCCAGGGCTATATCTTCATGTCATGATCAGTGGATTTTTGACTCAAGTACTTCTCACCATCTCACACATTCTAAGGATCTATTGTCTTCTCTTACAGATTGCAATACATCACATATTTTTATGGGTAACTCCTCACAAATTGAAGTTTTGGGATCTGGTACTATTGACAAACATGATGGATGTTTTAACAATGTATTGCTTGTACCCCAAATCTCTTCTAATCTTCTCTTTATATATCAAATATGTAATTTTGGTACTGGTAAAACTATGGAGTTTACTTCACATGATGTTGTAATAAGAGAATATAATGATCCTAGTGAGATAGTTGTTACATGTACAATAGACCATACTGCAAGACTCTATACTTTTAATAAGTTTGAGTCTTTTATGTCTTCTGGTTCTTCACTTATAGCACATGGTAATAATCTCAACAAATTGCAGCATGAGAGATTAGGGCATTTGAGTTATGGATATATGCAACAAATGAGTACAAAACATCTTGTAAAAGGCCTTTTAAGGTCTCATGTATTGATGGGGTGTGTCTTGGTTGTCTAGTTGGTAAATAACACCAGGATCCATTTCTAGTTGGTAAGGCCACACGTGCAAATGCACCCTTAGGGTTGGTTCATAGTGATTTGATGAATTTTCCAACTCATTCTTTTTCAAGGGCTAAATATGCACTCACATTAATTGATGATTTCACTCGTAAAACTTGGGTATATTTTCTCAAGTTGAAAAGTGAAGTTTTTGAGACTTTAAGGCTTTCAAAGCCTTTGTTGAAAAACAATCATCTCTTCCTCTTAAGAAGATATGCAATGACAATGGGGGGGAATATGACAGTAATGCTTTCTATGATTTGTGTATTAAGCATGGGATACAACACCAGTTCACTGTACCACACACTCCTCAACAAAATGGTGTAGCAAAGAGGAAGAATTAAACATTGAAAGAGATGGCTAATTATATGATTCACTCTAAAAATTTGGCTCCACAATATTGGGATGAAGCTGTAAATTGTGTAAACCACATTCAAAACCATATGCCTCATAAAGTTGTGCAAAATATGACACCAGAAGAAGCTTGGTATAGGATCAAGCCTGATATTTCAGATTTTCACATCTTTGGGAGTCAAGCATGGGCATTTGTTCCTGATGACAAATGAAAAGCATTGGAGAAGAAAAGCCAACCACTCATTTTTGTTGGTTATTGTGAAGATGTAAAAGCCTACCATCTTTTTGATCCTATCACACATGATGTGTTGTTTTGATAGGATGTTCAGGTTGATGAGCTACCCACTCCATAGGAGTCTACATCTAGTTCTTCTTCTCCCCCTTCTTCTTCTACTGAGGATAGTGATGATTTAATTTATATTTTTTATGATGATGATGTTGCACTTTTTCAACCACCATAGCCATCTTCTTCATCACCTTTGCCCAAGTGGGCAAAAATCACTCTACAAGCAACTGGTTCTTTTGTTGGTGATCCATCTGATTCTCATCGCACTTGCTAACAGACATCTGGTGTTGCTCTTTTAGGACAAGCTTGTATAAATGATCTAGTGTTGTTTTCTAAGGCCATTGGCATACTGGAGTGGGATGTTGTTATGTATGATGAGTATTCTTCATTGATGAAGAATGATACTTGGGATCTTGTCCCTCTTCCTAAGGGAAGAAAACTTGTAAAATGTAAATGGGTCTATAGGACCAAATATGTTACAGATGGATCAGTAGATAAGTACAAAGCTAGATTAGTAGCTAAGGGTTTTTCATAGGTTGAAAGGGTTGATTACTCTAAGACCTTTTCCCCTATAGCTAAGATGGATTCTATTTAGCTTGTACTCTCTCTTGCTACTTCACTTTGTTGGTCAGTTTTTTAGATGGATGTGAAGAGTGCTTTCTTGCATGGTGATCTCCATGAGGAGATCTATATGGAGTAGCCTCCAGGATTTATGTAGGACTCATAATTAGTTTGTAGACTCTATCATTCTCTTTATGGCCTCAAACAAGCTCCTCAATCTTGGTACGAGAAGATGGATAGTTTTCTTTTGAGTTCTAGTTTTATTCGTTGTGAGTCAGATCATAATGTATACATCCTAAAGCAAGGTGAGGAGCTTGTCATTTTTGTTTTGCATGTTGATGATATCATATTCAAATTCTTTGATACATGACATCAAGGAAAAGTTGGCAAATAGGTTTGATATGATAGATTTGGGACTTCTACATTATTTTCTTGGCCTTCAAGTTTCTCAATCTTCTGAGGGCATCTCTATTGGACAGCAAAAGTATGCGACAGATCTTCTTCATCAATTTAGCATGGCTAATTGTAAGCCTACCCCCACTCCATATTAGTTAGGTATTGTGTTGTTTGCCACTTGTATGACTCCTCTTGTTGATTCAACTTTGTATAGGTAACTTGTAGGTAGTCTTTTATACCTGACTCATACCCATCCCAACATCACATTTACTGTGAACCTTATCTCTCAATTCTCACATGAGCCTCATGAGAGTCATTGGCAAGCAGCCAAGCATATTTTGCACTATATTTAGGGCACCACTCACTTTGGTATACATTACACACCACAGAGTTCTACATAGCTTTTTGGATACACTAACTCTGATTGGGCTAGTGATGTTGACACTCACAAGTCCACTTGTGGATTTGCTTTCACACTTGGTTTAGGTCCAGTTGCTTGGGCATGAAAAAAGCAGACTACTATTGCATTATCTGCTACTGAGGCTGAGTATCGAGGTGCTATTATAGCTAGTCAAGATACACGTTGGCTTTGATAGTTGCTTGGAGAGTTTGGCTTCACATAGTAGGGTCCTACTACTCTTTAGTGTGACAACCAAAGTGTGATTGCTATTTCACGTAATCATATTGAGCATCAGTGGACAAAACACATTGAGATTCACATGCACTTCATTCGACATCTTATTCAAGATGGAGTTCTTTCTTTGGATTTTTTGCCTATAGCTGAGCAGATTGTAGACATCTTCACTAAACCTTTGGCGTCTCCTCATTATCTTCATTTGCGAGTAATACTTGGGGTGAAGGAAGTTGTCCTTGGGGGGGGATTTCCCATAAATTCCTTTATTTTTTCATATATTTTAATTGGTTTGTATATGGGTACCTTATCAGACCTAGTAGCCAGGACCCATCTTTGTTTGTCATTTTCCCTATGTTTTGATTATGGGAGGGTGTTAGAATAATGAATATTTAAGCTTACCTAGGGTTAATATGGTAAGTTATTTCTTACCTAGGGTTAATAGGGTAATTTATTTATTGCCTAGGGTTAATTTTATTTACCTAGGATAATTTGTTTTATTGTTGAGAATCTCTCAACAATATATTTGTCTATAGTATTTGAAAACAATAGTTTGTTTTCTCTATTTTGTAATCACTACAAATAGTTTGTTGTCGTGAAACAAACTATTTTTATTATAAATACTTTACAATCTATGAGAAAATAATGAGAGATTAATGAGAGAATATAGAGAATTTATAGGATTATCATCTATTTTTTAGGTGTGAGAAATTTATTTTATTCTCTAGTATTATTTTCAGGTTATTTGTTATGGGTTCTTTCTCCTGGATTGATCCTGTGGATCCTGTGTATCTCCTACTCATTCTTTCATATATATATATATATATATATATATATATATATATATATATATATATATACATGTGCGTGTGTGTGTATAAGTCTCAAACCTATGCCTTTGTTCATTTCTTTTTGATCATTAATAACTAAAAGTTTAGTGAATGTTGGTGGAAATGTATAGTAACTTTTAGCATAAGTAAGTTTGAAAATATGTATATACTTAAATATTTAGTTAGAATATATGCATAATAGAATATAAGAATACATATACTTTTATGTAAGACTATGGAGAGTTCATTCTTGCATATAGACTAAAGTATTAAATTCAAGTACAAACTTGTCTCCTTTGTCTAGGTAGTAATGGGATGAAGTTTATAATGGAAAAAAAATTATAAGTTTGAGGTACAAGAAGATTGTATATAAATAAACTTAATAGTCATCCAGTATAAATAATTTGATGAACAAGTAAATATATCTTATATATGCACATTATTAGATAATGTAGCATTTTGTAATGTCTCTTACTCCCACATGATCCACAAGGTAGATCTAGTTTATGTAATATTATAAGACTGTAAACTATTAATGAGGATATTATCTTATGTAATTTATCATGAAGGAATAAGTAAGGGAAGAGTTGTAGAAAGGAAGTTATAAACTTAAATCTAATTTTGAGTTATTTTTAGGAGTTATAATGTTGACTAAATTCTATTCTCAGACACATATACATAAGAGTTATGAGTCGAAGATATGTTTATAAAAGTCACTTAGAATGAATTAATTCTTGTTCTAGTCTAATATACATATCTTGTTTGGAATGCAGTTCCTTTGATAAATATATGTTGTCACTTGGTGATTAAATGAATGGATAGAATGGGATTATTGATGATGTTTTCTTGTATCATATAATGCTTTTTAGATTGAGTATTTACTGAAGTTTGTATTATTCTAATTTGAATCTCAATATGAGAATTAATAGACTATATTTGAATAAAATGAGATATTTATATGAGTATGATTATGGTTAAATCATATACATATCCCTTAATATCATGTGATAGTCATGATTTAGTAGCAGACAGTTGTGTGTGAATGGAATTTACTCAAATTTTTAGATTTTATTTCTATAATAAAAAATTTGGCCAAAGTAATGTTATAGATGAAACATTATCATTTTGATGAACTTCTATTTTACATGTGTGTGATGATATCATTTAGATAGAGGATTGGATTCCATGGTCTATTTGAATGTTGCATGTAATGGTGATAGTAGACACATGGGTTCCAATTGATTTTTTCATATTTGTACTATTCTTATCTACCCCTTTTTGAAGGGTAATGACACTCCCATTGGGGAGGCATGTAAAAGATCACTGGTCTATGGTTATAGGTAGATCACTTGGATTATGATATCCTTCTATTGGATGATTCGACCTTTGGTATTATATTAATGCTATCTTTATGGATCATGGAGCTATCTAAGAAGTTCATTTGAACTATTGTATAGATTTCATTAGTTATATTTGGCTTTATATTAAAATGTAACATATTTCATAATATTATTAATGCATATTTAACAAAATAGTGGTTGTGTAATTTTTAAATTATTATAAACTTATAACAACAGTGGTTGTAAGCTTATATATGGCTAAAATGTGGATTATATTAGTATGTGTTATACTTGATTCTTTCTACTATACTTTATTTAAGAGATATTCAATTGGAAATATGATTATATTTTTTTAAAACTAGATGGATTGATTTATTATCCAGTGGGTTAATATATCATTGAATTTATTTCTTAGATACATTTAGTAGTTAAATAATGATTATTTAGATATTTATAGATGATTTTATAAGTAATCTATGTGATTAAAAAACATATGTGTCTTTTAGTTAACCTAGTGGGGTTGTAACAATATGGTATCAAAGTGAAGGTTTAATTCTTGGACCTAATTCATCCACTAACATAAATATATTCTCCTAATTTATAGTGAGGAGAATGGCATGAGGTAAATTGGTTGGTGAGGTAACTTCAAATGTAAACCCTCAATTTGATCTTAATCAACTAGTAATAGAAAAAACTATAAAACTTGATTAGATACTCACTATCATGAATCATATTAGATATAAAATAGCATTTCTAGAGTGATAATTTCATGGACTTGAGGGGAAGAGGAATAAGAAGTTTCAAAGGAATAACCTGAAGAATAAGAAGTGCCTTAAGAACAGGGGCACAAGGAAGTTCAACAAATGGATAAAGCTTAAGTAGTTGTAGATCTTGCATGTGACATGAATAAAGTGAACCCACCCAAGTTTGATGGTATGGTTTTGGGTGATGGAGTTAAATATTAGCTCATACAAATGGAAAAATATTTCAAATTTTAAATTTAATCTAAGGTGACTAAGGCTATGTGGGGAGCTTACCAACTAGCTAGTAAAATGATAACTTGGTGGGATAACAATAAGTTTGAGATGAACCTTGATTCTACTACCACCACATGGGACCAATTTTTGACCTTTTTCAGATCATGGTGGTTACCTTAGCTCTATTTTTTTAAAAATTGATAGATTTATAAAATCTAAAGCAAAAAGATTTATAAATGAATGAATACTATAATTAGTTCTCAATTATATTGAAGTATGTTATATAGTACCAAAATTATGAGAATTTCTATATCATTAAGTTCATTATGGGATTAAAACCCCAATTGGGTGTGAATTGGATGTGCATGGATCATACACCTTAGATCAAGTCTTTGATAAAGTATGAAAGTAAGAGCATAAGATAAAATCATGAGAAGAGGTCAGAGAAAAGTTTAAAAATAAGTTTTATAGTTCAAAGACACCCTTAAAAAAGAAGAACTAGAAATGGAATGGGAATTCTAAGAACTAGTTCAATAGTTCGAATGTAAAATTTAGTAATGCTTTAGGGAATAGGAAATTAGGAGGTTGTTTCAAGTAAGGATTCAAGGGTGTTAATTAGGATAAGAGAAAGGGACCACCTAGAAGATGTTTCAATTATGGAGGAGATCATTATGCCAAGTATTTTCCTTAGTATAATATACATGGTAGAAATAAGAATACATCACAGTAGGCAACCTTTCAATTGCATATTCATGTAGTAGTGGATAGTCATCAACAAAAATTCTAAGCCTCTCCCATCATAGTATCAATAATTTTATTTGGGTATCCTATTATTATTTTGATAGATACATGAGCTATAGAATGTTTTATCTCTCTTAGAATGCTAATTAACTAATCTAGGAAAGCTTGTTTTATGGAAAATGTTTGGTTAGTGCAGTACAAGAATGAGTCTAAAGTCAAGGTTCATAGATATCCTATTGATGTTAAAATTAAATTGCTAGAATTCACCATGGTTTTTGATCTTTATACAACACTACTAGGGTCATATGATGTGATCTTAGGAATGAATTGGATCTCTAGGCACAAAGCCAAATATGACTATTTCCTTAGAAAGGTCATGTGTTTGGATGATTTTGGAAATCAAATCCAAATCTAATGGAATTAGAGGGAGTTAAAACATAGGAAAATCTTAGAGATCTAGTTTAAGATGGCTCAACATAAGTGATGTCAAGCATTCCTAGTAAGAATGGATGAAATTGGTGAAGTTAAAAAAACTACTTTGGATGATTATCCTCTTATGTAAGAGTTTTAAGATGTTTTATAAAATAATTACCAGAGTTACCTCTCAAAATCAAATTTGATTTCAATATTGATATCATTCCAAGTTTATAACCATAATCTAAAACCCCTATAGGATGAAAAAACTGAGTTGAATGAGTTAAAGGCATAACTTCAAGAGATATTGGCCAAAGGATTGAATCGACCAAGTGTTTCACCATGGGGTGCACCTATGGTTTTTATCAATAAGGACAAAACCCTTTATCTATGCATTGAATACCATATGCTTAACAAAGAAACAATTAAGAACATATATTGTTTGCCTCACATTGATGATATTTTTAATCAAATGCATGGTGTTAAAATCTTGTTAAAGACTGATCTTCATGTTGGGTATCATAAATTGAGAATTCAAGAGGAAGAATTTTTAAAATAGTTTTTTAAACTCATTATGGGCATTACAAGTTCATAATACTTGTTTTTGAATAAAAAAATTCACTAACAACATTCATGATCTCATGTATAGTGTATTCATAGATTATATTGATAAGTTTGTGCTAATATTTTTGGATGATATTCTCATCTATTCTAAAAGTAAATAAGATCTTGTTGAGAACTTGCATTTATTCTTATAGTAGTTGTGCAAGCATAAGTTTTATGGAAAGTTTTTCAAGTGTGGTTTATTTCAAATAAGAGTATAATACTTAAGGCACATTATCTCAACATAGATAATTTTAGTGGAATTAATTAATGTTAGAGCCACAATGGACTATTTAGCACCCAAAATAATGCATGAGGTGCATAGTTTCATGGGTTTAATATGGTACTAAATGAAAGGAATGAGAAAAATATAATTCCAAGCTAGGAGTCTAAAGTATTAACAAAAAAACATCATGATAAACTTGAAAACAAATGAAATGTAAAGACAAGGCAAATTAAATGATATTTAAAAAAGCATGTTTAATACAATGGAGAGCCCTTACTTAAGTAGGCAAGGCAAAATCAAAATCAATCCTAACTAAGAAATGTGGGATAATTCCAAACATAGGACAAAATTATGAAAAGATAAAAAACCTAGCTATAACTAGCAAGCATGAGTAATAAGATACTCTAACACCCCCCCCCCCCCCCAAAAAAAAAAAGTGAATTTAGGGGCTAAAAATATCCAAAAAAGATATAATGGCATATCCACAATATGAGTCCTGATGACTAAACCTAATAAGGTACTCATATACAATATATCCATGAAATGGAGAAAGGAAGAAAACCTGTAGGAAGAAAACTCCCCCCCCCCCGGAAATGATGTAGAATAAGGAAGTAAGGACTTCATATGGAATCCTCCCAAGGACAACTATCATCGATACTAAATCTATTGATACTCCAAGTCAAGATTGTAAGATGACCAATGTTGATGTCAAGAGCCTTGGCTAGAATATTGTAGAAGCTCCATCTACATCTAACAATATTTCTTCCTTTTTAAAAAAGAACATGAATGTTGTACTATAATTCTACCCATTCCATAATGGAAGATGGAGGTAGTAGTAAAAATATCTCTAAATCATGTCCAAATCTGAAGTGTTGCATAGGTCTGGTAAGATCATGCACATGAACTAGATTTAATGCCATAGATATGGAATGATCAGAATAAATACATGTAATATTAACTAAAAGAATGTCCATAGGAAAAATATCATCATGATCAATAAGTGTACTCTCATTAGAACTATTATATTCCTCTAAAGTGATACTATGTGGTGGCTCAACATACTACATAGGAACAAAGGGAAATTATGCAAATAGACATCTCAAGTCTAACAAAAATTCAGCCCATAAAGGTGGATAGATAAAAAGAAGATCAATGTCCATTAGGAATGTGTCATCACAAGAAACTATATTAACAGGAGAGAGTACATCATCAGAGGAGAAAACCTCACCGATAAGAGGATAAGAAAGAAGTGCCAATAGTGTCTCACCCATGTCACTATTAAGACTCAAATATTGAATAACATCAGTGTCATCATCAAAAGATAAATCCTTATTAACAGGAGAAGGAAGTGGATCAAAAGTATGTAGAGTAAAAGAGGATGAAAAACCTAGAAGCCTCAGTATCCTTCTGAAATAAGGCTATAATAGCATCCCAAAGCTTACTTTGGTGATGCAACACATGTGATAAAGCACTAAACACTATCTAAAACATGGAGGAAAATAAAAATAGAGAGCCTCATATTGCATGGATGCAATACAATTAAGAAGTTATTCATCTATAAAATGGGGAATGTCACTAAGCATGACACTCCACATGCCTTTTTGTGTAAGTGTATCTACATTTAGAAGAATAATTCCTGATTCAATTAATGACAATGAATAAACAATCCCCCAAATATGTGCAAATCCCCCCTAATTTGGCACTTTATAAACGTAGTTCATTTTTACAAATTAATGACACCAATGGATAGAAATTTAAAAACCATGTACTTTTTTTTAAAAAAAAAACTAAACTCAAATACAAAAGCACATCAATAGATTTCATGTAAATTTTCTAATGTATCCATATAAACATACAACCTCAATGTTAATATAATGAAAAACAAACTTAGCCAAATAAACAAATAGGCCAAGGTTTTTTAAAAATGTCATTTCATAAATGACAAACTAAGGATTAGGAAACTACAAATTGCATAAAAATGCAGATCTAAATGGAAGGGAACCTATAAACTAAGTAATGACTATTAGAGCGTGGATTTGATACCATGAAATTAATGAGAACAATATCATTCCAAGCCAAGATTTTGAATAATTGATAGTAAAAACATCATGATAAACTTGAAAAAATAAATGGATGGATGTTTTTTAAGAGAAAAAGAAATTTGTAGGTTATCTTTGGCTTCATATCCTTTTAGGAATATGCAAAATTAGATATTTTTGAAAATACAAGCACCAAATCTAGGGAAAAAACCAATTTATCTCTCCTTAACACCACATTCTTGGAAAATGAGGCAATAGTGAATCAATGATTTTGATCTTGGTTTACTACAACAAAAAAGGGTGCTTCAACTATTCAAAAGACTTCAACATAGTAGTAGATTGGTCAAATCAAATCCAACTAGTTATAATGTCTCTCTCCTCTCTCCTCTATAGGTAGACACAAATTATTAGATCTCAATTCTTATCCAATAATTAAGACACCTCTTACTAGTCAAACACCTTTGGTTTGTAGATATGACACTTCTACTCAGGAAAAAAGACACCTAGCTCTTATATAGATCTCAAACAAATAGAAAAAGGATCTAAAAATCAGATCTTTTAATGCCTTCCAATGACTTATAAAATGATTCCAAGATCAGATCTAAAGTTTTTGATAATTAACACCAACTTGGATATGATTCTTCAATGCCTCTCTACCTACCTATACTGCTTATATATCTACAATTGAGATAAAAGAAAACACAATGCACCAAGTAGATCTAAAAGGCACCAAACTTGGAGAAAATGTCTATGTTGGAAAGATGCCACCAAGATCACAATAGTTCCAAGATTTTTCTTTAATCCCTATTCTCCATGTAATCTTCCTCTACATCTATAATGAATATCTAGATACACAGATCTGAAAGAAGCAACTACCTTCGACAAGAAGAATCAAAATCTTCAAAAAAGTCTAAAAAAAGGCACCTCTCTTCCAAAATTTAAATGCACCACATTCGTAAAGATTTAAAGAAGAAAAATACTCAATTTATTTAAAGTTTCAATGGTTCTCTAAATGCATTAAATCAAATAAAGCTACCACATAGTATGGAAGAAATGCACATGGAAGAGATGCACCATATGCCCAAATTTTAGGAAATAATGCCCAGAACACCAAATTAAAATTACCATAACTTTCTTAATACTCATCAAAATTTGAAACCATAATATGTTATATAAATATGTGAGAGATGATATCATAAAATATAAATAGTTTTCTAACATTACTAATGAATAAAAATTAGTTGATCAAAACATATCACATTTTGGTTAAAAAATGTAGTTTTGCCCAAAAATGGATTTCTCAAAAATGACCACACAACATCTTCAAATTGAATAACAACTTATCAATGGATGGATGCAACCCTTCATAGCTATTATACCATGAAATTAATGATAAAAATATTATTCTAAACCAGGAGTCTGAATCATTGATAGAAAAACATCATGATAAACTTGTAAATAAATGAAATACAAAGATAAGGTAAATCAAATGATATTCAAAAAAGCATGTTTAATATAATGAAGAAAAATTTCTTAAGTAGACAAGGAAAAAGTAAAATCAAGCCTAAGTAATGTGAGATAATTCCACACATAGGACAAAATTAGAAAAAGATAAATAACCTAGCTAAAACCTAGCAATCATGAGTAATAAGATACTCTAAAACTAAAAGAATTTTTACCAAATTTATTGAAGATAAAATATCCTATTACCTCTCTTTAGTGGAAAGAGAAACATTTTGTGTGCTTTGATAAATGTGAAGAAGCCTTTTATTTTATGAAATAGAGGCTTAATTTAGCACAATGTTATAGATTTCATATCTGAATGGCCATTTTGTAGTTATAATAGATGCATCAAGAGATGGTTTAGGAGGACTTCTTATGCATAATGGTTTAGTTTTGGCCTATGAATCTAGGAAACCGAAGCCTTATGAGGAAAATTATACTCCTCATGACCTTGAAATTAATATCATAATTCATTCTTTGTAAGTTTTGAGGCATTATTTATTGGGTAATCCTTTTAAAATTGAGACTAATAACTTGGGTCTTAAATATATATTCATCCAACCTAA
The DNA here is from genome assembly GCA_037957365.1 of Torreya grandis. Lineage (NCBI taxonomy): Eukaryota > Viridiplantae > Streptophyta > Pinopsida > Cupressales > Taxaceae > Torreya > Torreya grandis. The sequence goes on along the minus strand of JARHVA010000023.1, from coordinate 3,344,182 downwards.
CATCAATTCTTTTCAAAGGTAGTGGTTATATTTTTTGTTAGATTATGATTTCATCATTAACTACATTAAGGGAAAATAAAATAGAATCATAGATTCCCTTAATTGTATAAGGTACATTATGGATTTGGCCACAATAATAAGTACTTTCTAGGATCATGTAGGAAAATTGTCACCTGGAGATGAATTTTATGAGAGAGTTAAGAAAGCATTGGCTGAAAATTCTCAAGATCATAGATACCAATGTTTTCAATTTGAGAATGATGGACTTTTAAGGTACAATGGTTGAATGTATGTACCTGATAGATAAAAGTTGAGGAATATTATGCTAAAGGAATTGAACAATGCTCCTTATTTAGGACATCTTATAGTGACTAAGCTTTTAAAAGAGTTAAAACCATCGTATTTGTGGAAAAGAATCAAGAAGGATGTAACTAATGTTGTATTTAGATGCTTGGAGTGTTAGCAAGTCAAGGATGAACATTTGAATATAACAAGGTTGTTATACCCACATTTAATACCAAAATGGAAGTGACAAGTTATTAACATGGAATTTTTACAAGGTTTACCTATGTCCAAAAATTAGCAAGACGTGATCTTGGTAGTTGTGGATAAACTTACCAGGGTATTTCATCTCATTTATGGTAATTTGACATATGATGCACCAATGATTTCCAAAATATTTTTGAAATAAGTTTATCAATTTCATGGGTTTTCATAAAACATTATTTGAGATAGGAACTCTAGGATGACTTTTAGGTTTTGGTAAACTCTAAATTCAGCTTTGAGAACTCAATTGAACTTTAGTGCAACTTACCATCTAGAAATAGATGGGAAAATAGAGAGAATAAATTAGATCTTAGAGGATATTTTGAGAATTTATTTTATGGGCTAGAAATACAAGTGGGAGGAATACCTACCATTGGTTGAATTTTCTTATAATTCATACCAATCAGCTATAAAAATGGTTTCTTTTAAGGCATTGTATGGTAGGAGGTGTAGAACACCAATCAACTAGGATAAAGTAAAAGATAGAGTGGCTTTTGGGCCTGATATACTTTTGTAAATAGAATATCAAGTAAAATTAATAAGAAAAATATTTGATGAAGCCAATGATAGGAAGAAAATTTATGCTAATCTAAAAATAACAAGGCAGTTCTTAGTTGGAGATAGTTTTTCTATGGGTCAAACCCCAAAAGAGTGCAATAAATTTTATAAAATGAGCAATGTTGTCACCAATATATGTGGGACCCTTTGAGGTTCTATAATTAATTTATATTATATCATATAGAATTTCATTTCCACCATATTTGGCCCAAATGCATAATGTTTTTCATGTATCATATCTTAAATAAATTGTTGGTCCTACATATGTTTTATATTAGAATGTATTATATGTTCAGGACCTAAGGGTGGTCACAGTAGAACCAATCATAATAATTGATAATCATAATCTTATCTTGAATAATAGAGAAGTATCATAATGGGATTTCTAGTGGGACCAATATTATATGGATAATGATACATGGGAGGACTATGAGGAATTATTGAGGTTGTTTCCTCATTTATTCAAATAATATTTTTGTTAAACATTAATTATATTTTTTATTATTGGGATCTTTTCCTTTAAACTGACATATATTTCCCCTATTTACACACTTAGGAAAACAAAAATCCAACATGCTAGTGTGCTAGCATTTCATGCAAGAAAAAGTTCTTGTGTGCTCACCTAAAACACGTAACTTAAAACTAGTTATAATTAGTTTTATAATGTGAGGTTGTATTCATCTACTCTCGTAGATTAGGGTGCTCGAACAAGTGCATAGTCCTAAACTCATTCTTATTCATGTATCTAACTCTGAATTATTCATTCATCACTTAACTATAAAAATTTAAAAAAGTAAGATTAAACTAATAATAGGCAATATCAACTCCATTATAATCATAGACAAATAAACAAGCATTACACCAACATAGGTTGTTGTTCATTATATTCATAAGTTATGCCAAATATTATAGTGATTCTAGAGTTACAATGATAACTAACTTATCATCAACAATATAAATTAGAATAAGGGGTATTTATACTTGGTTTACCCTAACAAATTAGTTATAGAAGTAAATTTAAATACGATGACTCACCAATGATCATCAATATAATTGAGTCATGGCATTACTTTTACAATAAATTCCTATGGACTTGATCTTAACTACCCTTATATTATCTCTCTATGTTAAATCCTCATCATCAAGCACCTATCTTCCTACAATCTAGTACTAGATTCATGCTCAACTTAGTCTTTTCCAATGTTCCTATGAAATGTTCCATGACCATCTCTACTTTATGCACTTTCCCCAAGTCTTTCACTAATATCCAAGTCCTATGTTCTTGGTTTCTCCACGTGTCATGCTTATTTACTCCAAGGGACTTTCTTTTTCCTCACCGTAGACTCCCATAACATGGTCTCTCATGCCACAATATTATGCATTGTGTCTCTCTATGCCACTTGTTACTAAAAGTTACTTAGACAAAATATTATTCAAAATTGGGGGCCTAATATCACCCCATGCTAAGCCAATAGTCCATCCTAGACTATGCATCTTTTTCAAGTCCCTCCAAAAGTTTAGGTCCTAGTTATTTGATTTACCTCTTCACACCCTCCCAATGGTTTAATGAATTTTAGAGCTTGGACATGATTTTTTTAGCTACCTCTTTAAGATTATTTGTCTCCTCAGTTTGCTTGAGATAGTCACCTACTTGAATGACTAAATGCTCAAGGGATGCAAAATCATCCAAGAATGTCTTAAAGTGAGGTGATCTCTATTGAAACCTATCCTCAGAGTGCCATGAAATTTGAATTTAATTATTGCAGATGAGTACTTATTTTATTCTATAAATCCTCCACATATTAAAATGCATTAGCATTTAGTGCTATCTTTTATTATTAATGAATTCTCAGCTAACTGATGGCATTCAAGTTCCTTTACTTGAAGTCTTGCTTCCAAAAAATTTATGGGCCATGCTAGTTTATAAAAACCCCATCCAAGATGGGAAATGTATCATGAAACCTATTCAAAAACTCTTACACACCTTGATAACTTTAATAAATTATTCCATCACCCATGTTTATTCATGTTGGGGACTAGTTTGTTATTTACATTTCTTTAACAAAAGTTCCACTAGGGTTTCTAACTTGTCAATATACTCTTTGATAAGGGATACTCCATAAACAATAGCCAAATATTAGTCCAAATATACTTGTAGAGTGTTAGGGTCTTTACCTTAGCCACCATTGATATTTACAATTGGCACTTGAACTCTCCCAACTTCTCTTGAATTTTTATCCTTTTGGTGCACTCATTGCAATAGAGAGTAACCATATCTTATTATTTCTTCTAGATTGCTTCACATTGAATTTATCCAATTCATTCTATTGTGTCACCTCATGAGAAAAATTTAAGAGTGTTTCACTTGCCTATGATGTAGTGCACATTTAGGATCTACCCAAAGTGTTCATGAAGTTATACTTCTGATGTTAAAATCAAGAATTTTAAAGGTAGTTTAAAATGACATTCTTCATTATTGATATCATTATAAAATGATAATTCTCACCAAGTATACTTAGTTAAGTCCTCTTTCAAAAAATTCTCCCACATAAATAAATGTTTTTTTGGTACTCCTTGCAGTATTGATCATGAAGGGTCATGGTTGTATCAATAGTCATTAATGTTTGTTGGTTAGATTCATCAACTGGCTCCTTCCCCTTAAAGGGATTGTGCTCAAGTATTTTGACATCCAAGTCTTCTTCTTAGTGATTCAAACCAATATCAAGACCACTCACTCCCAAGGATATGTCTAAACCAACCCTCTCTTCACTAGTGAGAATTTCAATATCCACTTGTGCTTCTTCAAGGGTGGTTTATTTATGCTACAATGATAAGGGATTATTTTCTTATGTTGAGGTGACCTCTTGTTCCTCATATTATTCTAAGGTTTTTATTTATAGTTTCACTTATGGGGTTGTCTTATGTTCTATGTCACCATCCTTAGGCATTGAAGTTTTTTTTCTAAAGGAATAAATTTCATTATGGGATTAGGGCCTTATGTATGACCTTCAAGAACATTATCCTTTGGTGGGGAATGGGCAGTCCTTTATTGCTTAATGTGTTTAGGCTGAGCACTAGTGTTGACATCATGCCCTTGCATTTTCTACCTCCTAGGCCTCCCAATCTATTATGGGGGTGAATAGTTTCCTTCTTATCATTCACACTCCCTAATGTCTTATTTCATGGTTTTAACATATAAAATAAATAATGAATAGAATTACTGACCAAAATATGTTAAACCTCAATGTTAGTATTATCTAACTCCAAATTTTCTCTATATGCATTTTTTATTGGATAAACAAACATTTTATAGAGAGTATGAGTCTTAATGTCAAATTTTTTAGCATCAATTTTTATAAGGCACATGTCATAGATTGATGATGTTCATGAAATATCTGGTAGTGAAGACATGCAATAACATAATCCATCTGAACAATTCACTTGAGGGGCTCATCTCAATACATGATAGAGACAAATGTTGTTTAACCATAAATTAGGCTTGGTCTTCAAACTAATTAGGTAAGTCTTTGGGAATGTGCCACTCATTTCCAAAGGCTTAATTCATTATGTCATACCAACCCTTCATCTTAGCTTTATGGGAAGGAATTTTAGTGTTAGGGTAAGTGAACACTTTAAAGCTTTATGAAAGAGACTTATGTTCAAGGGGTAAGCCCATTTCAAATCATAAGTTATGCACTTTAGTACACCAATTTAATCAAAAAATAAAAATAAGATAATAGTAACCCATGAAAATTTTAGGTTTGGAATGTGGTGGCCCTTTTTGCATCTATAATAATTCTCTCAAAAAAATATTATGATCATTTGTACTTAACTCCAAGGGTAACCTGATGGGAGACATAAAAATACAACATGTCCACCTCCTTCCACCTATCCACACCTCTAACCTTGGTCATAATCAAGTGTAAATCCACTCTAAGGGTGGGATATTGAAGACTTTTAATATGCATTGCATGACCTTGCTTCCTATATTTAAGTGTCATGGTAGTCTTATCAATTTCATCCTAGTCCTCCAAGTCTCCATTGAGTTCAGTACCCAAGCACTATAAACTTATAAATTTATTCACCCTTTGGGATGTGATCCTCATATTGTACCCAACAAAATAAAAATAACCCTCATGTAAGTGTGAAATAATAAAGTTTACATCTTCCATAGGTTTCCTAAAGTATGGTAGGTTAAATAACTAAAAGAGTCCTATATAATTAAGCCTATTAAAAATACTTAGGTCATAAACAATCTAATTCCAAGTATTTTATCACTCTACCTGATAGTCATGCTTCCACTCCACCTCATTCCATGGATGGTGATGATTATAGTCAAAAACATTGTAGGTTGGTACATTTGACTCCCACTTCTCTACGTGTAACACTACTTCAGGATATTTCATCTCCTTAATTAACATTGGGGGTGGAGGTTGTGTTGTATATTTCTTCTTTTCCTATCATGCCATCATATATTTTATCTTTTTCATTCTCACAACCTCTTGTATTAAAATTTCCTCATGTGCACCAGACTCACTAGGTACCTCTTCTCTTATCAAAATTGGTTGTACTCTTGCACTCTCAAATTTATATTCCTATTGATTAGAGGTAAGGTATCATTGTGTAGAACATTTTTATTTAGATGAATCCCCCTCTAAGGATCCTAAAGGTTAATATTTATTTGTCTGACCCTCTTGAATTAATATGTGATTACTTATCTAACTTTCTCGGCTCTCCCAATTCAACGTTCTCCAATGGTAGACGTCAACACCTACAACTTATAAATACTTCAACTTGCACTTCCTTAATCACTATCACACCAATTTTCAAGTTAACCATAATCAATTCACTCCCTAATACTCAAATTAGTCACTGATAGTCAATATATGCTCTTTTGGTAAATTAAAAACACTCTTCTAATAGCTTGAAAATGCTCTTCTAGCTCTATAAATTCATAAATTGACAATAGTAAAATATAAAATGATACGTGTTCAGCCTTTTATATCCTCAAGGGGGTAATCCTCATTTACTTCACCATTACCTCATCCATCACTTCACACAATTAATGCCTCTAATAATGTTTCCATAATTCACATTTGGCACACTTGACATTACAATTAATTTTCTCAATTTAACACATCTGTCCCATCTTGTTATTTTATTGAAGTTTACGACAATTGTAAATAATTTCAAAAATTTCCATTTCTAAGGTAAGAACCTCACTTCTTTACCTTGAATATTTTTAGTTGTCATGTGTTGCATCTTGCATACCCACTTATCCTCAAACACTTACACTTATGCACCAATGTTTCCCACATGCATTCCCATTCACCGTTTCCTTGGTGCTCTATAGTTTTAATTCTGTCACCCTTCTTACCCCAAACTAAAATTTATCTATGGTCCTTCACAACATTATAAATAATTATAAAATTAAATAACCAAGTGTTGATCTAAAACTAAGCAAGGGTATGCAACTAATAGTAAGGATGAAGATGACTACCATGAAAATGGCCTAGTAGGAACTAGACATCTAATTGATTTAATTTACACATGTCGATGGGACAAATAATATGAATATTAAATATTCATCCTAATGGATGTGAAGTTTTTATTAACGATGTGTGAATTTAGAGTCATAAACCAAAACCTACATACTTAGAGAAAAAGTCTTGTTTTTAAGATGATAATCATGTCAAACCTTCTATTTCTACCTCTCCACTCCTTGACACATCCAACTAAATGAAAGCATCCAAGCACACTTTCAAGGATTCCTCATAATTTAACTAACTAATAAACTCAATACATAGAGTGTTGAGTTGTGGAGCTAAAAGCTTCACCAGATGAGCAAATACAGAGGTTGTTGGAGTTACATAGTCACTAACATCGGTCAGGACCGACTAACATCGGTTAGGGATCAGATGACATCGATCATATGCAAACAGAAAGAGATCGATGTTGGTCATCTGTGCATTGTAGAATTCTAATTTTTAGGAGAATGATCAGTTTGCATGTAAAGAGTAACTTTTAGTCTTGAGTCCGCATTTCTATTTTTGGTAGGATAGATTTGAACCTTTGATTAAGAGGTGCATCTAACGGTGGAGAATGCATGGCTCATGAATCCTAGTTCTATTTAATAAGGTTAGATCCTCATGGCATTGTAAGCTTGTAAGAGAGAAAGAAGGTGTAGACAATTAAAGGATTGAGTTGGCTGTAATTGAGAGAGAGAGAGAGAGAACTCTTGAGGGAAAAAGATCTGTACACCTGAGAGGTGTGAGAAGAGAAAGAGATTTCTTCATTGTATTTCCTTCTGGAAGAGTTTAATATAAGATTGCTTATTTCTTGTATCTCCTATTCTTTTTTATTTTTTATTTCTAGTTACTTATTACTTCTCATTTAATTTCGTGTTTAGTTGCTTATACAAAAGTAATCAATTACTCTATAAGATCCTAAGAAGTGGTATCAGAGCTATGTGTTCTAGATCCTGTCAAGTGGTATCAGAGCCTAGTTCAGAGCGTGTTAGTGTTTGTTGATTATAGAATTCACTCACAAGGGTTTATGATTGAGTGGGAGTAAAGCAATGGTAGAATAAAGTAAGCTAAGAATGGAGAAATTCAATGGCAAGAATTATCAATTATGGAGGATGCAGATAGAAGATTATGTGTATCAGAAAGATATATACTTATTGTTGGGTGGGGTTTCAAGCAAGCCCATAGATATGCAAGATGAAGAATGGAATGTTCTTGATAGAAAGGCTCTTGGATCTATAAGGTTAAGCCTAGCATCTTCTATGATTTCCAACTTATCATAGGCAAAGACAACGGTAGAGTTAATGGATACTTTGGCAAATTTATATGAAAAACTCTCAGCTTTGAATAAGGTATATCTTATGAAGCAATTATTTAATTTGCAAATGCAAGAAGGTGGATCGGTATCTAGTCATCTTAATGATTTCCATGCAATAGTAAATCAATTAAATTCAGTCAAAATAGTTTTTGATGATGAAATTAAGGCTCTCTTAATCTTATGCTCTTTACCTGAAAGTTGGCATAGTTTGGTAATGGCAGTTAGTAATACTGCATCTGCTTCAAATATCTTGAAAGTTGATGATGTTGTTAGTGTAATCTTGAATGAATAAATTCATAGGAAAAGCATAGAGGAAACATCAGGTAATGCTTTAAGTATTGAAAGTAGGGGAAGGCAAAGAAAGAAGGGCAAGCAAGGGAGATAAAGGTCATAATCAAAGATGAGAAGTAGAGCTAAATCTAGAAATGGAAGAAGAATTGTGGAAAGAAAGGGCATGTAAAGAAAGATTGTTGGTTGAAAGATAAAGAAGAAAATCAGCATGAAGGTAATAAAGCAGAAGCAAAAGTTTTAGGTATTGTTGCACAAGACGCTCTTATATTTTCTTTGGATAATAAAGTAGAATCATGGGTTTTAGATTCTGGTGCATCTTTCCATGCAACACCAAATAGAGAATTTTTCAATGATTATGTCCATGGAGATTTTGGAAAAGTTTATTTAGGGGATGATGAACCTTGTCAAATTGTTGGTAAAGGAAAAGTGCAGCTAAAATTGTAGAATGGCAACACATGGTTGTTGAAGGATGTCATGCATGTACCTATCCTGAAGTGGAATCTAATTTCTATAGGAAAGTTGGGTGATGAGGGTGTAGACACCAATATTGTGTCAACCCCCCTTGGTCCCCTACACACCTTATTAATTTAAAATAAACTACTTATTTTAAGTTAATGACCTCACCTTGGACACCTCGCTGTAAGACCATTTCTTACCCTATGACTCAGCCTAAGACTAGGTCATCTAAATATTAACTACCTAAGACCTATTCTCACTCCATTCCAACCTCCTAACTAACTCTTGTGCCTAATAAACCCATCTTTTGATCATTCTCCAATGGCAAATGCACTTGGTAGATGGAGAAATGGGTAAAGAGCTAAAAATAGCCCTTTTACCCATTCTCTATCCACCGACATCGGTCAACTATCGGTCGATGCCAGTGGGATCACTGACATCAGTTACAAAAGCATAGATCTAACCTTGAGTTTGGCCCCCTGACTCTTGGAAAATTGACGTGCACACTCTGAGACCAAGCATTAGAACTCAATTATCATCCTCCAGGCTACCAAAGTTTTGCACAATTCATTCCAAAGATTGGATTGAAGCACTGTACGAGAACCTCAACATCAGCCACAATGGAAACAAGCATCCTGACACCTCTAGTTCTTCAACTAATAGAGCTAAGTATTCTTCTTCTCATTTTAGTATTTTAGAACATGTTGGTAATTAGTTTCTATTTACTATTTCTAAAAACACTGTTAAGAGACCCAACTTCTTCCATATAGAGGCTGAAAGGCCTTCCTCTCATTCTCACCTCCTTTACACACCTACCCTCTACCTCAACCCTTCTATAGACCTTATTCACCTTCCCACAACCCTGCATAAACCTTTAAACTTTGAAAATCCTCTGTCAACCACAAAAATACCTTGAAACCCATCTAAGGCCCACTGCCCCTACCGACATCGGTAGTATAACTAACGTTGGCATAGTTTACCAAACTGACCTCGGCAAGACTACCGACGTCTGTGACTATGATAAACTGACTGCAGAGAATAGGTACATGTTATCTACTTTCTCTTTCTTAGTCTTTCATTATTTCTTTTATACAACACTCTTTTCATCAAATAGTGGACTGTCATCCCTTACAGAGCTTTACGCTTTCAGGACTAAGCGCGTAGCTTGGCAGTCCACCATATCTTATTCTAACATTTTCTTTGTTTAAGTCTTATTCTTATCTATAGGTGTTTCCTCCATAGCCAAAGAGGAGCTCCCATAAAGCTTGGATACAGTGCACAACTTAATATAGGTAATGTATAAACCCCAAACCTTTAACCTTTAGTTTCTTCTTTCTTCTAAATGTAATTAGCAAAAACATAGAGAAACATTTTGGCACACCTGGTGGGACCCTGGAGTTTTCCTTGGGTTCATTTTTCTAAAAAAGCAAATTTTCATATAGATGCATTAGATTCTCTTCTTGCATCCTCTCTTCTTTCTTTTTGTCTCAAAAGGAAACCATTAGCAAAATTTAAAAAGAACATCTTTCTTTTTCTTCTTGTCACTTCTTCCCTGCATCTTAGAGTAGTGAAAAATTCATACTCTTAACCTTTTCTCCAATTGTTTGCATTTGAACAAGATATTTCAATTTGGGTTAAAAAAACTATTGCATTTCATTCTTACTTGAATGCATACTTAGCCCACTTAGTAATTAAAAGCATTATGAATAAATCATAGTGCACATATGTTACACAACCAGACCATAATCACATCAAATTAAACATTTAAACATACTTGAGACAAGGCCCGTCTAGGATTTCATCACCTAGTGGATACCTTACCCTTCCTAGCTATCCTACTTGGACTTCACTACCAAGAGGAGGACCCACTCTGTTCTCTGGCAGAGTATAAACTATAAGCAAAGTATATATTGGCTAAGTGGCCCAACTCGGCTCTGGGTTCGTGAAGTGAAGGGAGCAAGCCCCAATACCAGGCCATATACTAAACCTAACACAAAATTTTTAGCACCAAAACATAACCTAAAACTAGACATAGACTTCTTCTTTAGGACATGTTCTAAAAGCCCAATTCCCAAACATATTCTTCTAAGGCATAAACCACCACGACTCTAAAATTTATTCTTATGAATTTAATGTTTTAGAGGTTGCTTGCTAGATCATCTATTTTGCTATTTTTATCTGATATTTGAGCTGGTAAGGTCGCATCATTTTGAGGTCCAAAAACAACTCAGAATTTCTCCTTCTTCCAAAAACTATCAATTTTTTGTGTTTCTAGAATTACACAAAAATTGACATCAGTTTTTACACTGACGTTGGCAACTCAGATTCATCGACATCAGTTATCCCACTAACCTCAGAAACCTTTCATAAACCAACATTGGTTAAACAACTGACATCAATCACTATCAATAAATTTTCATTCCAAACAACAAGCTTAAAACCCAACTTTTTTGCTGTTAAACACAAATTCTAGTTTTCTAAAACTAAAACACACAGTTTTTGGAACCTGAACCCATTTCACTTTGGATGGTTTTGACACGTAGTCACGCCAAATCTCTTGTTGACCACGTGAGTCAACAGCCACTCCCACCTTCGCCTTTCATTCATAGTCATCTAATGGAGTATACTTCAGACATTGAGCATACTCCTATCCAACTAACCCCTGATTAACCTCCTATTATTCTCGAAGGGGATCAAGCTTTTGAGAGATTCCTTGACCACAATGTCAAGGCTCTCTAACATTATCTCGCTAGAAGCCAAACATGAGATCCTTTAGGTAACCTTGTTTATGGGATGCCAACTTCCTTGGTTGAAATGATAATGATATCAACAGCCTCTGTTACCGAACCTATGGTCACTCAGGCCATTGCCTCAACCAGTAACCCAACCATGGCCAATGTTCAAGATTTGGCCTCCCCTTCTATCCTTTTTGGCCCTACCTCCATTGGGGTTTCTGTACCCCCTCAACCACAAACAATTCAACCAAGTTTGACACCTTTTCAGAACTTGATTGTCTCTATCCCACCCACTCTTGCACCCATAAATACAAGAGTGACCACCTACCCTTTAACTAGTGTCACCATTATTCAACCACCCTTGGCGACATTTAGTCAAATTGTGCCCTCCAACTTTGTGGTGCAAGCCCCTTTGGCCTCAACATTGGCCCCTATAATGAACTACCAATATGTTGTGCCTACACAAATGCAACCCAGTACATCATATGCCCCTCCCAACACCTTCCAGGTACCCTATAACTTAGGGGGTGCCCCTCCTACCAATCCATCAACCGATCTAATTAAGATGCTGATGGATAAGATGTCTAATCTTGAGACATCTATTTTAGGTTCAAGGAGTGTTCTTTCATATGAACAAATATATAACGAACCTATCCACCCTTCAGTGCCTATTCAACCATACCCTAGCCAATGGGAACTCCCAAAATTTACTCATTTTCAGAGTAAATAGGACCCACAAAAACATCTGAGAGTGTTTAGACACACTTGCTACCTTATAGCACATGATGATGCATTATTACTTTGCACATTCCCATGTCACTTTCTGGCACCACCCTTGACTGGTATAGCTTCATTAATAGTCATTCTCTCTTTACCTTCACTCAACTAGCTTAGCTATTCCTCAACCACTTCTCAATCAACATCACTAAGAAGGTCTCCATCATAGACCTTTATTCCATTAGACAATTCAACAATGAATCAATAGCAGACTTTATTGCCCATTAGAGAGGTTTGATTAACCAACTCTCCTTTTCACTACCTCAACCTAAGCTCATTGAGCTATTTTCAAGAACATGTGCTAAGCACATCTCATCCACTTTATGGGTTCAAACTTTCCACACATTTGATGAAGCTTTCACTATGGCCCGAAAGCTTAAACTCCGTGCAGTCGAAGAGGATAGAGTCAAATTGTGTAGTAAAAATACCAACACAAAATCCAATGACCCTTCTTCCAAATCTTCTTCCTCCCATTCCAAGTCCAAGGGATTGGCAAATGTTGTGGTACTTAGATCATCTTCTACCACAACTAACCAATCTGAACCTTCCACATCACAAAACATTACAAGACAATTCCAACAGTGATATGTATAGTGTTAATACACTCCAATAGGAGAATCATATGCTTCCTTGTTGGATAAATTAGTGAAGCAGGGAGTCCTCAACCTCCCTCAAATCTGGCATGCCCAATTTAACCCCTCACAAGCCATCCCTGCATGGTATAGGGAAAATGACTTTTGTAATTATCATCGTGTCAAGGGTCATGACATAGATAATTGTAAAACTTTCAAAAACGTTGTTCAAGACATGTTAGACAAGGGGGACCTTGTTTTGGATAACCTTAATGCGCTGGCTAACCAAAACATAGACATCTTTAGACAACCATTTCCTAACCATCCCCCAAGTTAGAACAGTGTTTAGACCATGGCCAATGACCCTCAAGAACACAACATACATACGGTCAATACAATTTTTCCTGTCATTCCTAACCAACCTCTCCCACAATTTGAAGAGGTTGATCAACCCATCTCTCCACCATGGGTAGAAGAGCCTATTCTACCCATATCACCCCCACGACATCAAACACCTCCTCCACACATACTTCACCTCGTGAGGATCCCATATTACCTATTCCTCTTGCCCTGACCTTCCCTCTTCTTCTACCATTGGAAGAAGTTACCATTCATACCCCACACCCTCATCTAGAAGGGGCCATTATCCCACTAATTCACCCTTTAGAGGAGCCTTCCTCTCCTATTTGTCCTCCACAGATGGAGGATAGTCCTCCATCCACCCCCCTTTTACATGTAGGAGACTCTACTTTGACCTCTCCCATATTAGAGGATTCTTTGATGATACCAACACTGGTAGCCCTGCCCTCATCCTTCCTATTACCAATGGAGGATCATACTTTTCCTATTCCTCGACCACACGTGGAAGCCATGATCATCCCTACGCTCTATCCTCTCGAAGAGCCAAATTCTCCAATCCCTTCTCCACCGAGAGAAGAACTTGTCACTTTGCCCACTTCGGTTGAAGAAGATCCGGTAATGGTTCTCTCTCAATTTTGGCTCGAGATCACTGCATCCAACATGTTTCCACTCTTTCAACCACCCAAATCTTCCAAAAGACCAATTATAAAGCTTCACACAATGTCCTCTAAACCCTTCTCTCAATTGGCTGAAAAATTAAGATTTCTCCATTTTAGGAACCTAAAACATGAGGCACTATGGGAGAGACTTAAGGCTCCTTATCTTACACATCCCGCTTCACCTTATACTGCCAACCCTTTCATGATAAATTACTCCAAAATCTTTAACAAGAATTAGGCTTCCACTTCTAAATTATTAGAAGCTCAGCCGTCCACATCTGAACCCAAACCCTCGCAGGCATCCACCATGCTAAAATAAATTAAATCTCTCGGTGTTCACCCTACATCAAACCTCACTCACCCATAAGTGAAGGTAGACTTAAACCTCACCCCACACAGTAGTGGTCCTTATACTAAACTAAAGAAGGATGCAAAACCACGTCAGAGAACTCCTCCTCCACCTTCACCATTACCCTCTATTTTGGCTCCACACCCTTCTACCTTATAGGAGTGCTCCCTACTCCAACACCTCACAAAAACAAATTGCCTCCATTACTCCCTCTACCTGTTAAAAACATACCTCATCCAAGAAATCTAACACCTCTCACCAAGAAAGTGCCATCTCCATTTGTGGCCACAACACCACCTAAAAATGTGGTACAAAAAACTCCTACATCTCTTAAATAGAAGTTGTCAACCCCTACTACAACAAAGATCACAGACCCATTAGTGGGTTCCTATACTTCATTTTTACACCAATTTTTTTAGTCTTCTAGCATTGTTCTCCTACCCATTAGGCCATACCAACCTCTCAGATCAAAACCATTTTGGTTTGATGACACTCAAATCTGTGCATATCATCGCACACCTGGGCATGATACTGAGCGTTGTTGTGCCCTTAAGGTTTTCATTCACCAACACATGAAAAAGGATACCCTTCTCATTAAGGATTCTCATGACCACCCCTTTGACAAACTATTGACACCATCCCATGCCTCCCAAACCTCCTCACCTTCATTGGGATCCTATCATCAAACTATGGTCCCTCTACCACCTTCTCCCCCTATATTCAAAATCAACACCATTAATGTGGCCAACAGGTCCCAAACTCTAAAGGATAAAGGAAAAGAGTGAGTTTCTATTCCTTGAACATATCCATTCACCAAGCCTTATCAACCACTAAACCCCAAGATTCCTATCTTGGGCACATCTCAACCAACATCTTCTGGGGCAATTCGTGACTCCATGGTGAAACTTCACCAAACCCCTGTGAAGACCTTTGTATGACCTAATTCAAAGCTCTCCACAATATTTCCAAGCCTTAATCAAAGCTTTACAGGCAGTGGAGGTCCAACTTGAAGACCCCCAACCATTGGTTACTCTAGTCAAATCATTATAAATCGTTGCCTCCATCACCTTCAATAATTCTGAGATTCCTACCACCAACTTGGAAGATCAAGATATTTCCCTCTATAACTAAACATGCTAGGAAAACACTTCATAGGATGCATCCTCACATCTCACTCCTTATCAAAGAGGAGCTTTAACATCTTCTCTCTATCTCATTTATCCAACCCATTGATTATCCGCAATGGGTGTCAAACATTGTCCCTATCACAAAAGTAACTAGGGGAATTCAAATTTATACTGACTATCATAACCTCAACCAAGTGTTGACCAAGCATCAACCAACTTCCTAACTTACTTCATGTCCAACATCATATCAAGCATGCCTACAACAAAAATCTAAAAGAGCAGGATTTTAAAATCAAAGATCTCATCCTTAAAGAAAACTAACACGTGACCAATATGAAAAGAAGTAAACGAGGCAAGTTTGCTCCTAATTGGCTCAAACCTTAGATAATAACGCACAAGTATGGGTCAGGGACTTATCGTCTGTCTTCTCTCGAAGGTCAACCAGAACCTGAGCCCCTTAATACCTTACATCTATGACCATTCTATTGTTAATCAAGTGATCATTCACTTGATGTTTAACTTGACCTCATCCCTTGAGCAACTCCCATCATCCTCATTCCTATTCCTTTCAAACCCTTTTTCCCTACAAATAATTAGTTAACCCTTTTTACTCATTAATGATTTGTCCTATAAAAGAGAAACCCCTAAATCTCTATAGTCTTGTCCATGAATAACTGTTCAGTCAAAAACAAAAACAAAAAAAACATAAAACCAGGATGCCTAACAAAATATTCAAATGTCATAAACTATAAATGTAGAATGCTCCCTCGAAGGACAACTGCATTATTGCTATAATTAATAGACTACTCCCTTGAAGGACAGCTATTCAATGAACTCAAAACATACCAAGTAAACTATAGACCATTCCCTCAAAGGATGTCTATGCCCAAATTTTTCTACAAACAACACCCTCTCAGAAGCTTCTCACATCAATCAGCTTCACATGACCACAAAATAAGACAACATCCACAAGTAGACTCCCTGCATTGATTAGTCTACCAAAATAAAAAAGAAAAAATGACTGACAAACTATTAAGTCATCGACTTGCCTATAGTCATTCTCAGGGTCACCTATAAAAAGGGAAAAGTTATCCCTGCTAAAAAAAATGGTTATGCTATCCTCATATATCACATAATCAAACCTATTACCCCAACATACCCAAGGGATTTTGAGCTCACTTAATGTCAAGTGATTAGCATACTTCTTTAACACAAACTAATGGTTAATGATGTAATGCATGAATGGGGCTTTTGTTTGCAACAACCCTATCCATGCTATCATTATGGTCCTTTCCAATGAAAGAGCAATGTGCCTTTCACTTCTTACACACCTTCGCCACATACAACCAACCCAACCTAAACCAAACCAAACCAAACCAAAACATTTTCTAAAACCACTAACATAACATCATGATTTATTTAATACAAATACCAATTTGTGTTATATGAATTATTATAGACCATTCACATTAGTTTCTATGGAAAACAATACACATGGAAACTAACAACCAAGCACAATTTATGTTAAGCATATACCATCACCAATGTGGAAAAGTGTTGAAGCATAAATAAAATCATTTCATTTTTAGCATACATCCATCACCAATATGGAAAATTGTTAGGAATGAAAAACTACATAACCTATGTTACAACATACACCATCACACAATATGGAAAAGGTTATAACATCATCATACACTCATTTCATTTTTAGCATACACCATCACCAATATGGAAAATTTCTAAGGATGAAAAACCACATAACCTATGTTATAGCATACAACATCACACAATATGGAAAAGGCTGTAACATCATCATACACTCATCATTTGAAGCATGTACCATCAAACATATGGAAAATGCTAAAAACACTAACATGACCAAACCAATTATAGACCTCTTTGACTCCATCTTCCCTTTTAGGGAGAACTACATTGGCCTGAGGCCCTTACATGGGCTATGTAGGCAGCACTTAGTTGACATGGGGTCTTCTGAGGTTAGCTCAGCCATTCGTTCATTCATCTACCTGATGGACCAACCATATAACCTTTAACCATGACCTAACCTAGTCAAACCCAATCCATAACCTACTTTCTTCTTTCCTTTTGGGGAGAACTAAATTACCCTAAGGCCCTTAAAATAGGGACTATGTAGGCAACACTCAATTGACATGGCGTCTTTTGAGGTTAGCTCGGCCATTCATTGGTTCATTTACCTAATGGACCAACTATCTAAACCAGTCCAAAATCATGCCCACACAACCAGCCCTAACATTGTAGAAGTCACCTTGGACTTCTCATGGGCACATTAGAGATCACATATATCTCCCTAACCACAACAAAAAACACTTGAGATCACTTATATCTCAGCCTAACTCGACCAATGACCTTGGAGATCGCGACTATCTCCTCAGACCATGACCACTTTTGAGACAACTTTGCCTTGGTTATTTTTATTGCATATGCTACTTCATGAATAGTTAGCAAATTGTATGCACCCCTCACACGTATTGTCGGATCACGACCCAATCGATCCACAATAATTATGACATTTTCATGTTTTCCAAGAGCACTTCCTACCCTGGATACTTGGAACATGATGACCATTGGAGCTACAACTTTGATCGATCTAACCCAATCAGCTACCACTAATAAGTTGGGGACTGATTAGTTTGATTTTAGTCCTCCTCAACCATTAGATCTATAGCTTTGATCATTTAACCCAATAAACTACCATTAATAAGCTAGGGACTGGTTACTTCAATTTTAGTGATCTTCGACCTTGGCTATGACAATTTGATCTGCCTATCAAGTGAAGTGGTATACGTGTAATTTCAACTATTACAACGTTCACACTCCAACTTCACCATACCCATCCACTACCTATCAAATTGGCACCTGATTTCAAGTTACCCTCTCTCGATTTCCACTTTAAGGGGGAATACCTCATCCCATACCTGGGGTAACCTACACCTATTTTTGTCTTGCAGTTCATTAGGACAAACCACAAGACAAAAAGGGGTAGCCAATATTGTGTCAACCCCCCCTTGGTCCCCTACACACCTTATTAATTTAAAATAAACTACTTATTTTAAATTAATGACCTCACCTTAGACACCTCATCCTAAGACCATTTCTTACCCTATGACTCAGCCTAAGACTAGGCCATCTAAATATTAACTACCTAAGACCTATTCCCACTCCATTCCAACCTCCTAACTAACTCTCATGCCTAATAAACCCATCTTTTAACCATTCTCCAATGGCAAATGCACTTGGTGGATGGAGAAATGGGCAAAGAGCTAAAAATAGCGCTTTTACCCATTCTATATCGACCGACGTCGGTCAACTGTCAGCTAATGCCAGTGGGATCACCAATGTCAGTTACATAAGCATAGCTCTAACCTTGAGTTTGGCCCCCCAACTCTTGGCAGATTGATGTGCACACTCTGAGACCAAGCATTAGAACTCAATTATCATCCTCCAAGATACCAAAGTTTTGCACAATTCATTCCAGAGATTGGATTGAGGCACTGTACAAGGACCTCAACATTAGCCACAATGGGAACAAGCATCATGACACCTCTGGTTCTTCAACTAATAGAGCTAAGTATTCTTCTTCTCATTTCAATATTTTAGAACACATTGGTAATTAGTTTCTTTTTACTATTTTTAAAAACACTGTTAAGAGACCTAACTTCTTTCGTAGAGAGGCTGAAAGGCCTTCCTCTCATTCTCACCTCCTTTACACACCTACCCTCTACCTCAACCCTTATACAAACCTTATTCACCTTCCCACAACCCTGCATAAACCTTTCAACTTCCAAACTCCTCTGTCAACCACAAAAATACCCTAGAACTCATACAAGGCCCACTGCCCCTACCAACATCGGTAGTATAAACTTGTCAAATTGTTGGCAAAGGAAAAGTGCAGCTGAAATTATAGAATGGCAACACATGGGTGTTGAAGGATGTCATGCATGTACCCATCCTGAAGTGGAATCTGATTTTTGTAGGAAAGTTGGGTGATGAGGGTTACACAGTAACTCTCATAGCTAAATCTTGGAAAGTTTCCAAGGGTGCACTTGTATTAGCCAGAGGTAAGAGAGTAGGTACACTTTATCTATCTACTTGTATTACTGATTATTCTCCTTCTATTTTATCTACTTTAGATGTAGATGCAAAGTTGTGGCACTGTAGGCTTGGTCACGTGAGTGAGAAGGGAATGAATGTTTTTAAGTCAAAAGGTAAGATTTTAGATTTGAAAAGCATAGATCTAGATTTCTGTGAGCATTGTATTTTTGGAAAATAGAAGAAAGTGAGGTTTCTCAAAATTGAGTCAACAAAGAAGAAGCACAAGTTGTAGCTTGTTCACACAGACATGTGGAGACCAACTCAGGTAGCTTCTACTAGAGGATCACAGTATTATGTTTCTTTCATTGATGATGGTACAAGAAAGGTATGGGTTTATTGCATAAAGAAGAAATCTAATGTTTTTGACACATTTAAGAAATGGAAAGCTTTGGTTGAGAATGAAACAAGTTTGAGATTTAAGTGCCTTAGATCTGACAATGGTGGTGAGTACTGCAATAATAAATTCAATAGTTACTATTCTATGAGTGGAATACATAGGGAAAGGATGGTTCTAAGGACACCTCAACAAAATGCAGTTGTTGAAAGGATGAATAGAACAATAATGGAGCGTCCACAGAGTATAAGGTTGCATGCTAGTTTGCCCTTACAATTTTGGATAGAAGCTATAGATACTACGGTTTACTTGATTAACAGAGGACCTTCTACTACACTAGATGGTGGAATTCCAGAAGAGGCTTGGACAGGTAAAAAGGTAGAAAGAACTAACAAAATCTATGCGATGCACTTTCATTGGTTATGGTTCTAAAGATTTTGAATTCTGATTGTGGAATTTAGAAACTAACAAAATTATTAGAAGTCGTGATGTAGTTTTCAATGAGAAGGTGATGTACAATGATCAGCTCAAGAGGCTAAACAATTCTGAGTAGGACAATGGTGATTTGGACAAGGTTATGATCCAAAATGATATCATAGGTAAAAATTATCACTCACAAGAAAACACAGATACCGACATCAGTCAGGTAGGAACCAACATCAGTCAGATAGAAACTAACTTCAGTTAAGAAGGAACTAACGTCGGTCAGGTGGAACAGACGTCGGTCGGGAGTAGACCGACATCGACCAAAGATGATCGAGATCGGTCACTGACAAAAAGAAATTTGGGCAGACAGCAAGCTATGAATGAGTCTCAAATGCCCATGACGAGGTCTGAAAGGGTAAGTAAACCTCTAATTCATTATTCCCCTTCTTTATACTACTTATTTCTCATTGATGGTGGAGAACCAAAAAGTTTTGATGAGGCAATGTAGGTAGAATCTAGGAAATAGTGGGAGCATGGCATGAATGAGAAAATTGATTCTTTGAAAGAGAACCAAATGTGGGATTTGGTAGAGTTGCCAGCTGGAAAGAAAGAACTAAAAAACAAATGGATATATAGGTTAAAGGAAGGAGAGAATGGAAAAATGAGACATAAGGCCAGGTTGGTAGTAAAAGGATTTATATAGAAACTAAGTATTAATTTTGGTGAAATTTTTTCTCCTATAGTAAAGATGACTTTTATTCAAACTGTATTGTCTTTAGTTGCTATTGAGGATTTGCATCTTGAGCAGCTTGATGTTAAGACAACATTTCTTCATGGATATTTGGATGAAGAGATATATATGGATCAACTAAAAGGTTTTGAGGTCAAAGGTAAGGAGAAACTTGTGTGCAGGTTGAAGAAAAGCTTATATGGTCTTAAGCAAGCTCCAAGACAATGGTATTTGAGGTTTGATAGGTTTATGACAGAGCATGGCTTTATTAAATGTCAATTTGACCATTGTGTTTATTTTAACAGATTGGATAATGGTAGTTATATTATCTTGTTATTGTATGTAGATGACATGCTTGTTGCAGGTTCACACATGCAAGATATTATTGAGCTTAAGGTAAAATTAGCTCACACATTTGCCATGAAGGATTTAGGAGCAGCAAAGAAAATTCTTGGCATGACTATTAAGAGAGACAAGAAAAATCACAATTTGATTTTGTCTCAAGAGGATTATGTGAACAAGGTGTTGGAGAGGTTCAATATGTAGGATGCAAAACTGCTAAGCACACCTATGGCTAGACACTTCAAGTTGAGCAAAGAACAATGTCCTAAATCACATGATGAGGTTGAGTACATGAGTAGAGTTCCATATGCTTCAGCAATTGGGAGCTTGATGTATGCAATGGTATGTACTAGACCTGATATTGCCCAAGCAGTGGGAGTTGTCAGCAAGTTTATGGCCAATCTAGGAAAGGAACACTAGAAAGTAGTTTAGTGGATTCTCAGATATCTGAGAGGGACCAATAGTAGGCATTCATGCTATGGAGGGTCAAACACTTCTCTACATGGGTATGTAGATTTAGATATGGCAAGTGACTTGGATGGCAGGAGAAGCACCACAAGATATATGTTCACTATTGGTGAAATGACAGTTAGCTAGATTTCAAAGTTGTAGAAGGTTGTTGCCTTGTCTACTACAGAGGCAGAATACATTACAGTCATAGAGGCTAACAAGGAAATGATTTGGATGACTTAGTTCATGGAAGAGTTGGGAAAGGAGCAAAAGAGTTGTAGATTATATAGTGATAGTCAAAGTGCAATTCATTTGGCAAAGAATTCAGCCTTTCATTCAAGAACCAAACATATACAGCTTAGGTATCACTTCATTAGACAGGTATTGGAGGATGGATAGTTGAAGTTGGAAAAGATCTATATAGATGAGAACCCTGCTAATATGTTAACAAAGCCAATAACAAAGGAGAAGTTGAATCTTCATTCAAATTTTGTTGGTCTTCAAGATTGAACTTGAAGATGGAGAAATAAGCTAGAGGATGTTGATGTATAGGTACAGGTGTAGCTTTTTATCTCCAAGTGGGAGATTGTTGAGTTGTGGAGCTAAAAGCTTCACCAAATGAGAAAATGTAGAGGTTGTTAGAGTTACACAGTCGCTGACATCGGTCAGGACTGACCGACGTCAGTTAGGGATCAAACAACATCGATCATATGAAAATAGAAATAAACCAACATTGGTCATCTTTGCATTCTAGAATTCTAATTTTGAGGAGAATGATCAGTTTGCATGTAAAGAGTAAATGGTAGTCTTGAGTCCACATTTCTATTTTTGGTAGGACAGATTTGAACCTTTGATTAAGAGGTGCATCTAACGGTGGAGAACGCATGGCTCATGAATCCTAGTTCTATATAATAGGGTTAGATCCTCATAGCATTGTAAGCTTGTAAGAGAGAAAGAAGGTGTAGACAATTCAAGGATTGAGTTGGCTGTAATTGAGAGAGAGAGAGAGAGAGAGAGAGAGAGAACTCTTGAGGGAAAGAGATCTATACATCTAAGAGGTGTGAAAAGAGAGATAAATTTCTTCATTGTATTTCCTTCTGGAAGAGTTCAATATAAGATTGCTTGTTTCTTGTATCTCTTATTCTTCACTATTTTTGATTTCTAGTTACTTATTACTTCTGGTTTAATTCCATGTTTAGTTACTTGTACAAAAGTAATCAATTACTCTATAAGATCCTAACATAGAGAGGGTATAATGAACTCAATTGGAAGAAAAACTTCAATACCAAACATAATATTAAAGGTATTACTCTTGTTCAATCATTTGTATGTGGTTTTATATGTCCATAATATCATAGAAACGTGATCATCACAGCCAGTTAATATAATATTACAAATTTTTATCAATGTATTCCCTAAGATATTATTGAACACTTTAGTTTTACCATTGACCTGAAGATGGTATAAGGTGTAGTCTTATAGTACACAATCATGAACTTAGACAAAAGGATGTGAATGGTCTCTTTAAGGAAAAGATTTCCTTGATCACTAGTCAAAATTAATAGACATACATACCTTGTAATAATATTTTACCATATAAGTCTAACAATATTGGTAATATTATAATCCCAAATTGGTGTTGCTTCAGATTAGTGAGTGAGGTAATAGGTAGCAGTAATGACATAGCACACTCTAGTATGCCTCCCTACTAGATTAAAAGGGTTGACAAAGTTAGCATCCCATTTCTCAAAGGTTTCATGTGTTAGGATAAAATGAAGGGGCATAACATCCCTTCTTTTTGACTTACCCATGCATTAACAGATATCACATTAGCATGCATAAAATTTGGCATCCTTAAACAAAGTAGGCCACCACAGCCCAACTAAAAGAAATTTTCACACTATAGCATCACTAACATAATGTCTTCCAATCACAACTTCATGAACCTCTTAAATAACCTCATCATGCTAATGCAACATGATGCAGTGACATAAAACATCATTCCATACAAAATTATAAAGGTCACCCATAATGAGTTGAAAGGGAGATGAATGAACAACCAGCTACTTTTTTTCATAAGTATTGAGGTGGGTTGGTGCTAAACTCATATTCAAAAGAGATATGATATCTTCCAACTCATTGGGCATGAATGTGACTTTAAAAAGTTGAATATCATGTAAGTCATCCTTAATGTCCCATGTTGGTTCACTAGATTCAATGCATGACAAGTGATCAGGGCCATAAAAATCCTTCCCAATTTTCACCATCACTAAAAAATAGAACACTTAGAAAATCACAATCCCTCAACAAATGCATCCATATAACACTAGCTTATTCACCAAGTATTTCAGTGTTTCATGGTCCATAAAGAAAATGAATGGGGTTGTGAACAAATACTAAATAAACTTTTGAAGTACATAGACCATAGACAAGCCTTCATATTCTATAGTTAAATAATTCCATTTAGCTAGTGTGAGCTTTTGAATATAAAAATAGATAGGATGATCAAGGTTTCCCTCACTAGGTTGAGCAAGGATAACACCTACTTCCATGCCTAAAACATAGACATGCACATGGAATGGCTTTGTCTAGTCTAGAAATTAAAGAATGGAGGTAGTAATGAGATTGTCTTTGAGTGTGAAAAATGCCTATTGGTGAGCATTAGTCTAGAAAAAATGAACATTCCATTTCTATAGTTATTTCAATGGCATAATGATCTTAGCATAACATCAAATGAACTTTTGATACTATCTCGTGTGTCCTAGGAATGTGTGAACCTCTCACTAGGTTGTTGGTACTAGAAGGTGAACAATAACTAAAATATTGGCTAGATCTACTAAGAATCCATCATTACAAATAAAATGACCTAGTTAAATTCCAAATGGGGTAGCAAAAACACATTTATTTAGATTTAAAGAAATCTAAAGGTTTTGGTATCACTCAGGCATAAGGAGAAGAATAAAATAATGAAGTTTCACTAAACCATAGATGATTTAATCATCTAGGTAGACTTGAAGTTATTTATGAATAAAATATTCAAAATATTTGACCATAATCTATGAAAACACAACAAGAACATTCTTTAACCCAAAGGGCATCAAGTTATAAGAGAATGAACCCCATTCAGTTGAAAATGTGGTCTTCAATTTATCTTCTTCCACAATATAGACCTAATGATATCTAGAGAGGCCATTAGTGAAATTATAAATCTCGCACACAGTAACTCCTTTTAATATCTCCTTAGTGAAGGGAATTAGAAAGGGGTTAGTTATGCAAGCGACACTAAATACCTAAAAGTCCACACAAACATGAATGTAACCATATTTATTGATATTGATGACCATGGGGCTCACCCATTTAGTCTCATCTATAGGAGTGATGTCTCTAGTACCCAACATGTTATCAATCTCCTCCTTGACTCGAGCACACAATTTAGGATTCATATAATAAGGGATTTTTATAATAGGTCGATCACCCTCTACCAATTTGAAGTGCATATTTCCTAATAAAGAGTGTACTCCTTTCATCTTGGTGTAATTTCATGTTAAAATGTCTTGATACTCCTTTAATAGTTTAAAAACCATGGATATATCAGTATCAAACTAGTAGTTCCCCACAATGGCCATCTTGGGTGCATCTTTTATGCTAATATTATGTTGGGTCATTTGAATTGGCTCTAAATATGAATGCCATTCATTCTAGATGGTATCTCAAAAATTAAACATGTCATACTCAGTATGCAAAGTCACATGATCAATGGATAGATTAGGTGGATTAGAATTGGTACCTTCATTAACCTAGTACACAACTCTATTTTACTTTCTAGATTTGTTCTCTTAATGCATGGTCTAATTTCGTTTCAAGTGGTAGAGATGATTCTTCTATATTCATTTCTTGGAAAATGTTCAAACTCTCCTCTTGCACACCATGTATATGTTTGATGCAATTTTCAATCAGTGTTGGATCACCTATAATATCCTGATACATGGCTTGTAAGGTGAGGCATAAATCCATCCAAGGATATAAATAAGATATCTCCATAGTCATAATACCTTTAAGGACATGCCAACAATATATCTCCACATGTTATTCTTCATGTACATACTATGTTTTAGCATAAGTGTGTAGAGTACCATAGAATGCATGAACATATAGATAC
This sequence comes from Torreya grandis, assembly GCA_037957365.1. NCBI lineage: Eukaryota > Viridiplantae > Streptophyta > Pinopsida > Cupressales > Taxaceae > Torreya > Torreya grandis. Next base: position 3,318,334 of record JARHVA010000023.1, on the reverse strand, counting down.
TCAAGAAAAATGTCTCATCCACCTTCCACATGTTTTTAAAAGATTCAAAATGATATTCTAAAGAAATAATTCCATCATAACTTACGGTGTCACTAATGTGGTTATCATGATTAAAACTATGGTACATAGTAAAGAGAACTCGGTCCCAAGTGAGCATGTTATGATGGTTAGTTTTCCACCATTGAGTAGTTTTTCCATAAAATATATGGATAATTTAATGCATCTATTCATCTTCAAATACATAAAAAGCCTCCAACTATTGTACATACTCTCAAAATTCCACATGACCATCAAATCTAGGAGTTTCATCTAACCACATGGGTAGTGCAACCATAATACATCACCATGAAGAAGGTAAACAAACTTATGTTCTTTATGGTACTTCCATAGAGCATCTTATCGACTACTAATAGTGCCATAAATCCTTCTAATAAGATCATACTCACCATGAGCCCAATATCCACAAGTATTATTGGTAGTTTCAAAGATAGATTATGTGTCTTCCTAATGTAATATGCAATCTAGACTAGGATCAAGGTGTTAAATTCCCCAATCTATGACATTGTAAATATGATTAATGTCCTCATCATTATTAACTAGCTTAACATAGGTAGGTCCTTGAGCGTAGTATAAGAGGATTATAGCATGATGATCATCATTCTCAAATCTGATGTAGTGTTTTTTGAAGCTTAAGTTAACATTGTTTGTATAACACCAAGGGTGACCCAAGAGAGCTATAAATTTATCAAATTGAGCCAACTTAATCACTTCAAATTCAACTTTGAAATTGACACCTAAAATATCCATGGTGGCATATTTAAGAACTCCAATAGGTAGTGCACAAGTCTTATTGGCCATGAATAACACATGAGGAGAAGGATGCAAATTAGGGCTTGATATCTTCCTCCAAGCATCCTTAATGAGTACATTTATTTTGGTGCCAATATCAACTAGGATATCCTAAATGACCCATACATCAATAGTGTCATTGACCAAGATCTCTTTATTCCCCTCTATACTAGGCTAGATATGAGCTTCTTATCATTGTGCATGGTTTGACCATTGATCCTTTATAAGCCTAGATATATGATGATTTAGCCAATTTTTTAAAAGAGGCATAGTGTGTTCATCAAGGAGTCACTTGCATAACCCATAAAACTCATCACATAATGAGTTGTGAATATCCATAGATGTTTTCATGTCAGTATATGTCACAACATCTCTATCCTTGATGAATTAATCTCTCATTATAGCTCTCACACCAAAGTCATTATGTCATGTAAAACTTATTTCTATTGCTAAGCATCTAGATAATAATTCACATGAGGATCTTCCCATTGAACCTATAAGTTAGTTTTTTTGATACAGACTAGGACTAAGTATCACTTTGTGTATTAATGTTTACCTTAGGACTAGTTAGAGTAGCAGATCATGATCTTCATTGAGTATTTTCAATTTGTATCAATCTATCACCTTTTTCATTTTTTTCCTTTATGATGGCAGTATACAAGTCTAGGCATTCCTCCAAATGATGTTCATTCTTATAAAAACACATTTGATATACATTGGGTAATCACATTGTTAGTGCTCTATTGAACCACACTTGTAATAGGTTTTAGGTAAAAAAACCACCTCCAGATCCATGATTGTGACCTTTGTAAGATCATCCTCCACCATTGTCTTGTTTATTGGCAACATAAGTCTAATGAGTACCACACATGTGTGCCTTATGCATATTATTAATAATGTATAAACAATTGGTATCATGAATATATTCATTGCATATTTTAAAATATTAAGATACCTTTGATTGTTTAGTGCACTGAAGTAGAGGGAAAACCCTCATGTAATACTCTTGCTAGAAAATCTCATAAGATTGCTTCACCATGACATGAATACACTTTTTGGCATAGTTATTCCTATTGTGGACTTAAGATTCATAATTAACATGCCATAAACCATAGTGAGTATCATGAGTACTATGTGCATTGAGATTTTTTAGTTGATATGCCATAACAATAATCTGAGCTTCCATGAAGGGACTAATCCCTATGTCTATGCTTCAAATATATTCGACATGAAGTGTAGATTTAAAGGCCTCATGCTATTTAATGAAGATATTATTTGATAAGGTGAATTGGAAGGGAAGAAAAAAGCCTCCTATGAAACACCAGGCATGTTGAGTGGAATTCATATCAAAATAAAGCTTAGAGAATGACATCTTAAAATACACATCATACTCACACATGATCTCATTTAGTTCTTACTTAATGTCCTTTAGGGAAAAAATTCTCTATTATTAAAACTCTAAGATATCAAACTCATAGATAAAAACTACCTTTAATTTTTTGTAATTCACCATAGCTTGTTGTTGATCAAACTTATGGTACCATTTGTGCACACAATCTAAAATAGTGGTGGAAAATTGAGTTTCCTTTCATTCATTAGATTTAATAACACACACTTGTTAGATAAGTTCACACTTGTGAACATGCTATGTTGTATTTTACACACCATGATAATTAGGTAAATGAAGCATCATCTCATTAACAACAGTGGAAGGATGAGGTGTTGGTAATTGATCTTATTTTGATGCACTTATAGCTCCTCATATACCTTGTGGGGGAAGTCCATTAATGCCTCTTGTTCCATCTTCATATCCTATAACTAAACCACCACCAGTAGTGCCTCTCCCACCTCCTCTAGCCATAGAAGCACATGATACATTAGGCATAGAGGTAGGCATATTAACTATGGATGGTATGGTACTTTACCCACTAAATATGTTTGGTCTACTTGACATTCTAAAATGAGCCATATAATTGTCTTATAATGGAAAATAAATAAAAAATAAACTACTATAGTGGTTTTTTTCTTTAAAAATATATCTAATAGGTTTAGTCTCTAATTTTACAATATCCATATCCCAATTACATACAAAAACATCATTTAAATCAAGAGCATGAGTGTGTATTATGGGTGGGGAACTAGGCCTATCTATATTGGGTTCTTCAGTCACCAATGTTTTACTTGTTTCTCTTATACATACTTATGCTAACATTGGGTGTGGTCCTATGGTTGGGGAGTTCTTTTTATGTCCTTATACTTCCCTATGTACCCTTACAACATTCTTGAGTCCTCTTATACCCTCCTTAGATCACTTCCACTCATATCCCTTCACCTAACCTCATCATACTTGTGCTTCCATAACTCTCACTAACTGACTTCAATGTTAAACCAATAATCTTACATCAGATTGTGCCCCTCCATTTCCCTATTGATTGCATTTCTCACATGAGAGAGAGTTTATCCATCATAGAGAAGATTTAAAGTCTATAATCCATTATAATCTTCTTAATCTCAAGTGAAAAAATTCTAATATACCTTTCACATGACTCTTGGAGGAAGTGAAACTAGGCTTCCTCTAGATAGAAGTACGTTGAAACTATGAATTCTAAAATGTAACTATTTAAGGTTTCATACCACCAAACATCCACTATATGCATCCAATGTGATCCAATCTTGCTAATCCCAACTAATGCTCTATTTACTAGGTGATAATATGTCCATAATTCCTTGACCAATCTTATGCATATATTAAAAACCAAGCATGAAGGTAAACAAACACTTCTACAAAGAACACTTCATAGAGTGATTTGTATAGATGTTGTTATACTCATGTGTGTTTGTAAATTCATTACTCAAGATAAATCAAAGTGAAATTATCTTCTACTCTACTAGCCCATCATTCAAAATTCTTTGGAGAGAATCATTCAAGCATCTTCACACCATCATGCAAATAAGCACTATGGGTCCCATTAATAAAACCAAAATATTAGGTTCTTTTCCTTTAAACTAGCATATCTTTCCTTGGTTATGTGCCTAAGAAAATAATAGTTATAGTGTGCTAGATCATTAGCATTTTATGTAATAAAAATTTCTTGTGCACTCATCTAAAGTACATAGCTTAAGACTGATTCCCTTTGGTTTTGTCACACGAGGGTGTATTCATCTACTTTCCTAGACTAGGGCATTGAAACAAGTAATTATTCTTAAACTCATTATTAGTATTGTATCTAAATATAAACTATTTTCCATCACTTAACTATCAAAATAAAAATAAGCTAGCATAAATTGCTAATAGACAGTATCAACTCCATTATAATCATAAACAAATGAGCACAAGCATTACATAAACATAGGTTGCCTTCCATTATATTCATAAGTTATGTCAAAGATTATAGTGATTCTATAGTTACAATGATAATTAACTAATCAACAACAATACAAAGTAGAAAAAGGGGGTATTTATATTTGGTTTACCCTAACCAAACAATTATAGAAGTAAATACAAATAAAATGACTCACTAATGATCATCAATAGAATTGATTTATGTCAAGTCATTTACATAAATTCCTATATACTTGGGCATAATTACACCTATAGTCTCTCTTTATGTTGGATCTTCATCTCCAAACATCTATCTTCCCATATGTCGATGTTAGATTTAACCTTGACTTGATTTTTTCTAATGTTCCTATAAACCACTCTCTAACCATCTTCACTTTTAATGCTATCCCCAAGTCTTATGCTAATATTTAAGTCTTATGTTCTTAGGTTCTCTATGTATCATTATTATTTGCTCCATGGGACTTGATTATTCCACACCATGGTCTTACACACTATATCTCTCCACACCATTTCTTACCAAAAAGTACTTAACCAAAATAGTATTCAAAATTTGGGGTCTAACACTATTGAACAATGTTTTTATTTTCATAATTATTGTTAGAAACAAATATCATCAATATGATGGCCTATATTAGTGGGGAAATATGTCACATCCAATTTCCTTAAAAAACTAATTAAGCATTAATAATGGATTATGAGACTGTTGATTTATAGTTCTAATTTTATTTTGACTTGGATACACATATGTTGTAGGGTGATAGTTATATGATTTGTTTTCATAATAAATATCTTGATGGATAGATGTTTATTATGTTATATTATGCCTTATGATCATGATTAATTATTTCATTTACAAATTATTTACATAATAGTTTATTTATGGTTATATGTTGATTATTATTATTATTTTAGACTAACCACATGTTCATTTGATTGAGGTGGTTGTAGGATTGTTCTACCCTCACAGGAAAATATAGAGGGAGAGTATCATTGGGGGTGTATATACCTACATTTTGGGTTGAAATACTTCCACTAAACCCACACACACCACATCTAGTGCTTGAATGAAATAAATACTACTTGCATTGATTGTTTGGAAATAGCTAAGTCTTTTTTGCTTTGATTTTATTATGAGTTGTGATTTTCATATGTATGTTAAATATTTGTTGTGCTATGTTGATCTTCACTACATTATATTTGGTAAATGCATGAGTGTATTAATATAGTTTGATTAATTATGTATCTTGTTATTTGGACACATTATACTTTTTGTGTTATAACATAAGAAATTTATTGACTATGTTAGGTCACTTAATTGATCTCATTTAACTTTGCCTTTATAATATTGACTATGTTTCTAGCAATCATAAGTTTTAATGGTAGTTATCTTGTTTAGTTGCTTGAATATCTTTATTTGGTTATCATTTTCCCCATGTTCATGATAATGTATAGGGGTAAAAACGAGGTAAAATACCCTAAAGCAAATTGGTTTAAATAAATTCCAAAATTTTGATATGGAGTTTGTTTTTATAATCAATGACATCTTACGTAGTTACAAGGTAATAAAATTATGTTGTTTTAGGAATTTTGTGATTTAATATTATGATGTTTTGGCATAGTCATACATTTGAAGTAAAAAGGTAAAATAAATATTAGGGTTATTTTTTATGGCAATTATCACAGGTGTTGAATTGGCATTTGGAGGAGATGTGAGTTTTGGTCTACCACTATGAAATTTTATGGAGGAGATACTATGAGCTAATTTCAAGTATGAATAAGTTGTACATTTACGAATTAAAGTGGGGAATGGTGAATTGGGAAAATAGTAGGAGATTTTTTAGGTCATGTAGGACATTCATGGAAAATGGAAAAGGGATAATAAATAGAAGGAAAGGAAAGAGAAGGGACATGGTAGAGAAGAAGAAGAAATCTTGGTATTTTGGGGTAAAGGAGGATATATCATTTCACCTACTAAATTGAATAACCCATTATAAATAAGTTATTTTTCCTTTATTTATTGATATAGTTAAATGGAAATAAAAAGGAAAAATAAAGTGACTTCTACTTTTAGTTTTATAAAATTCATTGAATCTGTGATATGATAGGTTTTAATACAAATTATTACTATAAACCCCAGGATAACAAGTCTATAGAATTGAAGGTAGAATTCAATTCCATCCTTAGGCTTATAGAGTTGAGGGTAGAGCCAAATATAATTAAGATATGACATGTTTTGATTTTCAAGATTTGTTATTGATTGTTAAGGAAGTGACTTGAATGACATTTATTTCTCCCTCTTTAAGACCCTCACGTTATTACCAGCTAAGGGATTTATTTTGAATGGTTACAATCCTTGTATACTTATATAAATTAGTTTTTAAAGGGTTTTTAAAATGAACAAAAGAGGTTATAAATTTTTACTACATATTTTTGAAATTAGGGTTGCGTCTAAGTAAAATTTCCAAATATTTTTATAAATATACATGTACACCAGTATATATATGTTTACATACTCTCATTGTGACCATATTGAAATATGTGACTATCTTGTAGATAAATTATAAAACTATAGATCTTGATTTGAAATATAAATTTTGTAACCAATATATAGATTTAGCTCTTAGTTTGCTTTATTTTACATGACTTGGGTTATAAGGTTGATCTGTCATGATGTATATAATTTATAAGAACCCTCATTGTACATATATATTCATATATGTGCATATTATCTATATTTATTTATATAATCATATATATATGCATATATGTTTGAATGAGTAAATAGTAAATATGGACATGGATTAATTATATGAGTAAATACATGGTGAATACATAATTAGGTTTATAATTTTGGCTAAAATGAACTGTGTCACATTAACATTAAACAACTATACTTGTATACCCAGTCATAGGTTACATGTTATAATGTTGGGATGTAATCACAAGACATATATATATATATATATATATATATTCAAACTATGTTGAGCATACTCAATCGTGTGTGTGCTAAAATTTAATTATTTAATATTGATACTTTTGAACATGTGTTTTTATTCGATTCCTTTTTATCATTGATAGCTGAAATTTTAGTGAATGTTGGTAGACATTTATAATATTTTTTAGTAAGAGGAAGTCTGAAAATATACTTAAATATTTAGTTTTAAAATATGCATAACAGAATGTAAGAATACATATCATTTTATGTATGAATATGGAGAGTTCATTCTTTAATATAGACTAAAGTATCAAAGTAAATTAAAAACTTGTCTCTCTTGTCTAGGTAGTAATGGGTTGAAGGTTATAATAGGAAAAAAAATCTGAGTTTGAGTTACAAGAAGGATGTGTATTAAGAAACTTTATAGTCAATAAGTATAATGAATTGGATGAAAAAATAAATGTATCCTATATTTTTACATTATCAGATAATGTAGCATTTTTTAATGGCTCTTAATCCCATGTGATACATAAGTAGATCTAGTTTATGTAATATTATAAGATTAGAACTTGTTAATGATGAGATAATCTTATGCAATTGATCATGAAGGAATAAGTAAGGGAAAAGTTATATAAAGGAAGTTATATTAAATTTTATTTTGAGTTATTTTTAGGAGTTAGAATGTTGACTGATTTCTATTGTCAAATACATATATACATATGAGTTTGAGTAAAAGATATGTTTATAATAGTGACTTAGAATTACTTGATGTTTATTCTAGTCTACTATACATATCTAGTTTGGAATGAAGTTCCTTTGATAAATATACTTTGTCACTTAGTGACTAATTGAATGGGAACAATGAAACTGATGTTTACTTGTATCATATAGTGATTTTTGAAATGATTATATGCTGACATTTTTATTATTCTAATTTGAATCTCAATATGATAATTACTAGACTATATTTGGATATAAGGAGATAGTTATATGAGTATGCCAGTGGGTAGCTCATATAAATATCCTAGGATATCATGTTATAGTCATAATTTAGTAGTAGAGAGTATGTATGAGTGGAATTGACTCATATATCTAGTTATAATTTATATAATGAATAACTTTAGCTAAAGTAATGTTATAGCTGAAACATTGTCATTTAATTATACTTCTAGTTTACATGTGTATGCTAATATCATTTGGATAGAGAATGTAGACACCTAAATTTGGCCACCAATAACCTCCAACTAGGGTTTTTGGCCAATTTAAACTTAAACTAAATAATTTGGCCTAAAAACACTAAAGCACATTAAAAGATTTGAAACTGACATATTCAAATAACAATTTGGCCTCGGTATCCCTAAATAGCGTAATGTAATTTATAGGCCAACTAACTTTGATTAGATTATTCTGAGTCAAAATGCCAATTTTACCCCTAAGTGCACTGGATTGATCTTTCCTATCAAATATCTTGCATAAGACATGTGCCTTTGTTATTTTTTGTTGGTAATATCCTAAATGGGATAACGGATCCAATGCATCTAACATTGCCTTGTAATTCTAATCCATTCAAATTTTAGACCAATAAAAATGCATTCTGATCAATTTGAGTAATTTGTGCACAAAGTACTTAATCATGCTCAAGATCTAATTAAACCAAATTAGAGCCTAATTAATAATCCATGGAAACTTGTTGAATACTTGTTTTTAGAAATGAATATTAAATATCTACATCATCAGGTGACCTCAATTATTAGGAAGACATCCCTAGGTCTTAAATGCCATAAATATCAGGATTCATGCCTCCCATGCCTCATCAAAGCCCTCTATGCCTCTTAATTTCTCCTCTATCCCAAATATTGATGAGCATATTTATCAACTTTAATTATAAAATTAAATTAATCCTTAGCCACACATCTCAATCCAGAGATGGATGGTTTAGGTTGATTCTAATCAATCTCAAAAATCTATAAATAGGAGGCCTTACCAAATCATTGATAATCTATTTTGGTGAAAAGTTCTTATGCTCAAATATCTTCAAAACACATGATTATGAAAAATTATAATGCATAAGTGATTACAAAGCTTCATGCAACTAATGTTACCATGCCAAATTGATTCCAATTCAAGCCAAGCTAAATCCAAAGGTGTCAAGGAGAGATGGAGGTAGCCAAACTTCCATTAACAAGGACTTCATGAGCACAAACTAAGAAATATAATTGAAGAATCCTTTTAGAGCATCAAGGAAGGTAAGAAATGTGTGTTTTCTTACATTTTAGTTGTGCTGTGTTCATTTGTCTTTATTCACTAAGCTCACCTTAGTATCTAGTCATGAAGATGTTAATTTAGTGTGTTTTTGATTTGGTTTCATTCACTAACACCATACTAATTTTCTCTTCTTAGTCAAATTCCTAGTTCACATAATGGCATGCCCGATGGGACTAGATGCATCCCACACATGAAGAAGATCATTATACAACTTTAAAATATTCATTTGGATCATTAAAAATATTGCAATTTGATTTTCTAACTTTGTTTTTCAATTTTTATTTGTCACTAGTTTATACAGTAGCCATCATCAGTTAGAAAAACCATCATTGGTTGGCATAGCTATCATCAATTACTATTAGTATAGCCATTATCAATTAGATAATCATCATTAGATAGTAAGTGTAACCATCATCAGTTATAGAACTGACATCGGTCACTATGTTTTTCTTAAAAACACAAACCTGAAAGCTCTTTTTTTGAAATTCATTATTTCAAACCCAAAATAGCTTCAAGGCTAAAGGACATGCTAACATTTTTATTGCAAGACCATGCTTGAAATTTGCTAAAAAAATGTTTAGACCACCTTTTTGCATGCTTAAAAATGAATTAGGAACATTATTTTGGTATTTAAAGTAACATTTAATGTGATTAAATAAGTGTTTTTAGCATTAGTTTTCAAAGTTACAACTAAGACCAAGGGGTCAAATGAACACTACTTCATTTTCCATTTGGGCTTTAAAATGAACTCACCTTTCCAAGATTTTTGTATTCACTTAGTTATTTAAATTAGATTTTTTTGGAAAAAAGAGGGGTGTTGCATATATGCTCTTCTGTTTGTCCCATTTAGAGAACCCTTGGAATCAAAATTTCCATTCTTATTGCAAAAAGCCTAGTCCAAGCCTTAGAAATAATGGCATCTAAAGCACTCCCCAAAATCTCGTCAAAGTTTGGGTGACCTTGAAAATGACCCTAAAGTCTTTCTCTTAGTATTTTATTTTCATGCAAATTTGGCTTGCGTGGGGGATGTCATTACCTCCCATGAGTTATTTAGGGAAGCTTTGACCCAGGATTTCATCTCCTAGTATTGACTTCACTTACTCCTTCTGAGTCATACATGGGATGTATCTACATTTAGACATTGCACTACACTGATATAGTGGTTATAAAAAGGACTAGACCTTTTTATAACTAGCCAATACTATAGTCACCTAATTTCCATGCTTGTCTTTTGCATCATTTGACATGAAAGTCATTGTGTAATTGATTCCCCTAGAAATGTTTGAAATCTTGCTAGTTTAGTCAACCCCACATTGCCATACCCTTGCTAGGATTTGGATGATTATACTTAGTATATTTTAGTCATTTTTGCTTGGTATGTTTTAAGACTAAAAATTGTTTATTTGTTCATAATCCATGTCAAAATCAATTTATTTATACATCACTCTTTTGTCTAAAGAGGCATTATGCTGGTCATTGTACACCACACTTGTGCCTTAAATTTTTTGGCTAAACTTGTTTGTGTGTGTATTATTTGAGTTGAGGAGAGTCGTGTTATGCTACCCAAATCATGTCAAACCATTTGTGCCTTTGAGTCTTTTGAAACATAGAATTGATCACATCATTCAAGAATGCTTACACTTTTAGGCTACTTAAATTGTTTCAAGACTAGTTTACCTTGTATTAAAAACCATTTGTTTCAAACCATGTCATGTATACCATATGGACCTTTGTCTTATGACATCATGTTGTCCAATCTTGTCTATCTTGTTTGGTCAAATACTAGTTTTCACCATTAATTTTTCAATTAGCCTTGTCAAGTTTGGATTCAAATATTGATTGATTTATATTTAGGCCTTAATTCATGGGGTTGATACACAGATCTTTCTATTTTGGGTTGCATAACTTTGGTTAATCGATTACCCAAATTTGAAAACTATTGATGGTTTGTTTGTTTAATGCCTATCCTCATCATTATTTGTGCCTTTATTTGGGAGAAACATATCCTTTCTCCAAATGCCTTTTGTTTTATGCCTTATGCCAATTTATCATGTTTATGTTTGACTTTTTGTGCTAGGTTTATGTCAAAGTTGTTTCCAAACTTGTTAGATTAAATCAAATCAATTCAACCTTTGTTCCAAGTCTAGATTTTTATGACTTTTGACTAAACTCCTAGCATATGCCTATTTGTTTGAGGCTAGATTTTGACTCCATGTTTGGACAAAAGACCTAGAAACTCAACTTTTCCCTTTCTTAGTTTAGACCTTGTTTGGAACACTTTGACCTAGACCTTTGACATGCCAGTTTTTATTCAGATGCTTACACTTTTATGTGTATGACATTTGACATTAGAATTTTGATGTTAGACTATTTATAACAAGTCTTATCAAAAACCATTTTGGAGATACATCTCCACTTTCAGACCATATTGGAGATACAGCTCCACCCCTTCGACCAAGTTATACCAAGTTTGAACTATTTGTCCTTTGGACATAGTTTTTTTTGGAGTTTGTAGAACTCTAAGCCTTTTTGTTTTCAGAGCTTTCATCATTCATATGGATATGTATAGCTACACCTATGGTGAAGTCATGTATAATCCAAATTATGATAGAATGGCCACACAAAATGACTTTTATGGCTTTAGTCAAGACCCCAATGATGATAATATGGTTTGTGAGATAGATTTATATCCACCTCATAATAATAATTCATGGGAACAAAGTCATGAACCAGCTCATGATCTAACTTGAGACCTAGATTGACATGAAGAGGCTTGTGAGGAGGACTTTGAAGACCCAACTACAGATCATGTTGTTTGGGATATAGATACATACCCTCTTTACAATAATCACTACATGGAACACAGTCAAGAACTAGCTTATGAGCCAACTCACCACTGGGATGATATGTTTTATGAGGAAGACTTGGATGTTTTGGCTTATGTGAGTAATCAAGCTCCACTACATCATACCATTTCTATTCTAGGCCCACAATGCCAAACCATTTTTATACCAAGACCTCATCCTTTGGCTTATGCAAGCAATCAAGCTCCATAATGCTCCTTCATCATTCCAAAACCTAGTCCTTTGGCTTATGTGGGAAATCAAGCCCCATAATGCCCTATTTTTACCATCTCAGTACTTCATCCTTTGGCTCATGCAATAAATCATGCTCCCTAAGGCCCTACCATTATCCAACCAAAATTCATTCCTCATCCAGTACCAATCCCAACCAAACCTCAACAGATCCAATCATTAAAAGACCAAACTATGTTTAAAATTGGTATTTTATAACTCATTGGAAACCAAGGCCAAGAAAACCACCCAATCTAATATGTTTCTATTAAACCAACCATTTGTGATAAGTCAACCTATGATGAATCACCTATTGATCCTATACTAGTTATTGAGGAGTCTCACACTAGTGAGCCAGTCTTTGTTGAGTCACTTCTTAATGATTATAACCACCTTTGGTCAAATCATTTGCTTGACCATATGCATATTTTTCAAGAGCCACCCATTGACAAACTATTCTTTGAGGAGTTTTCTCTTGACCTTTTTCCCATCCTAGAGAAGTCTCACTTTGATAAACTAGTCTTAATGGAGCTTATCATGCCATTACAAGTTGTTACTTATCCAATACTAAACATTCAACAAGACATAATTATAACAAAATACCCATCAAATGAAGAATTAGAGTTAAATTCAGGTTCTATATTGAAACAACATCAAATTTAGCATCAAAATCAAAATCAACATCAGTCTCAACATCAAATTTAAAGACCCTTGAGTTAGAATTAGATTCAAAAGAATAATATGTTCATGGCTTTTACAACATTGGTTACGCATGCCTTGAAGATTAATTTGAATAAATTTTTGATCCTTATATGATTTTTTAGGATGATTACTTCATCCTTGACATAAGTTATCATAATATCTTATATAAGGATTATGTGGCCTCTCCCCATTCCATTACCACTCCATAGGCCATTACCATCAACCAAGATAGACATATTATTAACATTCCATCTCACACAAGTGTTGATTGGGATCTCTAGAATCACACTTTGTTGAACTCATAAATGGTGACATAGCAGTTGAAGAAGAGCAAGGAAGACAAGACCACATTCATGTAGTAGAAGAGCACTCTCCTAGTGAAACCTTTTCAGAGCCACTAAGGGATAATTAAAGTCAAAACTTAGCATCTTCTAGTGAAACTTTTTTAGAAATACTAGAAGAAAATCAAAATCAAAATCCAATGTTCATTAGTGAAACCTTCTCAGAGGTGCTACAGGATAATCAAGATAACTTCATTGGTGAAAACCTCTTTAAGGCACCAATAGCTGAGCACAAAAGTTCTTCACTACTTGATGAAGATCAAATCAAAATAGATTCCAATCTACATCCTAATTATATGATAGCTACTATCAAAATCAAACATAAAAAGAATCTAATGGTCCTATTGAAAGAACAAGTTTTCAACCCTACCATAGCCAAAATTATGTCAAATCTAGCATCAACAACATTACGTGTAATTAAACATCTCGATATTTATTTGTTTCCCCATCACCACACATTCCATTATTTTATGTCATTCCATTTCACAATCAAACCTATCATCCAATATTTGTCCTTGTTTACCATCCATAGCCACACTTTCCTTTGCAGAGGCTACAAATATACCTTGTCTTGACAATTGAAGGAATCAAAATCAATGACCAATGAAGATCACAAAATTATTCTAGACAACCAAATTTGAATTGAGTTCTTGAAAGAGTAGCTTTTTAGATGATGTGTGGGATATAAATTAACATGACTGAGTATTTTTTTGTATCATTTATTGATTAAGATGTGCATCTCCCCATCAATAAGAACAATAGAATCAAAAACCACACCTAGGCCAAAAACATGTACCATGCCATGTCATTACCATTGTTACATATCCATTTTCCATTGTTGTATATTCCTACTATTCACCCTATCACCTGGGGGCAAACTCTCTTACCATTATATCCATCCTATCATTCCATTCCTATCTAGACTAAAGCCTATTTTTACTCATCCTACCCAATCCTATTTTGATCTTGGTTACTTTGGTTCTTCCTACATTTTTTATGAGAGGATTCCAATCAAGTTTCAATAATCAATCTGATTCATATTTAAAATGATAGTCTATGAAAGTAGTGTGATATTTTATTTGGCAAGATATCTTTCATCCTATTAAACTTGTTTATGTGAGCCTGATTATAACTGCATATGGGTAAATCAGTGTTTCACTAGTCTTGTTACTAATTATAACCACCTATGGGAAAATTAATATCATTAACCTATGTTGTTTTAACCTAGTTATAACTATTTATGGGCAAACTAGGGCCAACACTTATTTAGCATGCATTGCCACATCACCTTGCCATCATTATTTTCATTTGATTGACCATTTGCTAGATTTGAGAACTTGTTGGGACCTAGTTGGTTTTTCCTTACCTTTTGTGTGGATGGAATTACTATGACTTGAGGTCATTTTAAGATTATTTGGGTCATTCTCCATTCATGTTGAGGTCACCTCAGTCCCCCTTTCCATATGTTGTCAGTATTTTGCAAACAACCTAAGACAAATGCTCTCACCATTTTGTGAGCAGGTATCTTGTCATTCTCTAATGAATTAAGATACCTCAAAATGCCAAAAAAATTCATATTATTTAAAATTCCAAAAACATTTATCCTTTTTGAGCCTAGTTAGTTATCCTTAATCTGTCTTAGTGGGGCATGGTCATTGTTAGTGTTCTTTCATTTGCTTTTGTTTTTAGGCTTTTTGTTTGTTTGTTTGTTTATTTCAGGTTGTTTGTTTGTTTTTCTATTTGTTTGTTTGTTTGTTCACTTGCATGTTTTTTTTCTTTCATCATTATTTCCTCAACTCGATCTATGTGCATTCATGGGTGATTCCTTATGCACAGTATTCTTGAGTCCATCCATATTCATACATCAACATTATCATTATGGTTTTTATCATTGGTGAATTATTTTTGAATGTTCATTAGATTGGGAGTCAATCTTTATGTATTTTTTGGCCAAGTCTTCATGGTGTTCTATCATGATGCCTACCATCACATTCTATAGCAAAAATTAGCTTTAAAAATGTCTATAATCAATGGAGCTACAGAAGTTTCTCCTTGGCACCTTAATAAACCCTTCCATCCCACCCCTAATCAAATTAACCCATTGTCCATTCTAGTTGTATCATTACCAATAAGGATGAGCATCTCCTCATTAATAGGTATAATTGAATCATTTATAATGATCAATCTTATTCCTTTATCCATCTCTTTCATTACTTTACACTCACCCATCTTTAATCTATATTCTAGGTTATATCCTTGAGTTATGCTTGCTAATCATCCCTAACTATGGCACCACCAGTTTTAGCCAATCTAGGTTTGCTTAATAATTATAACTGCCTATGGGTAAATCATTATTTTGACTTTTATTCTTGATTATAACCACCTTTGGGAAAATTAGCATCCATTTTACATCAAATCATGTAAGCATTTTCTTATTTGGATTAATCTCAACCATGAATTAATTCCACCTTTCTTCTTATTTATTTTTAAGGGACCATCCATCAACAAATGTGATGGCCACTCCCTCAAGGGAGCATCATCATAGGCTTCCCAAAAACCATTTAGAGATTTTTTCTTTAGCCATCATCTTATTTTTGGCATATAGGCCATCTCTCATTATTTGAGAAGACATTGCTTTGTCTATGGTTTGCAACATCTTCCCAAATAGGGGAAAACTGTAGACACCTAAATATGGCCACCAATAACCTCAAACCAAGGTTTTGGCCAATTTCCACTTAAAATACATAATTTATTTTAAAAACAATAAATCAAATTAAAAGATTTGAAACTGACATATTCAAATACCAATTTTGTCCTGGGTATCCCTAAATAAGGCAATGCAATTTATGGGCTAGCTAACTTTGATCAAATCATTTCAAATCAAAATACTAATTTTGTACCTAGGTGCTCTGGATTGCTCTTTCTTATAAAATATCTTGCACAAGACATGTGCCTTCATTATTTGTTGTTGGTAATATCCTAAATGGGATAACAGATTCAACACATCTAACATTGCCTTCTAAGTCTAATCGAGTCAAATTTTGGACTAATAATAAGGCATTCTAATCAATGTGAGTAATTTATGCACAAAGTGCTTAATCACGCTTAAGAGATAATTAAACCAAATTAGATCCTAATTAAGAATTCCATGGAAACTTTTTGAATACTTGTTTTTAGAAATGAATATTGAATATTTGCATCATCAGGTGACCTTATTTCTTGAGAAGACATCCCTAGGCCATAAATGCTACAAATATTAGAATTCATGCCTCCCATGCCTCATTAGATCCCTTCATGCCTCTTAATTTCTCCTCTATCCCAAATATTTATGAGACTATTTATCAATTTTAATTTAAAAATTGGATTAATCCTTATCCACACATCTTAATCTTGAGATGGATGGTTCGGGTTGATTCTAATCAATCTCAAAAATCTATAAATAGGAGGCCTTAACACATCCTTTCTAAGTTATTTTGGTGCAAAGTTATTATGCTCAAATATCTTCAAAACACATGATTATGCAAAGTTATAATGCAAAATTGATTACAAAGCTTCCATCAACTAGTGTTACCATGCCAAATTGATTCCAAGCCAAGCCAAGCTAAAGCTAAAGGTGCCAAGGAGAGATGGAGGTATCCAAAATTCCATTGACAAGGACTTCATGAGAAAAAACTAAGAAATCCAATCAAATAATACTTTTGGAGCATCAAGGAAGGTAAGAAATGTGTGTTTTCTTACATTTTAATTGTGCTTTATTCATTTGTATTTCTTCACTAAGCTCACCCTAGTAACGAGGCATGAAGATGTTAGTTTAGTGTGTTTTTGATTTGGTTTCATTCACTAACACCATACTAATCTCCTCTTATTAGTCAAATTCCTAGTTCATAGAGGATTTAATTACATTGTCTATTTGAATCATATATTTAATAGTGATAGTACACACATAGGTTTTGATTGATTTATTGATATTTACACTATTATTATTTTCTCTTCCATGAAGGGTATGGATAGTCCTAGTGGGGAGGTTTGTAGGAGACCATTGGTCTATGGTTGGAGGTAAATTACTTAGAACCTGCTCTCCATCTATCAATTACTTCAACCTTTGGGATTATACATAGGCTATATTTATGGATCATGGAGCTATTTGAGAAGCTCATTTGTACTATTGTATAGATTGTATTGTTTATATTTGGATTTTTACAAAAAAATTACATATTATACAATACTATTAATGGATATTCAACATAACAATAGATGTGTAATTTAAAAATTAATATGAAATTATAGCAACAGTGGTTGTAAGCTTATATATAGCTAAAATATGGATTATATTAGAATGTTTTGTACTTGATTCTTTCTACTATAATTTATTTAAGAGATATTCATCTTGAAATATGATTAGATTTTTTGAAAATTATATGGATTGATTAATTAGCTAGTGGGTAAGTATATTTTTTCATTTATTGCTTAAATACATGTAGCAATCAAACAATGATTATTCAAATAATTATATATGATTCTATAAGTAATCTATGTGATAAAAAACAATTATGTGACTTCTTGTTAACCTAATGGGGTTATAATATTTCATCCTCAAATTAGTTCAACAATGCCTAATTAGTTCCATAACATGTGTTTTAACTCGTATAACAGGGTCGACCTGACTAAGTTATTAACAAAATAGGGTGATTTTTTAGTTAGGGGCTATTTAAAATGAGAATTTACTAAGGAAATGAATAAATAGGTTTTATTTGATTGGGGAGTGGGATAAGTATAATATTTAATGTGTTTAGGTAATGATATATTTGATGAATAATATTTCAAAGCACCAATGGATTCCCCACCCCTTTCTCGATGTACCCTTTAAGGTGTGCGCTTAGAGAGATTGAACTCAATAGGTTCATACAAGAGAGAAAGCATCAATAAATGATAAAGTTTAAAAATATTGTGTGTATACATATTCCCCACTTTAAGCTCATCATGTTTCATGTAGGTCTAACATGGGATGGTGCTTAAAAAAATAACAAAACAATGCACAACATTGAGCTAATAAATTATAATAAAATGTAGTAATTGATTTTTAAATTGAATGTAGTAGGAATTTTGCATACATTATATAAAGTATCATATACATACCTTGAATTACCTTGACCATTTAATGGTTATTTTGTTTCTTTGTGTCTTGATTATGGAGGGTGAAATAAATGTTTTGGACAAACCCTAAGAATACAAGGCTAAAGAGTTAAAAAAATAATCACACTTGAAATCAAAGTAAATGAAAACTTTTATAACTAAATAAGTCACTTGGAAAAATGGTAAGCTGTGATGACTAAAGCTACATTAGGAAAAAAAATTCTAAGGAAAGTGAATAAAATGAGAGGACAATTGGGTAGCCAAAAATCTAAAAGGCTACTAAATGACTAATAAACCCAATAAATGCATCTTAAGTAAGAAAAGTAACAATCTAGATCAAACCAAGGACACTATAAACTAAATTTATGTAACTAACATCAATGTAAGAGAAACAACAATCCATACTCAATCAAATATGTAAAAATGTCAAGAATGTAAACAACATGGAGGAATAGAGGTAAGAATCCATACTCATTCAACAATGGAAAAACATGCAGATAATATAAAAATAAATGAAATTAAATGGTTCATAAAAATATGAATAATAAAATTTAAAGTCTCAAATGTAACCAAGTGACATATAATAAATACAAGGTAATTATTAATAAAATAATCTCATAATCACTCAAAAATTAAACTTCTAATCTAAAGACAGATTAACTAAGACAATCATATTTTAATCATGTTTGAAAGATATGAAGAATATGGAGTTGAGAATTTGGAAAAATGTTTTATAAATAAAATTTATTATCAATGGGGAATATAAAATTAGTTTTATGGGTAATGAAGGTGGCACTAAGGTGAAAATACAATCCTTACCAGAGACAAGACACTCAAATCAAGTTAGCAGGATAGAGAGGCTTTCAACATTAAGGAATCTAGAGATCTATTTTATACATGAAAATTTGGGTTAAAGAGTGAAGTATAAATATCATCCCATGAAGATTATATTGGAAATAAAAATTAAAATGGATCTACCTTCCTAAAACATGTTCTCTATTCCTCAAGATCCCTTATAGATTCATTGGTCTATTACGAAGATTGTGTACTTGTGTGAGAAACTAGGTGGCACTGTATATATTGTTGAAAGTATGAGACCTCCTATACTAGTAAAATATACTACCTCACCCCAATGTACTTTGGCTCTAGCATGAGTAA
Source organism: Torreya grandis (assembly GCA_037957365.1). Lineage (NCBI taxonomy): Eukaryota > Viridiplantae > Streptophyta > Pinopsida > Cupressales > Taxaceae > Torreya > Torreya grandis. The sequence goes on along the minus strand of JARHVA010000023.1, from coordinate 3,298,531 downwards.
AACTATAGAGTTTGATATTTGACTAAGATAAGATATGAGCTTGATAATAATCACATATTTTGGTGTGATTTTGATTTTTGAATGTTCATTTTGGAATTTTGATCATTACCTCTTATTTTAAAGATTCAGATTTTAATTTTTATAGATTTTTATTATTCCTCCATATAAATTTAGAAAATAATACATGGGTTTTAAAAATGACTATCACTAGAGAACTTACAATTGGTAGTTAGGAAAAAAAAACTTAGAGAGCATGGTGTCTAAAAATCTTGTATTTGCATGTTAGAGGAGAATGTTATCTCAAAACTAACCTTGGTGTTCCCATAGTGAAATTGAGTATGGGATAATATGGATGGGAACATGGAATAATTTAGACACCTCAAATCACAAAAAAATATGTAGTTTTAATGTGGTGCAATGATAGGTAAGTATGAATCATCATCATTAGAAATAGTGTAATTGAGTCGAGACATGAGATTAGATTATTATAATTGTTGTAATAAAAATAATATGATTGAATTTAAAGGTTATTAAATAAAAACTCTTAGCCATTGCCATAATTTTTAGAGAGGACACTTAGCTAAGGTTGCAGACAAAAATAGTTTATAAAATGAAGATTTTTAAGGAAGGTTATAGTGTAATTCACAAAGGGAAAACCAAAGAGGTGTAAAAATTAAGGGTTTTTATAGTAAATAATGTTATTTTTTTAGGAAGGTCTGGTCATATCCAAGGTCTTACATTAAAACTCACAAAGGGAAAAATCATAGAGGTGTAAAAATTAATTAAGTTTGTAAAGCTATAAACCAATGAATCAAAAGAGACTTGAAGGTTAATTGATGGAATGAAAAATAAACATAAAATATTCATGAGTATGGTTGGTTCCTATCCATGGTATCATGATGTCTACTCATGAAATATATAATTGAATAAATGTAGATATACCAAAGGACCAATGATAATAACTATGGATACTATAATTGATGCAATGCTACACTTTGGGAAGATTTGAAAAACATGACAGAAGTGTTAACACTAAAATAAATAGAAAAATATGAATTACATGTAAGGTAAAAACAATATTAGAAATGAGAATTTAATCAAAACATTTCTTTAAGAATTGAGCATTAGTTGGTTCTTTGAAAATGTGTCCTTCATTAGTTTATAATCTATAGGTACTAGGACCAAGAATGTCTTTGATGAGGTAGGGACCCCACCATTTTTGGGAATACTTTAACTCTTTGTCATGGGTATAATATAATTTAATTACTCAATTACCAATATTAAAATTATGGAATTTTATCTTTTTGTTATGTTGTTTGGAAATTCAATCTTTGTATTGGTGGTTGTGTTGAAAATCAACCATATAATCCTCATCAAGAAGGTCTAGAGTGAAAATATGAGCTTCATAGAGTTATTCATTAGGTATAATCCTATGAATATAAATTAATAAGGAAGTTATCTCAACTTCTAAAGGTAAGATATATCTAGATATGTATACTAAGTAAAAGTGGGTTCTCTAATAATAATATGAATACTAGTGTAATAGAAATAGGGTGCAAGATAAAACTTGAGATGCTAGTCAAACCAAGAATCCTAAATTATATTTTTTAATATTTTATTAATAATTTTTTTAGTGGCTTCTACTTTTAAATTACATTGAGTATGATAATGTGTAGATAATTTGTGCATGATTTTAAATTTAGCACATAATTATTTCATATCCTTGTTTTTGAAATCCCCACTATTTTTAGAGATAAGGGTGTGGGGGCTTCCAAATCGATAAATGATTTGATTAAGTATGAATTTGGAGATAGTGATACCTATGAGATTAAAAATGGGCATAGTTTAAACCCACTTAGTAAAATATTCATTTTTTGTGATGATGAAGACATGAAAATATTGCAAGCAAGGTAGATTTCTAATGAGATCTTATTCCCAAATGTTAAAAGGCAAAGAATATTTTAATGTTTGAAACTCAATAGAGGAGAGTGAATAAGATCCTCATTTAATTAGAAAGGATTATAATTTTTATCAAATGTGATAGCATATTTTTTAAGTGTGGGCTAAAAGAATCCCATGCATAAACATTTTTTAGGTTGTAACATGGTCATCATAATGACCATTAAGAATGCCCCCATGTGCTTATTAGAGAAGATAAGGAACTTCATCTTGGGTGACACATCTGATCAAGGTACCTTCAGTACTTCAATAATATAGGATAGGATATCATAGTGTAATACATATTTATAATGTTGTTTATTAATTCTAGTCTTTTCATGATAATTAGTGTCAGTAGGATAAGTGTGGTGCTTGATAAATTGGATGATATTATTATACCATAGGCATTTTTAGAGTTACATCCCAACTCATTTTAGAAATAAATAATTGATTTGATTAGTTGATATTGCACTTTAAATTATGATACATTGATTTGATGAGATTATGCTTTTGTATGTTGGATTTCAGTATTATTACTTATTTTTAGATGTCATTTTATGCATAGTATGATGTAGGATATATGATGATATTAATAGAAATTAAGTTGATTATTTTGTTGTTAAAATGACATAAAAAACTAGCTACCATTTGTGTAAATGAGGTGGTTATCTCACCCTAAAATAGAGTAAAGGGAGAGTATCATCAAACAAGAGGCATCATATATCAACAACTTTGGGATAAAATGTGATCAACCTAAACACACACACACACACACATTTGCTTGATTATTTGTTTATTTTTTGAATGATTACAGGATTATGTAGTATGCTGAGTACTTGTTTTGATTTCATGTAGATGTTAGTGTTTAGAATGTTTATAATTATTATATGACTTCCTTGTAAAATATTCTTCTATCACATTATTTTTTATATGTAGTAATTGTTAACTAGTAGATATATATATTGATTTAAATCATTAAAATTTTGAAGTTAAAATATTTACTTAATTGTTCATGATAGGGATATGGAAAAATCATGTTAGAGAGGTTCATCCATTCATCATCACATAAGAGTATTGGGACATCCTTGGGCCTTTTATCTTAGCAAAATATTGCTTGGGCTATTTATTTTTGGCTATTTATAAGTAATTGGTGAATAAGAAGGGCACAATGGTTTTTTAATTTTTTTTATCAAAATAAAAAAAAAAGAGAGAGAGAAAAAATAAAGGGAATGAAAGAAATATCTACAACAGGCTTGACCAGTCATACATTTATTTATATGGATTTAAAATTCTAAACTTCATAGTTGGGACGACCATTTTTCTAGGTTGTTCATGTAATCCTAGGATCTATTTCCTTTTTAAAGCTTTCCCTTCTTGTAGTTATAGTTAGATGTAGGTGGTTATTTTCCAAGTCAATTTACAAGGTTTTGGTTAATTTTTTTTACATACTTTGCAAAGTTTAAGATATTATTAATTCTAAATTGATGAGGTTGATAATAAATAAGTGTAATTTATAATAAGGAATCCTTATAGTTAGTAATAATAAGAAATTATCATGGCATTTCTTAGCCCTCTACTTAAAAAAACACACACACACACACACACACACACACACACACACACACACACACACACACACACACACACACACACACACACACACACACACACACACACACACATGCATTTATAGCGATGCTTAATTTTATAAAATTGACTATTGATGACTAATTATGAACATGGTAGATGGAATGCAACTTTGATATTTGTTTAGATTGATGGGTTGGTTGTACTTGCACATTGAGATAGATTTATATGTGTTTCCATCCATGATTGAGTTTCTAAAATTGACTATTAATGACTCGTTATGAACATGGTAGATTGAATGCAATTTTGATATTTTTTATATTGATGGATTGGTTTTAGTTATATATTGAAATAGATTTATATGCATTTTCAGCAATGCTAAATTAACCTAACTAGTATTAATGAAACAATGTTACATAGGTTAGTTTGAATGGAACTTTGATAAATGTTTGGTTCATTTCATTGGTTGTAGTTGCATATTAAAATGGTGATTTTAAACCATGCTTGGTTTTATGAATTGGTTATTAAAAACCAAATTTCGTATATAATAAAATGGAAATGTTTTGGTTCATGTCATTGTCTATAATATGTATTATAATAGTGACTTTCAGCCATGCTTAATTTTTCAAATTATTTATTAATGACCTAAATTGGTATATATTAGTTGAAATGAAACTTTATAAATGGTTTGGGTTTGTACATTGGTTGTAACTGAGAATATTAAATGAATTTATTAGAATATACCAAGAATTGAATGTTGAAAAAAATTAAATGAAATTATTATATTGAAAAATAGATTAAACCACAAATTTAAGACAAGAGATTAGATAAGTGGGGAAATTTTTGAATGATGAAAACTCTACACTAATATTAAGAATATTGCAACAATGAATCACTATAAATATAATAGCAAGTATATGATTATGATAAGAATGGCCTTAGGCCAAGTGAGCATCAAGGATTCAAGATCAATGCTTGAAGCAATAGGAATGAGGTGTGTGTTAGCAAGTGATGAAGAAGAAGAAATAAGAGCTCAATAAATAGAACTAGAGGGAACAATGAGTTACAAGTGAAACCTCCAACATGTGTTTCATGTGTCTCTAATCCTCTTATAAGTGGGTTGGATGTGTGTGCCATGTGGGGTGAGAATATTTACATGCAAGTAAATACAAATCCAAAAAATGAACTAAAGAGGTGAGTGACACCTTAAAAGGGTAGAATAAAATATATCTATAAATATAATAAACACACATATAACTAAGACTTAGGATAAACCTATAGTGAACCAAAATTAATGTTAAATTTGTTAAGAACATAATATACTGAGAGGGGGGGTGAATCAGTATATTATATATCTTATAAATCTTTCCTTTAACCAAATTCCACTTAATCAAACATTCAAGATATGCAATAAAAATCAAACAATAAACATCACACAAGATAGAGAGAGACACCGGATATAACGTGAAAACCCAATGTGGGAAAAACCATGGAGAATCAATCTCAAATATATTCATGAGAACAAACCCACAGGAGCACCATACACCTTTGCCAAGTATAAACCTCAGCTACAATTTGTTAGCACCAACCCATAGGAGCTTCAAACCCCTTTGCTGAGCACCAACCCAGCTACTATTCATGAGCACCAACCCCTTTACCGAGCACCAACCCACAGGAGCACCAACCCATAGGAACACCAACCCCTTTTTGTATACCACACACCTATCTCTCAATTTTGCTATCTCAACAAATGATAGATCAATACAACATCTCCTTCCTCTCTTTCACCTTGGCTCTTCTAAGCTAGATATAACAAATACAAATCATATTCATCTCTCACAATTGCTCTTCTAAGCTAGATATTATAATATCAAATCAACCTCTCACTTCCACATTACAAATGGCTACTCAAGCCTTTATTTATATCTTTCCAAATAACCTTTGGCCTTCCACCTTTGTGACCTTTCAATCCTCATGGAAAATGGTGCCAATCTTGGATGACCCTTCATATTCAAGCCTTTGAAAAGTCATGTGGTGACCCTTCATGACCAAAAATGTCCTTCCCACTTTTTTCCTTATCTTGGGTGACTTTTCGTATTCCTTAAAGTGTCCCTTCATGAGAAATTCGCCCTTACTCTTTTGTCTTCACTTGGTGACTCTTGGTATTCCCCAAGATGACTCTTCATGGGAAAATGTGTCCCATCCTTCTTTTGTCTTTATCCTGTGGCTCTTCGACTTCTCCATGGGCCCTTCTTTTGTCTCATATGCAACCAAAAATATGTTCATTAATATTAAATAAATATTAACTCATATTTGCCAAGATAAACAATATTAAATGCAATGGGGCCTTTATCACCAATAATGCTAAACCTTTAACATCAATGACAATATTTCCAACAATCTCCCCCTTTGTCATTGATGACAACCTCAATCCTAAAATTGCCACATCCTATCACCTACACATCCTATCATCTAAAAACATACAGTAACTCCTCCTTATTATAGCAACCTGTACTTGTTCCTTGTACCTATTTTTTGCACTTGTACCTATACTTGTTATTCTCCCCCTTTGACATCAATGGCAAAGGGCCTACCTAGAGTTAACACTTAGCTCCCCCTCACTTGATGATGAACATCAATGGCAAGAAGTAATAGAAATTACTCCCAACTCCTCTCACCGATCTTTGAATGTATCCTTTGATCGTGCCTTTGAGAAGATATCTGATAATACATACACATTGTTCCCTATCCTTTGCGCATCTACAATCAACTCATTTGAATCTTTTCTTCTAATCTCACAACCTTCAACATGAAACCTTAATGTGTATCCTTGATCACAAATTTGACTAACACTCAAAAGATTATGCTTAAGACCTTTTATATACAAAACATTTTTAGTCTTAGTTCTACCATAATCCAAACTCAAAGTACCTTTTTTGGTTATCTTGGCAGTGGTTTTATCTTTGAACCTCACTGTACCACCATTGATCTTCTTTAGAGATATGAATTTAATTTTATCTCCTATCACATGCCTCAAACATCTGCTATCAATTAACCATGGCTGATCTTTACCTCTTACATGCAGAGCTGTCTACACCATCATAGAATCTTCATGTTGTTTCTTCTACCATGTACATGTCTAAACCTTCTCTCTGATGAATGGATCTTTGACACTCTAATTCTTCTTCTTGATGAGTGGAGCTTTGAAACTATGATCCTTTTTGACTGACTCGAACACACTTCTACAATACCGAGCTATGTGTTCAAAGTTATTGCACTTGTAGCATATTATGGTCTCTTCATCAAAGCTTGATAGAAGAGCAAAAGAGTTGTGGCTTTTGCTTGATTCTACTTGGATTTTCTTCTCCTTATTTCTAAAGTTTTTTGTTATTTTTATACATTCTAATTTCTTGTGACCATATCCATTACAATAAAAATAATAGCCATAAAAATAAGACATGTCTGTATATCTCTGACCTAATTGCCTTTTGTAGCTTTGTTCTCTCCAGCCTTCTCTATTTGGAATGTCCTCTGTATTTTTATCTTCTGCCCTTTTTGTTTCTTCTTCTGTAAGAGCTTTAGCATAGCTCTTTTTATTTTCAAATCTGATCCCTATCTTATCTGAATATACTTTTTGACTTTCCAATATCTTATTCAGCATGTTAGTGGTATCTTCAAATTTTGAATCACTGACTGCTTTCTTAATATCTTCTTTTAAAGAGGTAATTTCAATAACATACCTTTCACAATCTTTTCTTGCTATTTCCAACTGTGCTTTGAGATCTTCTTCATTATTTTTGGCTTCTTCAAAGTGTGCTTGTAGATCTTCAATCATTTCCTTTGACTCTTGTTCATTTTTCTCGATCTGGCGCTCTAATCTTTGATTCTTCTTCTGAATAGCTTTTAACTCTTCTAGGGCACAATTGAGTTCTCCTTCCATATATACTTCAGCTTCCTCCTCTTCTTCTTCTTGATTATCATGTATGGCCATGAATATAATCTCTTCTTCTTTTGAATCGCTGACTCCACTATCTTTAACTGAGCTAGGATCCTTAGAATACAGGCTCTTTTTCTTAAATCCCTTCTTGGATTTACCTTTGAAATTATTCTTGTATGTAGGCTTTTCTTCTTCATCATTAACCTTATCTGGGCATCTAGCTAAAAAATGTCCAATCTTTCCACAATTAAAACATTTAAAAGGTAATTTTCCTTGATATTTACCTATTCCTCTTTTCGTCCTACAAATGAAAAATGCTTCGTTGTCATCTTCATCATCATGGGAACTATCACTTGATTCTTGAATCTTAGCTTTATCTTTCTTTGATGTCTTGAAAGCCACTTCTCTTTTTGAGGGTTTATCTTGTTCTGTCCGCATCTCATATGTCGTGAGAATACCATGAAGCTCATCCATCTTTAGCTTGGCTAAATTCTTCATCTCCTCGATTGCCAAAACCTTTTCATCATATCTCATTGGTAGAGATCTCAAAAGATTTTGCACCACCATTGACTCTTCAAATGTTTCTCCAAGACCTTAAATCTGATTTACTATCTGATCAACTCACAAGAGATAACTTGCTATATCTTCTTCTTCTTCCATCTTCAAACTTTCAAACTACCTTATAAAAGTCTATAGCTTATCTTGCTGAACCTTTCCATCACCTTTGTAAATATTCTCAAGATTTACCCAAGTTTCATGAGCATATTTACATTGCATAACTTTAACAAATTTAGATTCACATAAACCACATAAAATAGCATTTAAATCTTTAGCATTACATTCACTTGCTTTCTTTTCTACTGGAGTAATTGTAGATGTCTATGGCTCTTCATATTCCTCCACCATTGATTTCCATATGTCTAATCCAAGGGCCATCAAATAAACCTTCATTCTCATGCTCCAAAAAGTATAATTCATCCCATCAAACAAAGGTGCCTTATTTTCTTAAAATCCTTCCTGTGACCCAGCCATCATGCTTTCCCAAACTACCTCCAAGTTGTAAAACTTTTCAAAAAGGAACCTGCTCTGATACCAATTATTAAGCATGGAATATACTAAGAGGGGGGTGAATCATTATATTATATATCTTATAAATCTTTCCTTTAACTAAATTCCACTTAATCAAACATTCAAGATATGTAATAAAACTCAAGCAATAAACATCACACAAGATAGAGAGAGACACCAGATATAACGTGGAAACCCAATGTGGGAAAAACCATAGAGAATCAATCTCAAATATATTCATGAGAATAAACCCATAGGAGCACCATACACCTTTTCCAAGTATAAACCTCAGATACAATTTGTGAGCACCAACCCACAGGAGCTTCAAACCACTTTGTTGAGCACCAACCCAGCTACTATTCATGAGCACCATCCCACAGGAGCACCAACCCTTTTTCTGAGCACCAACCCAACTACTATTCATGAGCACCAACCCATAGGAGCACCAACCCCTTTGTTGAGCACCAACCCAACAACAATTCATGAGCACCAACCCCTTTGCTGAGCACCAACCCAGTAATAATTCATGAGGACCAACCCATAAGAGCACCAACCCCTTTGTGTATACCACACACCTATCTCTCAATTTTTGTATCTCAACAAATGATAGATCAATACAACATCTCCTTCCTCTCTTCCACCTTTTCTCTTTTAAGCTAGATATAACAAATACAAATCATATTCATTTCTCACAATTGCTCTTCTAAGCTAGATATTATAATATCAAATCAACCTCTCACTTCCACATTACAAATGGATACTCAAGCCTTTATTTATAGATTTCCAAATGACCTTTGGCCTTCCCCCTTTGTGACCTTTCAATCCTCATGGAAAATGGTGCCAATCTTGGATGACCCTTCATATTCAAGCCTTTGAAAATTCATGTGGTGACCCTTCATGACCAAAAATGTCCTTCCCACTTTTTTCCTTATCTTGGGTGAATTTTTGTATTCCTTAAAGTGTCCCCTCATGAGAAATTCACCCTTACTCTTTTGTCTTCACTTGATGACTCTTGGTATTCCCCAAGATGAATCTTCATGGGAAAATGCATCCCATCCTTCTTTTCTCTTTATCCCGTGGCTCTTTGACTTCTCCATGGGTCCTTCTTTTATCTCATATGCAACCAAAAATATATTCATTAATTTTAAATAAATATTAACTCACATTAGCCAAGATAAATAATATTAAATTCAATGGGGCCTTTATCACCAATAATGCTAAACCTTTGACATTAATGACAATATTTTTAACAAAATTATCTACACTCTTCTTTAAGCTCAAAGTTAGGGTTACAAAATGGAAAAAAAATTACAAATAAAGAAGGGAATTGAAATTACATAATAATCACCATTAATATAAACTTACTTCAAAAGGAATTATAAAATATTTAGAAAGAGATAAGAAGGAAGATGTCATCAAAAGTCGTAACAAATAAAGTGTGATCACCAAGAATCTTCAAGAATCCTCTTCAGATAAGGTGGTTAATCTGAAATGAAACAAAGACCAACAAAAAAAAAAGAAATGATCTACAAAGCCTTGTAAATAAGCTTACAACAATTTATCAAGTTAAATAACCAATATGCCAAAAATATAATCTACATACATAATGTAATAAAGGCAGATGTATAAAAAAGGCATTTAGAGAAAAGAAAACTTCCATCAAAAAGTGCAATATCTTGCATGAAAATAAGTTAGTCAACATAATCAAAGCATATATCATATTCAATAAAAAGTAAGGAATGTAATAAAAGAGATTTATATAATTAAAATGGAGACAAATAAGATGTGTCACTTGAAAAAAAATATTCTATGCAAAGCATGGGAAGAATTATCATAAGAAGACATATCAAATTCTCTAGAAGATTTATTTTCTTGATGAATCCAAATTTTTTTACCCTTAGAGGTAGAATATTTAGTCATTTTTCAATAATGAAAAGTGTCGTGCATGGATTTACCACAAAAATTACATGGGTGAAATTTCCAACATTTAGAGATATAATGCTTGTGTTTTTCACAATGTGCACAAGGTTTAGTATTTTTAACCAAAGCATCAACATTAGAAGTAGTATAATCAAAATAAGTTGTATTATAATTCCTTAGGTGAGGAGGAGAATAATATTCTAAATTTATATTAAAAATAGGTGAATCATCAAAACTCAAACCTTTATAATTTATATTAGAAGTAGGCAAAAGAGTTTCAAGAATATCATATTCATACTTACCAAGTGTACCACCTCAATAGTCCATAGAGTACATGATTTTTAAATCAAGGTTGGTACAAAGAATGTTTAATAAAATTTCAAGTGTTTGAGAAGCATACAAAATTCTATCATCGAAGCTATTAATATTAGAAAAAGATGCAAAATTTTCATTTATAGCATCTAAGGAAGAGTGTATTTTCACCATTTAGTTTTGAAGTGCAATAATAGAACTATACAAATTACAAATAGAGTCATTTTGACATTTAATTTCATGTTTAATAGCACAAATTTATTTATTATTCAAATGTATTTGGTGAAACATTTTTAAATAATAGAAAAATGGCCAATTTAAATTCCATGAAAAAATATTTATATGAAATAAATTTGAAAAAGTGAAGTTAACTCCAAATATGCAATTATACAAGTTCTAAAAAATATAATAATGATAAAAAATAAACTTGTCTACCAATGATTATCCAATATTGAAAAACTTGGATTATTTTGAATTATAATATTATTTTTTTTAACTTTAATTGCCATATTTGATTTAAAAAAACTCATACCTACATGGTAAAAAAGTTTTTACTGTGTAAAAAGATATTTATTTTATTTTTTCTTCCAAAATATGTGAATAAGACAAGATTGCCTTTGTGTTTGTTTATTTGAGATTTAAAATATAGTTTTTGTATTAAAAAAAAAGACATGTCAAAGCAAAAAAAACTTAAACCAAATTTTGTCTTTTTGTTAATGTATGTATGTGTGTGTGTGCCTATATATGTATGTATGTTTGTGTGTGTGTGTCTATGTATGTATGTATGTATGTATGTATGTATGTATGTATGTATGTATGTATGTATGTATGTATATTTTGTTTTTTTAAAAAAATATCAAAAAACTCTTTTCAATTATGTGGATTAAAAATAATGACAAGGATTTTAATCTAGAAGCATCTCATTTTACTTTAATCCTCATGCACCATATAGTTGGAAAAAAAAACTTTAATTTGAAAAGAGGTTAAATAACTTTGTTTTATATGCCATACACTCAAACCAAAACACAAAAAAAATAAAAAACATGTTGAATATCAAAAATACCAAGGAATTTCCACTTAACATTGGTAGACAAAAAAAGTGTTTGAAAGGAATAGTCTTCAATGAAACATCCTAATAAATGTAGCATGCCAATAAAAGAGAGAAAATTACAAAAAATAATGATTATGCATAGCTAAAAATAGTATAAAACATAGAATATTATAACACTAGGAATTAAATGCAAGGCTAGAGATAACGAAAAAGGAAATAAGTGTATAAAAATGAAATGCATTTCCCATTCAAAGTTATGCTTAGAAGAAAAGCATTTTATGAGAAGTTAAACCACAAGCAAGCATAATAAAATGGTCAAATATCAAAATTAAATAATAGAAATAGTGTAAAAGACTTAAATAAAAAAATATGGTGTGCTTAAAAAAGGTAATAATAAAGACAATGAGAAAAATCCAAAATAGGAAGCATAAAGCTTAGACATTGGGAATAGTGAAAAGGCACAAAATAAGATGCATGAAAGCAAAGCCAAATAAAGGTAAGTGCTAATAAAAAATATTGAGGATATTTAAACCACATAGAAGGTAGTAATCCAAGGATAGGATCATAGAGAAAAAAATACTTGGATATTTAAACTCTGTTGCTATAGATTTTTAAAAAAAAGATAACCACCAAACTGAAAAAATCATAACTAGTACAAAATAACTAGTACAAAGATTTTGTTAGTGTTTTTTACAAAATGACTAGAAAAAATGGTGAAATAAACTTATAAAAATGTATTATAGTGAAAAAAATATAGAGTTAACAAAAGAAATTATAAAAATGTATTATAGTGAAAAAAATATAGAGTTAACAAAAGAAATTTACTTCTTTTTTTATACCTCCAAACCTAAAAAAACACCTCAAAAATCAATGTGAGATAGCTATAGGGATCTGATACCATATTAGAATATTTTAAGAATCAAATTTTGAAAACAAGTAAATGAATAATATTACCTTGTAAAATAGATCAAACCACAAATTCAAGACAAGATATTTGATAAGTGGGGAAACCATAAAATGGTAAAAAACCCCACATTAGTATTAAGAAGCTTTCAATAATGAATCACTCCAAATACAAAAAAAATTATATGCTTAGGAGAAGAATGGAATTAGGCCAAGAGAGTATCAAGGATTCAATAGAGAGACTTATAGCAACAAGAATGTGTTGTGTGTTAGCAAGTGTTTAGGAATAAGAGAGAATATCTCAATAAATAGATCTAGAGGGAAGAAGGACTTACAAGTAAAAGATCTAGCATGTGTGTTATGTGTTCCTAATCCTCTTATGAATTGGAACGATGTGTGTGTCATGTAAGGGAAAGGAGTTACATGCACATAAATTCAAATATAACAAGTGGATTAAAGAGATGAGTGACACCTTAAAATGATAGAATAAAATAAATTTACAAATATATTAAATTTACATATAACTAAGAATTAGGATAAGCCTATAAATCTAGAGTGAACCCAAATTAAGATTAAATTTTCCAACATAGTTTTTAATAATTTCCAACCATGTTTATGTACTTCGAACCAAATTCATGAGAAAAATACTTTCATATGTTAGGTAAGATGTATTTGTTGATTTATTGGTAATTTAACATGGTTTTAGGTGCATATTGGTTATGAGTTGTGAACTTATAACCATGTTAAATTAGGTCTTAAAGACTTTAAGAAGACATATTGTTGGATATGGATAATGAAATGTCTTGTATATGGATGTTGTATTATGAGTTTTGTGATTTTTTAGTTGAGTATGGAATATGATTTAATTTAAATTTGAATGGTCACATATTATGAACTATTATGATGTTGGATATTAGGAATTAAATCTTTGATCTTGAAAAAATATGTTAATGTAATTGGAATTTTAATGAGGACTTCATCCACCTACATCTATTAAACAACTAGGTATGCTTAATTTTGCTATAGGATTTTGGTATTATTTGAATGTATTTGAACCCAATCAAGAATATTATGCTTCAACAGGTTATTTAAAAGGCTTATTTACAATCTCATTATCATTATCCAATATCTGAATCAAACTTTCACTTCTTATTGAACTTGACTCTTTTATAAAGGATATAATTCAACGTTTTTAGACCTCATTTCTATGATTATTACAACTTCATAGATAAATTTGTTAAAAATATAATATTTCATGCCTTAATAAATAATTATTTAGTCCAATTTATCATTCTTAAACTCAAATAATAGGCTTCATAATCTTATTTAAGTCTATGCAATCAAAAGGACTCAAACAAGGCTCTAATTCTTGTATTCTAGGTTTGCAATCTTATTTTCTAGATATGGTTTGTAACTTACATAATCAAATCAGAATTATAAAACCATAAATGGTTCTCATACATTCATCAAAATGATATCATTATAAACCAAAATTTCTATAATCATTTAAAATTTTAACTATCAATGAAATTGGTCAGCTTTCACCTTAGCCCAATTTAAACCTAATAGATATGACACAATCATAAATATATCCACCTATAGAGGTTATAAATGAAATAAACCACTTTTATCACTTAAAATATAAACCTATATCATAAATATAAAAAAATTCAAAGGTTTTTGATTATTTTTTTAGGAGATTATACAATTTTAGTGACTTAAAACCCTAAATTAGGGTTTATAATTTGCTTACAGGCTAAGAGTAAAAATACAAAGAGAATTAAATTTATAAAGACCATTTATGGATTTTATGGATTTAATTAAGTATTTTAAATCTTAATTAATATTTGATACTTTTTAAAGTCTCAATTACATTTAAAATGGAAGAAAAACACTCTAATCTTTACCTATTACACTTAAACTAATACTTACAGACCTCTGTAGCAAACCATGTCATCAATAAAGTATCTAATAATATAAAGTATAGACAAATGAATTTTATCACATGTTTAAAAATCTTGGTATTATAAAAACTCAAGATAAAACCTTATTTTATTTTTATTTATCTCAAACTAATATACACAGACCTATAGACTATCATACATCCACTAATTACTACCATAACTTGAACTTTCCTCTCTTCATATGTTATCTTCCTCATTTTTGATAGATTTTAAGTTTATCATCTTTTAACCAATTGAATTATCTTATTTTATTTTCATTTTAGTCAAATATAATCTCTCAAAAATCCATGTCTTATCTTAGTACATACTTAGTGTATGCAATCAGAAATGCATCAAGTCTATAAATTAATCCTGGCTTGGAGAAGATAGAGCATACCTACACTTTTTATTGGGAATAGATTTTTTAAGTGAGAGCATGACCAATATAGGGATCTACTAGACCTAATTAGGGGATCACTTGTCAAAATACACCATGTTAGGAAGGGTTCCAAAGCCTACAGGTTACCTGAGCAAGAAATCAATTATATCAGGTCACATGAAGATGTAAAATTTGTTCATTTTGGTCTAATTAAAATCCAGATAACTCCTTTGATTCTCGGTAATATAAAGCCTGTTATATATCTTGCTTTGTGTGATCATCATCAAGTTAGTTTCAAGCATTCCTATCAGATATCTACTCTTAGTCGCTTGAACAATGATATTATTTGTTTTGAATTTTATCCTAACCTCTCTATCGCAGTCCATGATAAAGGTTGTAAAGAAGTTTAAAATGGATCTTTAGATTGTTGGGGGTTATTCACCTCCCTATTTGGTTCAGATATGTTTGGTGAATTTAAGTATGCTTCTATAAATATTTATATTGTTTATAGTATGACGAATACTAATCATCTAAAGATCTTAGAGAATCTGCCTTATGCCAGAAGATTAAGTGGTACTGTCCAACTCCAAAAAGGCCATATCGAGTCCGTTGAAATCCCTTCTGAATGGAAACTTGACTGGTTGAAAAATGTCTCTCTGAGAATGAAAGGTCAAGCCACAGTCCACAAGAGTGATGGCAGAACTGTAAATATTTTGCCCAGATCTTTGTCTGCAAATTCTTCCCATTTATCTCCATCCAGACCATTTACTTCCTCTTCTTGTAGAACTGTCAAAACAGGTCATATCCTGATAGAATATGAAAAGATCAACCAAGGAAATGATCCAAAGGATCACTTACCCTATACACTAATGAGTCTTCTGAGAGAAGAAAGTCTAAAATTCTATACAAAGAACAAAGTTACTCTGTACAAAGGTGGAAGATGGCCACCTCCTAAAGGAGTATACAAGCAACCAGCAGGAACTGTACAGTATTTTTTAGCTGCTTACCAAGGAGATGTTGAACCCTCCAATGAGTTCAAACAAAGAAATTATACTGCTAGGTTCAACTCCCATTTCATAGAGAATTTTGGTGAAATGGGAGTTGAACCTAGCAGTATAATTTCTTTGTTTGAAATCATTGGAGGGTTCAACATCTCCTTGGTAAGTAGCTGAAAAATACTATATAGTTCCTGCTGGCTGCTTGTATACTCCTTTAGGAGGTGGCCATCTTCCACCTTTGTATAGAGTAACTTTGTTCTCTGTATAGAATTCCAGACTTTCTTCTCTCAGAAGACTCATTAGTGTACAGGGTAAGTGATCCTTTGGATCATTCCCTTGGTTGATCTCTTCATCTTCTATCAGGATATGACCTCTTTTGACAGTTCTACAAGAAGAGGAAGTAGATGGTCTGGATAGAGATAAATGGGAAGAATTTGCAGACAAAGATTTGGGCAAAATATTTACAGTTCTGCCATCACTCTTGTGGACTGTGGCTTGACCTTTCATTCTCAGAGAGACATTTTTCAACCAGTCAAGTTTCCATTTAGAAGGGATTTCGACGGACTCGATATGGCCTTTTTGGAGTTGGACAGTACCACTTAATCTTCTAGCATAAGGAAGATTCTCTAAGATCTTTGGATGATTAGTATTCATCATACTATAAACAACAGAAATATTTATAGAAGCATACTTAAATTCACCAAACATATCTAAACCAAATAGGGAGGTGAATAATCCCCAACAATCTAAAGATCCATTTTTAACTTCTTTACAACCTTTATTGCAGACTACGACAGAGAGGTTAGGACAAAATTCAAAACAAATAATATCATCGTTCAAGCGACCAAGACTGGATATCTGACAGGAATGCTTGAAACTAACTTGACGACGATCACACAAAGCAAGATATATAATAGGCTTTATATTACCAGGAATCAAAGGAGTTATCTGGATTCTAATTAGACCAAAATGAACAAATTTTACATCTTCAATTGACCTGATATAATTGATTTCTTGCTCAGGTAACAGAGAGAGTAAATTGGTTTGAAAGGTTCTTTTTGGCTTATAACTAAGAGTTAACTCAACAGATTTGATCCGAGGTTTTACAAAAGACATATAAGTAGAATTATAGACAAAATTAGACTTTAATAATTCAGACTTTTTATAGACATGTGAAGCTTTAATAGCCGAAGGTTTATATAGGCTATTTTCCTTTTCAAGGTTTTCTTCAGTGATTTCAATATCTGGACAGTCAAATATTTTTTCAAGAATGAAGGACGGAAGTTCATAGGTTCCTTCTAATTCAGATTCATTGACTAGTTCTACTATAGAGGAGGTTTGAGCTTTTCCAAATTCCATAGCGGAGAGATTTGAGGTCTGGTAAGCGAGAAAATTCTGGTAAGGGAAATAGAGGATGCAGAGATAAAGTAGCCTATGACAATTTAAAACGGCCTGTGACTCGATGCAATAAACTTTCCCAAAGAAATTTTCAAAGCAGAGAACTCAAAAAGTCAGAGCTGAGAATTTTTACAAAATCAAACGATCCTTGCAATAGCTAACAGTGACTCTGAAATGTGGCTCTGATACCAATTTTTTTTTTGTCAGTAGATGCCTCCTTCCTTTCTTTCGTTACAATTTGATTTGAGAGAAAACCTGCAATAGTAGGCAGGGGCTGAATGACTACGACTTCACACTATTACTTAAAACTCAATATTACAAACACTTGTTTCAATTTCTAATTCTTAGGATCCTTCGAAAAGGGCAAGAGAAGAGCATACTCTTTCAAGAAGGCTACTAGATTTCTAAGGCTTAGAAATTTTTTGATGGAAATACTATGGAGGAGAGGCCTATATATAGTATTTTGGGAGGTCCTACCTAATCGCTGTCAAGGCAGTGTCAAGTCCCATCATACTTTATAGCGTGAAAGATGAGCTACAGGGAGATGTTGTTAGATGCACTAGATGATGATGATGTTTAGGTGTGCGGGCCCAACATTGCTTTCGCTTCATCTTCTAAGTCATTTTTGTTGATCGAGTTAAATAGACACCTGAGCTGGAAGGTACTGGAAAAATGCTAGTGTTAGGGTCTAGCTTCACATGCGTGATATTATGGAGTGATGTAGAAGAAAGATTCCCACTCCAGCTGTCGTCTTATGATCATATGCACAACAGTGTCTTGATCATGATTCTCCTCTTCATGAATGCAGTGTGGGCCATGCCTTGCAATCCATTGTTACAGATGTTCATTGAAAGGAGATCATATTTTGATCAGCCATGTCCATAATGGACATTTTAATAGCTCATTGAATTGATGATATAGAAATTCATTGTTCAATCTTTCTATGTAAATAACTCCAGCGTTTTGATGGTGATTTGCCTGAATTGTAGCTATTGAGGACATCTATAAGTCTTGTCCCGCTGCATAAGAAATCCTTGTGTATCGGGGATACAACCCTTCTTGCAAAATTTGCTCTTGCACAAGGATATTCAAAGAAGGAAATCCTTGGTTATAAATTTTGGTCAAATTAAAACCAAGAATGGGTTGATGCATCAGTGTTGTTGGAGGATTTCTACTGAGCCAATCTACAATAACATTTTTAGTGTCTTTGATGTGTTCTACAGAAAAATTAAACTGATTAAAAAATGCTTGCCATCTTACATATTTACCGCGACCATCCTTTCGACCATGATCTTTTTCCTTAAAGGTCAGAAATCTAGTACAGTCGGTAATTACAACAAAATGTGGCAAATGGAGAAGTTTTAACATGAACTTCTCTAAGCATTTCTTTACAGCATAGATTTCTTTATTAGAAGAAATCCATTTTAAAACATCAGGACTGAAAAATCCACTAGTGAATTCACAAATGAATTCTTTATTATCTACTATACAAACAAGTACTCCTCCCCATGCAATATCAGAGGCATCAGTATAAACCTTCATTTGGTCAGATCTTGGGATATGCAGTTCTGGTAGTCTGGCTACAGTTGACTTGATTTTCTAAACTGCTACTATATGTTGTTCTTCCCAATAAAAAGCTTTCTTTTTTTGGAGAAGTTCCTAAAGAATGAACTTGTCTTCACCAGAGTTAGGATAGAAACTATTCAAATAATTTAATAATCCCAAAAATGCTTGAAGCTTAGCTTTGTCTAGCTTCTCAGGGAAACTGATGACTTTCTCCTTAATATGTGGCTGGAGTTGCAGTTTTGAATCTCAGATTATCATATCAAGGAAATTACATTCAGTTTTGCATAGCTAAATTTTTGTCTCTGAGAGAACAATTCCTGCATATTGCGCCAGATGGAAAAACTTAGAGAGATGAGTAAAATGGTCAGTCAAACTGCTATTGAAAATCAATGTGTCATCAATATATACACACAAAAAATTAGAGGTGCCTTGGAAGATATTGTCCATGTGGGCTTGATAATATGCTGGAGCATTCATCAAACTGAAAGGAATAACTATCCACTGGAAATGGCCGAAAGGGCAGCTGAATGCTGTCTTTTCCCTGTCAGCTTCTTTGACTCTTATGTGATAAAAGCCAGACTTGTAGTCGAATTGAGAGAAGTATTTACAGGCTGCAACTTTCTCCAACAGATAACTTTTATCTGGTATTGGATATGGAAATGGTTGTGTAATAGCATTCAATGGTCTATAATTGATGACCATTCTTTTCTTTCCTCTTTTCTATTCAGAATGTTTGTTTACCATAAAGGCATAACAACAAAAAGGGGAAGTGGATTTCTCAATGAAACCATTTACCTCCAGTTCTTTGATCTGGAGTTCCATATCATTATAATCCTGAGCTGGTATTGGGATCTTTTTCCCAATCTTCATATGCTTGCCTTCAAGGATTTTTATCTCCATTTCAGGCATAGATTTAGACCAAAACTGCTGAGGGTTATCAGAATAGATAGTGGTTTTAATCTTATTTCTTATTTCTTGTATCTCAGCTGGGATTATTTCTAGAGCTTGAGTCATTGAACTTGGAAATTGTTCAGTGGCATAAATTAGGTGAGGGATTCTGAGCCTTTCATTCTCTATAATGAACATGATACTCTTGGTAGTAGAACCATAGGGAGAGTATATGTCAATAAATGATCCTCCTAGAAGGATATTTATAGGCATCCTATCTAGAGCAAAAAAGTCAGCATGGAAGATTTTATTTTGTATCCGAAGGGGTTACTAGTGTTTATATTCTTTATAGGTAAAATTATTCCCTTGGAGATCTAAGCTCTTATAAGCTAAGGTATCATCCAATGTCTTCTAGTCACGGATGAGCTGTGGTTTAGCAAAGGAGAGAGAAGCTCCTGTATCAACTTGGGCATCTACTAGTCTACCATTGATTTTTAATGTGAAAAATTAGGCAAACCTTCCATAATCAAATGATTTAAATATGCTGGTTGTGGAAGCTCCAAGGGAAGAATACTGGTACATACCAATTTTTGTCTCCCTGGGTCCTGAACAATGGATTGTTTAGTGTAGATGTCTTCTACTTCAGGTTCTTATTCTGCTTCTTCTTCCTGGAGGTTACTACATTCACCACGGCAGTAATCTTGGTCGGAGTAGAAAAGACTTCCTACTTTGTCATTCTCTTCATTGTCTTCTATGGGCAATAGCACATCCCACTATGGCTCAATCTTTGGTGCTTGGATTTCTCTTGGAGGTTCTTTACTGGTGAACTTGTTCTTGATCCAAGAGTCACTTGGTCTAAAAGAGCTTCGATATTGTAAAGGAGGATGCTGAGGTCTTTGCAATGTCGGTGGCATTCTAGGCATTGAGGGCTATCTCCCTCTAGATATGCCTTCTCCTCTGGATTGTCCTCTTGCTCTGGGTTTCTCTGGTCTTTCAGGGACTTCATGGTGATGTCGAGACCAGGCTCTGTATGCTTCATTGGGTAACATGGACTAATCATGATGTCTTGGCCTGTAAGGGCATTGCATGTTAGATAGAAGTTGTTCCAAGTCATCGGCTAATGACTCGAGAGCATCTACATCATTGTCATCATCTGAATCACCTTCTGGGAGATCATCTAGAATTGGTTCATAGATGCCATCCTATAAATAAAGGTCTTCTTTAGAATCTGTGTCATTTCTTGAGGAAACAATAAGGAGGAGCATAGGAATGCTTATGCAAAAAAGAGTGGTGCTAGAAAGAGATATGCTTGTGGCACTGCTTCTGCTATTTGCGAGGTTGGACAAATGGCTTATTTGCTACATCTGTTACAAGCCTAGCCATATTGCTCCCCAGTGTTCTTGTAAGAACCCTACCGTCAAAGCTGTCTTTACCTCCAACATAGTAGCATGGTGGGATATTGTGATTCTGAATAAGACCTTTATTTACAGGATGGCATCTATTAACCAATTCTAGATGATCTCCCAAAAGGCAATTCAGATGATGAAAATGATGTAGATGCTCTCGAGTCATTAGCTGATGACTTGGAACAACCACTATCCAACATGCAATGCCCTTACAGGCCAAGACATCATGATTGGTCCATGTTACCTAATGAAGCATACGAAGCCTGGTCTCGACATCACCATGAAGTCCCTAAAAGACCAGAGAAACCCAGAGCAAGAGGACAATCTAGAGGAGAAGGCATATCCAGAGGGAGACAGCCCTCAATGCCTAGAATGCCGCTAACATTGCAAAGACCTCAGTATCCTCCTTTGCAATATCCAAGCTCTTTTAAACCAAGCGACTCTTAGATCAAGAACAAGTTCACCAGTAAAGAACCTCCAAGAGAAATCCAAGCACGAAAGATTGAGCCACAGTGGGATGTTCTATTGCCCACAGAAGACAATGAAGAGGATGACGAAGTAGGAAGTCTTTTCTACTCTGACCAAGATTACTGCCCTGGCAAATGCAGTAACCTCCAGGAAAAAGAAGTAGAACAAGAACCTGAAGTAGAAGACATCTACACTGAACAATCCATTGTTTAGGACCCAGGGAGACAAAAATTGGTATGTACCAGTATTCCTCCCTTGGAGCTTCCACAACCAACATATTTAAATCATTTGATTAATGGAAGGTTTGCCCAATTTTTCACATTAGAAATCAATGGTAGACTAGTAGATGCCCAGGTTGATACAGGAGCTTCTCTCTCCTTTGCTAAACCACAGCTCATCCATGACTGGAAGACATTGGATGATACCTTAGCTTATAAGAGCTTAGATGTCTAAGGGAATAGTTTTACCAGTAAAGAATATAAACACCAGCAACCCCTTCGAATACAAAATAAAATCTTCCATGCTGAATTTTTTGCTCTAGATAGGATGCCTATAGATATCCTTCTAGGAGGATAATTTATTGACAGATACTCTCCCTATGGTTCTATTAACAAGAGTATCATGTTAACTATAGAGAATGAAAGGCTCAAAATCCCTCGCCTAATTTATGCCACTAAATAATTTCCAAGTTTAATGACCCAAGCTCCAAAAATAATCCCAATTGAGATACAAGAAATAGGAAATAAGATTAAAACCACTATCTGTTCTGACAACCCTCAGCAGTTTTGGTCTAAATCTATGCCCGAAATGGAGATAAAAATCCTTGAAGGCAAGCATATGAAGATTGGGAAAAAGATCCCAATACCAACTTAGGATTATAATGATATGGAACTCCAAATCAAAGAACTGGAGGTAAATGGTTTCATTGAGAAATTGACTTCCCCTTTCTGTTGTTATGCCTTTATGGTAAACAAACATTCTGAACAGAAAAGAGGAAAGAAAAGAATGGTCATCAATTACAGACCATTGAATGCTATTACACAACCATTTCCATATCCAATACCAGATAAAAGTTATCTATTGGAGAAATTTTCAGCCTGTAAATACCTCTCTCAATTCGACTGCAAGTCTAGCTTTTATCACATAAGAGTCAAAGAAGCTGACAGGGAAAAGACAACATTCAGCTACCCTTTTGGCCATTTCCAGTGGATAGTTATGCCTTTCGGTTTGATGAATGCTCCAGCATATTATCAAGCCCACATGGACAATATCTTCCAAGGCACCTCTAATTTTTTGTGTGTATATATTGATGACATATTGATTTTCAGTAACAATTTGACTGACCATTTTACTCATCTCTCTAAGTTTTTCCATCTATCGCAAGATGCAAGAATTGTTCTCTCAGAGACAAAAATTTAGTTATGTAAAACTGAATGTAATTTCCTCGGTATGATAATTCAAGATTCAAAACTGCAACTCCAGCCACATATTAAGGAGAAAGTCATCAGTTCCCCTGAGAAGCTAGACAAAGCTAAGCTACAAGCATTTTTGGGATTATTAAATTATTTGAATAGTTTCTATCCTAACTCTGGTGAAGATAGGTTCATTCTTCAGAACCTTCTCCAGAAAAAGAAAGCTTTTCGTTGGGAAGAACAACATACAGCAGCAGTTTAGAAAATCAAGTCAACTGTAGCCAGACTACCAGAACTGCATATCCCAAGATCCGACCAAATGAAGGTTTATACTGATGCCTCTGATATTGCATGGGGAGGAGTACTTGTTTGTATAGTAGATAATAAAGAATTTGTTTGTGAATTCACTAGTGGATTTTTCAGTCCTGATGTCTTAAAATGGATTTCTTCTAATAAAGAAATCTATGTTGTAAAGAAATGCTTAGAGAAGTTCATGTTAAAACTTCTCCATTTGCCACATTTTGTTGTAATTATCGACTGTACTAGATTTCTAACCTTTAAGGAAAAAGATCATGGTCTAAAGGATGGTCGCGATAAATATGTAAGATGGCAAGCATTTTTTAATCAATTTAATTTTTCTATAGAACACATCAAAGGCACTGAAAATGTTATTATAGATTGGCTCAACAGAAATCCTCCAACAACACTGATGCATCAACCCATTCCTAGTTTTAATCTGACCAAAATTTATAACCAAGGATTTCCTTCTTTGAATATCCTTGTCCAAGAGTAGATTCTGTGAGAAGGGTTGCATCCCCGATACACAAGGATTTCTTATGCAGCGAGACAAGACTTACAGATGTCCTCAGTAGCTACAATTCAGGCAAACCACCATCAAAACTCTGGAGTCATTTACATAGAAATATTAAACAGTGAATTTCTATATCATCATTCACTGAGCTATTAAAACATCCATTATGGACATGACTGATCAAAATCCGATCTCCTTTCAATGAACATCTATACCAGTGGATTGCAAGGCATGGCCCACGCTGCATTCATGAAGAGGAGAATCATGATCAAGACACTGTTGTGCATATGATCATAAGATGAGAGCTGGAGTGGGAATCTTACTTCTACATCACTCCATGATATCATGCATGCGAAGCTGGACCCCAGCACTGGCATCTTTCCAGTACCTTCTAGCTCAGGTGTCTATTTAACCCGATCAGCGAAAATGACTTAGAAGATGAAGCGGAAGCAATGTTGGGCCCACGCACCCAAACATCATCATCATCCAGTGCATCTAATAGCATCTCCCTGTAGCTCATCTTTCATGCTGTAAAGTATGATGGGACTTGACACTGCCTTTACAGCGATCAGGCAGGACCTCCCAAAATACTATATATAGGCCTCTCCTCCATAGCATTTCCATCAAAAAAATTCTAAGCCTTAGAAATCTAGTAGCCTTGTTGAAAGAGTATGCTCTTCTCTTGCCCTTTTCAAAGGATCCTGAGAATCAAAAATTGAAACAAGTGTTTGTAATATTGAGTTTTAAGTAATAGTGTGAAGCCGTAGTCATTCAGCCCCTGCCTATTATCATAGGTTTTCTCTAAAATCAAACTGTAAAGAAAGAAAGGAAGGAGGCGTCTACTAACAATAAAAAATTATCACACAACAACCATAAATGAGTCCAGGGTTTAATGTTCACTCTATTCTAATAAACAAGAAAGTAAATCTAATCTAGTACACACTAAATCTTATGGAAAAATAAAGGGATTGGTAAAGAAATCAAAACATGTATAGGAGAATCTCAATTAAGCTAAGTATGATTAAGACCCTAATACATGGAATATGAAGCATAATACTATTTGAGCCAATACTTATGCTACTTATATTTACTAAAGAGAGGAGATAAAAATTATAATATACTTACCTGAATGTGAATCCATCGAGACTCAATCTCTCCCTTGGCCAAAGTAGCTTCGTTAGATGTTTTTTTGGTTTGTAAGGATAACTATGAAAGGACAAAGCATCCAAGACTTATCCACAAGACTAGATTCTCCAAGTAGAAACTCTAAGCTAAGACTCCTCAAGTAGAATGGTATAAGAGAAAATTGTAAATAATTTTAAAGGAATAATAACTCTTGATTGTATATTTTAAATAATGATGAAATGATATTGTATTTATAGGTGGATCTCACCTTAAATCCTTTCAAATATATTAGTTGTATGGGGTTGACCCAATTAACCCTGTATGTTTTTGGGAGATAAATCACTAGGTCTTAAGATAGGTTAGATTAAGGGCTAATAAAAATCCAAGTAAAAATACACAAAAATAGTACAGGGTTAACCTTGTACAATAATCAAAGGCTGAAAACTATATAGGGTCGACTTAGTATAGTCAACTGGAGAAAGGGGGGTCAAGGTGAGGAAAAGAGGGATGGAAAGAGAAAAAATATTGGAGTAGTGTGAAAGGAAGGATTAATATCTTAGAATATCTAGTTGTATTGGTAATAATGTGGTAATAAGTGACAACAATCCTTCAAAGCACCAAAAGTCTACCCACCCCTTTCTCGGTGCAACCCTTAGGGTGTACACTTAGAGATATTGAGTCTCAATGGGTTCCTACAAGATGTAAGCATCAATAATTTATAAAAGTTTGAAAATATTATGTGTATACTTATGCCCCAATTGAATCTCATCATGTGTCACGAAGGTATAATAGGGGATGGTGCTTTGAGAAATAACATAGTAACACACAACGCTGATGCTAAAAAAAAGTTGTAGTATTTTAAAGAAAAAATAATTGAAAGTAAATAACTAAAAAGTAAATGTATGTGTACCTTGACTTACATTTATCAATAGATGGTTGTTTTTTATGTTGTTAGTTTTGATTATGTAGGG
Source organism: Torreya grandis (assembly GCA_037957365.1). NCBI lineage: Eukaryota > Viridiplantae > Streptophyta > Pinopsida > Cupressales > Taxaceae > Torreya > Torreya grandis. Next base: position 3,272,450 of record JARHVA010000023.1, on the reverse strand, counting down.
CACAAAGACTATTTTTGATAAACCCAAGAATACAAAACTAAAGAGCAAAAATAAACAAACACAAGAAAGCCAAGATAATTGGTGTTATGAGGACAAGACATACTTAGGAAATTTGGTAAGTTGGGGTGACAAGTACTATGTTAGACAAAATGACCAATTCAAAAACAAGAGTAAATTGGGTAACCAAAAATCCAAGGCTACTAGAGACTAAAAAAATCAAATAAGTTATCCTTAAGAAAGGAAAACTCACCAAGTAAAACCAAGGATACATGTAAAATAGAATGGTAATAAAACATTAATATTAAAAGAAGAAACAAAATGGTAAAACAATATTAATGAGTGAGCAGTAACAATCCTTATCTCACTTAATAATGGGAAAAGGTGAATAAAAGGGAAAATAACATTGTTGAGTGAGAAGTAACAAGCTAACCTCACTCAATAATAAAAAATTGGTATGAACTGAAGTGTTCATAATAGTAAGATAGTAAAACAAATGGTAAAATTAAAGTAAAACAAGTCTAGGAATGTAATTCATGGTGTAAATAACATAATCCGTAGTTACTCAAACATGTCGTTTCACTCTAAGGATAGATAAAATTGAAACAAAGTAGTGATAGGATGTTTTTAAGAGATGAAGAAGAAGGAATTAAAGAAGGAAAAATATATTTGGAATCATAATTTTTCTATCAAGTGGGGAAATGAAATGGGTGGAGGGGAGAATAAAGGAAAAACCAAAGTAGAGGAAATCTTTATCGAAGTCAAGACACTCAAATTAGGTTTATCAAAACAAGATAACTTTTGACCTTAAGGACTCTGAAGAACTTCTCTTAGCTACACAAGTCTTAGATCAAGAAATGAAGTATATATATCATCCCATGAAGGCTATATGCATGAAAATTAAAATGGAACTACCTTCCCATAATGTGTTCCCCATTCCTCAGGACCCCTTACAAATCCATCAATCTACTATGAAGATTGGGTACTTGTGTGAGAAAGTAGGTAGAAATAAAAGATTTTTTAAATTCCCCTATTCTAATCCATTGTCCTACAACACCAAAAAGGACCTTGGCTCTTATGAGGCTAACTGTGAAGTTTGAGATTCGATTGGAGATAACAAATGTGCTTGTAATCACATCTTTTGGTGTGATGTTGACTTTTGATATTTGTATGTTGCCTTTTATATATCATTGCCTTTTGATTCAAATGATTTGGATTTTAACTTTTTTATGGATTTTTCTATTCCTCCTCCATATGGATTTGGAAAACCAAACATGGATGCTAAAGATGAGTTTCATTGGAATACATGGGACTTATTTTCTAAGAGAGAGTACTTCAAAGAGCATGAGGTTTAAGAGTCTCATAAATCTAGGTGAAATAAAATTTCTATCTTGAATTCAAACTTTTTTTATCCAATGTGGAGTGAAAGGAAAGGAAATCAAGAGGAAGGACACATGGAACAATTTGAATTACTTCAAATCATAAAAAATGTGACAAAGGGAAAAAAGGGATACAATGACAATAAAGCATGATTTTTTATCATAGGAATGAGGGAAATGGAGGAAAACATGTTAATATAGATTGTTGTGAAAATTCCATCTATCAAAAGAAAAAAAAGCTAAAGTTTGAAAAAAAGGATATACAAAGATGAAAAGATGGTAATTTTGTGATGAAGGTCAGGTCTTATCTACAATCTTACACTGCAACTTCATAAAATAAAAACCCACAAGGGTACCAACAAGCAAGAGAAAGATAAAGTGAGGTAAGCAAAAAGATGGTAATTTTGTGAGGAATTTTGGGTCCTATCCATAGTCTTATGAAGCAACTCAAAAAATAAAAACCTAAGGGGTGCAAAAAAGAGAAAATACAATTAGATAAAGAAGACTATGGTACATCAAAAAACCAAAAGACCAAAAGGGAGGACTAAAGGTTTTTGAAAGGAGGAACTTACTACAGAGGGAGATACCTATGCAAGTAACTTGAAAAAAGTGTTAGATAGATGTAGATAGAAATCATGAAAATAATGATATGTTTAGTCAAAGTAATTTTTGAGAAATTATGCATTGGTGGGCTCTTTTAAAACATGGCCTTCGTTGGTTTGAATATGGTAGGTGCTTAAACCAAGAATATCTTTGACTAAATATGAGCCCCACCATTTTTGGGTGTATTTACCTTATTTATCATGGGTGTAGTCTAATTTAAGGATAATATCATCAACATTAAATATATGAAATTTAACACATTTATTATGTTGTTTGGTAATGTGAGACTTATATTGGTGGTTATAAATCAAGGGCATGAAGATGAGCTTCACGTAATTCTTCATCAAGAATAATACCATGAAGAGATATATGAAGAGAGGGAAACTCAACTTTTAGAGGAAGAACTGACTTAGAACCATAGACTAGCGAGAATGGAGTTTCCCTAGTGGTAGTACGTATGCTAGTCTAATAGGCCCAAAGTGTAGGGTAAAGAAGAAGATGCCAATCTATGTGGGTTTCATGAATTGTTTTTTGGATTTATTTTTTTAGAATTTTATTAGTGGCCTCAAATTGGCCATTGCATTATGGATGATAAGGTGTGGAAATTTTGTGATTGATCTTGAATTTGTTGAAAATTTGTTTAACATGTTTTTTTTTAAATTACCACCATTGTCTAAAATTATGGTATTTGCAACACCAAAGTAGTAAATGATTTGATGAAGAATAAATTTTAAAATGTTAGGACTGATGACATTAACCACAAGCATGGCTTCTCCCACTTAGTAAAATATTTGGTAGTGATGATGATAAAAACATGCCCATCTTTGGAGTAAGGTAGTTTACCAATGAGATTGAATCCCCATGTGGAAAACGGATAAGGAGTTTCAATGATTTTATGTTCAACTAGAGGTGAATAGATTAGATCATTATGAAGCTAATAAGGATTACAATTTTTAGCATATTTAATTACATATTTTTTAAGAGTAGTCTAAAAGTAACCCATACATAGGTATTTCTGAGATGTAGCATGTCCACTATAGTGACCATCATAAATTCTCTCATGTGCTTGTTCAAGAAGAGGAGGGACCTCATCTTAGATAACACAATGGAGCAAGGTACCTTCAACATTATGATAATAAAATATATTATGTAAAAATATATAATTGAAAGATTATTTATGAATGCATGTCTTTTCATGAGAGTCTAAATTATGAGGATAATTTTGATGTTATAATAATTAAATGATGTCTTGGTACCATGAGCTTTGTCAAATTATAATATCCTCAATATGACAAATAAGAAAATTTAATGGTTGAGTAGAAGATGGATATTTTATTATTGTATAAGAAAAGTAAGATTAGAAAAGACTTGGTGTGGATAAAAGAGAGATGTTAAAGAGGTAAGAGAATTAGCAATGGAATTTTGATCTCTAGGAATAGGCTCAATAGTGAAAGAGATGAAATCCTTAGCAATAATGGTTTTAATTTGATGATATGTAATGAGGTTATCACTATTACATTGATAATCACCACTGACTTGATGGTAAATAAGTTGGGAATCCCCTAAAGCATGAAGGTATTGAACGTCTAAGTTAAGAGCAACTTACATGCCTAAGATAAGAACTTCGTACTCGGCCATATTGTTGGTGACATAAAAGGTGAAGCAAAAATATAATGGAATGATCTTTCCAAGAGGACTTGTGAGAATGCAACCTAACCTAACTCCTTGAAGTCATTTAGCACCATCAAAGTGAAGGGTCTAGGTATCCTCATGCAAGTCAACATTAATTTTAAGAAGTTCCTTGATAACTACTCTTGGTTTAGTAGTACCAAAGGGAGTCATGGAATCATCAAGTTTATTGGCTTCAAGATCAGTGATAAAGCAATGAAAATAAACTTTAAGAGAAATATCTTGATTAAGACCTTTGATGTAGAGTATTTTTTCATCTAGAATATTATCTTAAAGAGAAGAAGTGGCTGGCATGGGAGCTATGGTGATTTGATTAGCTATGACTTGCCCTTAGATATCTTTTTGAGTGACGATGTAGAGATCAAATTATATAAGGATGACCATCCAGTTACCAATTCTATCTCCAGGAAGAAGTTCTTTGGATAAGAAATGACAAAGGGGGTTAGAATGTACAATGACATAAGTAGTTTGGTAAATCATGTAATGGCAAAGCATTTCAGTCATAAAATAGATGGTAAGGAAATCATGCTCAATTTTGGTATAACATGTTTCATAATCAATTAGGCCTTGGCTAATGTAGTAGATAACATACTCTCTTCCCATATTATCTTGTTGGTAAATCATTTCCCCAACTGAAATATGTGTGGAAGAAGTATATAAAATCAAAGGTTTATCATTGGAAGGAAGATGAAGTGTAGGTGGATGAAGTAATAAATCTTTCATGTCATTAAAGGATTTTTGACATGGATCCATCCATTCTAAGGTAGTAACTTTTTTTGAGAAGTGAATTGATAGAGTGAATTTGATAGGCCATTTTGATCACAAATCACCTAATTTATCCAAGTTTTCTTAAATAAGTATGAATGTTAGGAATAGAACAAGGAATGGGCATGTTGATGATGGCACTAATTTTGGCAAGGTCAACATTGATGCCATGGAAAGAGACTAAGAATCTTAATAATTTTCTAGATGTGACTCCAAAGACACACTTTTATGGATTAAGTCTAACTTTATATTTAAAGAGATAGTCAAAGATGATAACAAGATCATAAATATGATTTTTATGATGTTTGGATTTAGTAATAAGATCATCCACCTAGGTTTAAACAATTTTTTGAATGAGATCATGAAATATGTGAGTCATTGCTCATTGGTAAGTGGCTCCAGCATTCTTAATATTGAATGGAATTTTGACATAGCAATAGGTGCCCCATTCAATGGTGAAATTCATCTTATGATGGTCCTTAGGGGTAATGTGAATCTAATTATATTTTGAGAAGCCATCCATAAGGGATAACATTTCATAACTAGTCATGGAATCAATAATGACATCTATTGAAGTTAAAAGGAAGTTGTCCTTAGGACAAGCAAGATTAATATTATGGAAATCAATATAAATGTGAATGACCATAGTGACCTTCTTCCAAATGGGAACAATGTTGGAGACCCATTCAGAATAATCCACTAGTTTAATAAATTTAGCATCAAGTAATTTGATGATTTCCTTATGGCATAAAGTGGAAACTTCAAGTGAATTTTTTTTTTTTTTTGATGTACAGGCTTGGCATTAGGATAAGTAATGATATTATGCACCAAGTTTCTAGGGTCAATGCTAGGCATGTCCTCATAAGACCAAGAAAATGCCTCATGATATTTGTCAACGAAAAAGCTAAAATTATCATTTTTAGTAGTTGAGAGTTCACAAGAGATAATAATTGGTCGAGGATAAGATGGAGTACCATATTCAATGTGAGTAGTTTCTTTAATAAGCATAGAATTATCATCTTGAAAGTGGTCTGGTGATTAGGTAAGGCAAAAATGGGATTTATTTTAGGATAAATGCTAGTAATGAAGTAATTGAAGCAAGGAGTTTTAGTTTTAAAATTTCCAAGTTTATGATTTTATCGAGGAAGTTGAGGTTCTCAAGCATGAATTAACTCAAGGATAGCTTTGTCACTAGGCAAAGTAGGAAGAAGACCATAATAATTGACATCTACATTAAGATCTATAATTTTATTACCATGGTGATTATACTTAGAATGTATCTAAAAAACATTGGTTGCGTTAGCATCTAATCTAATTTTAGGTGTAGAAGTATTTGGAGTAGAAGGGTTTGGAATATCAGTGGGTTCAATTATAGGAGAAGAATTGGATGTAATGATTGGATTGATAGGTGGTAAAGGAGATGTAGAAATTCCCATAGGTTCAGAAGGCATAACTTGCTCTACCACCCAATAAGTATCGATAAGAGGATGATTGTCAAGAGACACATGACCCTCAAGATCTAAGGTATGATCCATAAAAATGGTATGAACATCCTAATTAAAAGCATGAATTTGGGCTAAGGTTTTCTAGTAATGCTGGACATCCAAGTCTCTAGATTGATCTTGGGATATTATATAGTTATCATCATATGTTGGAGAAATCATACATGCTTGAGAATCAAGGGGAGTTTCAAAGGGTGAAATCCTAATATTATTGAATGTATGAGGAGACATGATGAGAGGATCTTGAAATAATTTAGCCATTCCAAAATCATTACAATTGAAATCATAGTCATGTAAAGAAAGATCTTGAGCATTACATGGAGGTTGAAAATTAGTAATCTCATCAATAAGAGGAATAGTATAATCATTGGGTAATAGAGAAGGAGGAAGCCATTGAGAAATGGAGGGAGGTAACTTGGTAATATTTCAAGCATTTTTCAAATTATTAGGCTCATTATCATCATAATCTACAAGAATAATTTGTAAATTAGGATTCATGTTGATGAATTCAGGTAAAGGAGGACTATTGATTTTAATAATGGTAGGAATATGATATTGTGATTTAAGATTGGGAAGTTAAGTGCTCCATGGATTAGGATTGGCTTCATGCTTATACCATTTTCCATTATGTAAGAATTTAATACATTGACTACTAGAAAAAGAAATGGCCCTCATTTAATGAGTCCATGGATGACCAAGGAGTATGTTATAAGATAGGGGTAAGTCAAGGACCATAAGATTGGTTTAAACAATCTTATGTCCAATGGTTAATGGAATCCAAATACAACCAAGTAGATTTGTATTAGTCTTGTTAAAACCATGATAGGTAAGACAAGTTTGTTTGAGATGATCTTTATTATAATGAAGTTGTTGGATGAGCCATAAAGATGTCAAATTAATACCAAAACCTTCACCAACTAGAAATTTTTGAATAAGAGTGGTATTAATGGTTGTTTTGATGAAAAGTGGTGGATCATCATCATGAAAGAGAATGTCATCATTGATCATGCCACCTTCAAGGAATTCAATAGAAGGTTTGTAAGGACACATAGTTTCAATGGTATTTACGTTGGTAGGTTAGGATTCAATATAAGGTGGTTCTTCATCTAAGGAGGATGTATCATCAATTTCTTGGAGCTGTTGCATAAGGAACTTATGATGATAGGGTGAAATGAAAGCCAACACTATAAATTGAATCTTACAAGGAATAGAGTTGAGTTCTTCAAGAAAGTTCCAATGAGACTTAGAAGAACCAACATGAGGTTTAGGAGGTAAATTAGATTTTAGAGGAATAGATGTGGTTAGAATATCAGAAGGAGGAGATGGTTCCTCTTGGGCTTTTGAAGAAAGATTAGTATTTGTAGTATCATTAATAATTTGTTCCTCTAAAGATGTCTTCTTAGGCTTGGTAATGATATATTTATGAGCTAGACTACTGGTTCCCAATTATACACCTCTATCACTTGGCCTTGTACACCTAAAGAGAGTGGAAAGTAAAGATGGAAACCCCACTTAATGTGTCATTGTATCTAGGGATGGATTTGACATCTTGACTTGACCAAAATCTAGAAAATGACTGGGAGGCACTTATAAAGGGTATGGTTAGTTCCCTACTACTTCTAGCTCTACTTGAACCAAGGTGAGAGGACCTAAGGAGTAGTTTCACTAACATGAGGGGATTTTATGTTTAATTCTTCATGGGGCTTATTAGCATGAATAAATCCAAATTTTACTAGAACAAAACCAAGCTTTCTCAAGCCACCCAATAAGGGTTGTCACATGGAATGATAAAATGTTCTAGGTTAGAAAAAATCTACTAAAGATAGATATGGATATAACTACAACTTCCATTATATATAATATTCAACAACAAAGGGCTGAACAAGAGATTTTAATGTTGATCTTCAATGCATAAAATGCAAGCACATGTCAAGTACATAATGTTTATGTGTTCTTAGTCAAACAACACTTCAGTTATGTAGAGGATGTGTTGTATGTAGGGTAGAACAAGGTAGGACAAAAACTATCAGCTAATATAGATTAAAAGTAAGGGTTAACACATGAGCACAAAGAAGTTCAAGTAAATTTCCATAGCATCTCTACCAAAAAATGTAGCACTAAATCTGAACAAATGAAACTAAAACTATGCATAAATTAGATCCTTCTATAACACCCCATAATTAAATCCACAAGCCCATGACTACCCTTAAAAAGGCTATCAACACCCTATTTTCAAATCTCAAGATAGAGAAGACTTTGTAATCTAGATATACTCTCTAAATGACCACCATAAAGATGAATACATTAGATCACTAATTAGATAAGCATGTAAAACATGGAATTGTGCTTTAACAATATAAAGAGAATGGAAAACACTAGTAAATTTCATTTATGGATTGAACTAAAAATGAATACTATGTGTAGTTGACAACATAACAAATTTACACTATGCAAGAAAATAATGTGACAAGGGAGACATGTGTTATGCTCTCAAAGCTTGCCAATTATTTTACAATTTAAAACAATTTAACACCATGAATTTTATACAGTGAGAACTATTTGAGGCTATAGCTCTTGAATCAAAATTTTAACCGACCTCTATAAAGGGCCACACACCCTTTACTTATACAATTAAGCTAAGCCTAGCATATTCCTAAAGATGCTCTAGCTGGAAGATTCCTTCACAGTCCTAGAGTCTATTGGACCTTGTATCAAACACGATTCCTCAAATTATGTATGTGTTCCTATGATGTTAGCAAACTTGATCCTATACCTTAGTAGAATATTTTTAGTTATCTATGTGAAGGCAGATCCTATAAGAGACAAAATAAACCTTTGTCATATTGCATAACAAAACAACATCCCTCTCCTATGTACATGATTATAAAACTACCTTAAAAAAAATGTGCCACTAATAGGTGAAGTATAATAGTTTCCCAATGGGAAATGAGAAAATAAAAGGGAAAAGAAATGAAAAGGAAAGTGAAGAGAAAGGGAAAGTGGCACCAGTTTGGAAGAAACCTAAAAATTTTGGTCAAGCATCAAAATCAATCTAAATGATGGAAACCTATGCCAACCTATTTTTGTACTTGATATATTCATCAAACATGGGGGCAAGATTTTTGTGGTTTAGGCATGCTTGGTATTTGAATTTGACTCTATATTCTTCAAGCCAGGTAACAGTCTGCTAAAGAATGGTTTACTTTCATCCAATAAGTTCTTTAATTTCGTCACATGATTTCTCAAGTGACACCAATTGCTTTATATTGTGGACATTGAAGGATTATTTTTATGTATCAATGAGGTTCTTTAAAGTAGCACACACTACCTCCTCTCCCAAATCAGTTGCACCATCAAATCTCACTATTTTCCTCAACATGGCCTCTATCTCCTTTGTGGCAGTCTTAAGAGACTATTCTTCTCCTTTTAGATCAAATATGTTATTCTTGAGCATCATCAGATGATGCTTGATCACTATTTGATATTCTTTTGGCTTGTTCCGATCATTTGGAGCAATGATCTTTTCCATGATCAAAGTATCTGTGCTCATCCCATAAATCTCCTCTACCTTCCATCAAGCTTCTCCCCATTTCATAGTGTCTACCTTGTAGAAAAACATTTGTGCATAACATTCCCTTTTATTTTCCACTATTTCATTAAGGAATTTGAATGCCAAGTGGATTATTTCTTCAGCCTTGATGCCCAAGTCTTATTGCTAGTCCTTAGTTGCTCATCCTCTAGTCCTTAGGTCATCAATCTGACTAGATTCGAGTGATATAAAGGTGAGGTGGGGAGAATCTGGAGCTATGTTATTAGTTGGATTCATTTCTTTAGGTTCACTCAAAAAAAATTGTAAGTATTGGATCATACCCTAATTCTCCACTTTTAATTCCTCCATGGTGGCTTTGTCCTTAACCATCCTTTGTGCCACCATGTTAGCCAAGACTTGTGAGCTATATTTTAGCTCATTACATGATTGATTCCCTAAATTATACCTATATATTTTGTAACTTTTGAGGGGAGCATCCTTTTCTAATACATCAGGTGGAGCGATAGCTATCTCAACATTCCTTTCACCTATGGTGGTGAAGGTGGTTCTAAAATGTGTTTTGGCCCTTTTAGGGGGTTTAGCCTTATGCACCTAGGTGATATTCATTACATCAATCACCCCTATTTTTCTCATAATGTATATTTTTATTTTACCTACTCTTTGATCTAGATAAGGGGCCTGGTCTGAAATCCCAACTAAGTTGTAGACATTTTTGATGGCCTTAAGATAGTGAAGGGTAGTGTTAATGATGTGTTAGATGTAGGGAGTGCCACTGGCTTAGGTTGTGGGCTTAATACATATTTCTTAATGTATTTTTAACTCTCCTACTCCTTTCCACTCTTATCTTCCCATGCTCCTTTTCCAAACCTAGCTCTATCTACTCCAAAACATTAAACTCTAACCCAATCTGATGAGATTAATTGAGCAACTTCTCAATTGAACTTCCTTATTCAACTAATTGGCTAGAAGGTTGTGTAGTCACTTCACCTTCTTTATTCACTTGGGATTTATTCATGGTTGAGGCTATGGTGATGTCATTACTACCTTTAGGCAAAACTTCACTAGTCATGGCCTTAGGAACCTTATTATTAATTAGGTCATGGAACCTAATGTGAGGGAGGAGACTTCATGGAACTTCAAATAAAGCAAATTCACCTGAACCACCCTCCTCAAAATATTTATTGAAATCATCTACTTCTTTATATTTTATTGTGGGGTTGGGGGTACCCATTTTAAAGCTTATTCCCCCACCTTCCTCCACACTCACCTTCTCTTCCAATGTTAGAATAGACACCTCCAGAAGGGAAAGAATTCCTTGTGGTACATCTAGAGCCTTTTGCAAGCCTTCATGCTCAGCCTCTACCTCAAAAATGGTGGAACTTTGAATACTTTGATCAATCTCTTCTTCATCTTTATCATCCAACTTATTTAACTATTCAATTCCACCCTGACCACCTTAGCCTAATGGTTTGGTGATGACACTATCTACAAAGGTCTTTATATCTGATGAAATGTTTTCCTTCCCTTGAGGGTCTTGAGCTTGTATGGCTACCTTAACACCGATGTGTAAAACATCATAAAAATATAAAGGGTCATCTAAGGTTATGACATCTCCCTCATTACCTTTTCTCTCTATTTTCAAGGGTCCCTTCTCTACAAGTAAGCCCATTCTTGAGAACTTTACTAGGGTCTGGGTCCTTTCCCTATGAGTTCTCTACCTAGTCTTACTTAAGGAGGTGTGAAGACTCATCGTTTCTTCATTAATTTATAATTAGTTCTATCCTCATGTGAATCCTCCTCCTCACTCATATCCCTTATCCTCTAGGCATATGAGGCTTAGTCCTCTTTCCTCTTCACAGGGACCTCTTTGGATGGTAGGTCTTTGAATGAAACCTCCTTCTTCATAGGTGGTCCACTTGGAGGTTTTAGCACATTCTTAATTCTCTTTTAATTTAGTAATTTCCATTGATTCTCACCTCATTTTTTTCTTGAATATATTATTGGGGGAGGGGTAGCTATCTTTTGTTGTGTAGGTGGAGCAGGTGGAACTATAGTTGGGTTAGCCATAGGGATGGTTATTGGAATGGCTAGAATTATTTGGGTTCCCTCTCTTAAAATAGATATGGTTATGGCATTGGCCAGTGTAACCTCCCCCATAATAATTTTATCATAATTCTCCACCAAGCTTGTTTTTTTTAAGAAACACAATCTAACCTTGCATTGCATTATTGTTATTGACTCTACATCAATTGGTTTAGTGAAATCAACATCACTAATTTTTTTCTTTCCCTTACCCTTCAGTGTTAGTTATGGAGCCATAGGATCACCATTGTATTCTAGGAGAAAACCTCTCAGTTCTTTAACTTGTTTGAGATCTTGGAGGGTAGGGGTGTCATACGCACCAAGGTCAACCGCATGTTCCTTCAACCACATAAAAGTTCTTCTCATAATTGGAAATAATATTAATGGGATAGAGTCATTTTCCTGAGCATTAAAATCTCTTTGTGTGATGGGTTGGGCCTCAATATTGGCTATATTATATAATAAATCTAGTGTCATTTTATCATCCACATGTCTTTGGGAATGGAAGCGATATTGTAGGCAATAACGTCCTACACTGTCAGCCTCATATACTCTAATTTTTTGACATCTTCCTCAGTGGCGTAGTCAGACTAGATATCTTCATAGTGTGACTAGTGTAGGATCACATTTGTTTACATGTCCACTAACCACTTGATGTCATAGTTGGGCCTCGATGGCATCTTATCAATTGTATATTGGTCCATTTCCTATTACAACCCATTCACCTTGGTAACAGAAGGACATGAATAATATCTGATTACAACTTGAAATTTGAAGGGGTTGTTTATTTTTTTGGCCACTATCATTTCATGCAGGGGCACCATCTATCAACTTAGCTCTATTACTACTAGTTTATCATCTAAGTACATTGGCACTTTATGTGGGTACCCTGAATAACCACTCATCCTGATATATGTGAATGTCCTAAATTGAATGTAAGAGGTGACATATTTTTCAATTACTTACTTGGCCACCCTAGACATTCTATTGAGGCTTCTTAGAGGAAAGAAAACAATCATCATGATGTTGAATAATAAATTGTATACTCTACAAAAATTCTTCCTAAAACCATCCATAGTAATTTTTGGGTATATCTCATAAATCCTCATTCCATTAGGGTTCTTGGTGAGCCCTTGGAATGTCCTTTTATGCACTAAACTATAAATTAAATAAGAGGACATGTAGAATATACCTATAAATGACTATTTTTAAAGAATTATAGCTTGGATTTACATCATTTAGTTGTGTATATTGTCACTAAGGATAGTAGCCCAGTCCAACTTCTTCTATTTTTCTAACACGTAGATCAAGATTAGGAACATCTATGGTTCAAATTTTTATATGGTAGGCACTCCATAAATTCTTATGGCTATGGAAAAGACATAATAGGGTAATTCATTAAATTCCACCATCTTGAGATTCTTAGACATTATAAAGACCTTCTATCTCTTCTTGGCTTACCAGTAAGAGTTGACAATGTCCCAAATCACCTTTTCATTCTCTTATATGTACTCCTAGCATTCCTTCAAGGAGAGTGTAATGTTTTATAGATGGTGGGAATTATGATCATGGTGATAATTCCCATAGTTATGAAATATCATATAACTAAAAGGCTACAATCTATAATGGTTCTAGTTTCTAGTTGGTACACCCAAGCACAAGTAATGATTAATTATGGATACGAGGTAATTAGGGGTGATGTATCTCATACCAAAATTAGATACTACTAGAAGGGGGTCTGGTCATTGTAAAACATTCAATAAGGCCACAAATTCTAACCCCTAAACATATATATCCTTATTATTATCCAATATTAAGATAATATTACCCTTCACTGAGGTTGATGATGTCACCATTTCTACCCTAGCTTTTTAGTGTAACACTTCAAATTTTGACAAACCCTTCACTCAAATGACCCTCTCAATACCTCTCAAATCCTCTCAAAAGACACAACACAAGGATTTCAAAGAACGCTTATTATTGATCCAAAGGGTGGCACACTATAGAAGTTAAAAATCTATGAAGAGCTCATTGTAGTCATGTTCTCACACTACACTTAGCTAGGGCACACAAATAAATTGAAAGCAAAAATGGAAGCTCTGAATGCAAAGGGTAAACAAAAAATGAAAACAAATGCCTTAGTTATAATTTTTTTATTTTGAAATTAGGGTTGCCATTAATGTCTTAAAGCATAATGGCTAATGGCCAACCACCCTCATTAATTACTTGAGCCCCATTCAAAAAAAAGGAAATAAAGTATAATTATTTATTTTAAATATGGTAACCCTCCTTGTAACATGTGGGACCATACAGGTGAAGAATACATCATGATACCTTTTTGAGCCTTTGAGGACTTATTCACCTTTTCACTTGTTATTTTCCTTAGGTGCAGTGGTGTAATATGCCCCAAGCTCCTCATGGGATGTAATAACACCACATGTCATAATTTATATTTATAAATTTGAGCATTTGAGCCTTAAAGGTTTTTTGAACTTTTCCCACCAAGAGGTAAGTGGGGAGATTTTCAAGGAGGGTCAAAAATATATAAAGCCCTAAGAACATGCCATGTGTCCAACTTAGATGTAAGCTCATATTTTTGTCCATATTTTACCTTTACATTAACTTTCTTCATTGAGAGAAGGGTGCAAGATCCTCCCAACCCCCAGAATTATTCATGTAATTCCATTGAGATAGACACATGTCCTTCATTCAATTCATCAAGCAATTTCTCACCTTAGTCATCAAAACATGTTAAGTGTAACTTGATAATTTCATATGGGACCCCAAAACTCTCTTCTCAAATATAAGGCAACAAAACTTTCCCATAAAAAGGCTTGGTAACACCTCCATCTTCTTACTATAAATTATCTCACCAGGAAACCTTTGGTTGAGACTTCACAATTCCTTCAGACTCATTTAGAGTGTTTTCCATCTTTAGAAAGTGCCCCTTAAGAATTTTTCAAGGGCAAAATGCTTGATGGAGGTAATGCTTCAGACATTTTGGAGAGGCAAAATGACCCTATAACTCATTTTGGCCCTTTGAGTGGGAAAAATGTCTAAAATAAATAACTTAAAACACTGAAAACCCAAATGGTATGGAATTATTTTATAGATTTTGAAATGGACAAAATGTTTGATGAAAGTAGATCTTTAGAACTTTTATGCAAGATAAAAATCTCAAAGACCTATTTTCATCAAACATTTTATTCTGCTAAAATCCCAAAAGTTCAAAAGCAAAAAAAACACCCTCATTCAACAAAAGTGAGACAATAGTCATGAAAAATTGTAAACATGTACTTTAACCTTCCAAAGGAATATATAAAAACATGATTGGGGCTAGTGACTAAAACATTGATACTCACCCAGTTTGTACATGGGCATTTTACTAATAAGGGCCCAATTAGCCCAATGCAATTTTAGGCACTAACATTGGATATTTCTTGGAGATAGGTACCCCCAGTGGGTACATAGAGAATACCAAACTAGATGCCTATCCATTAGGCCATGGATTCAAAGTATTTTATCATAGAAGTAAGAAAATCACACCATGGGTTAACAGAGTTATAACAAGGCATCCAAAGATAACAATAAAAGAAAAGAAAAGACACATATTATACAAACAAAAACCATAACAAGACCACAAAAATAAAAAAGGGAATGCACACCATGTACATATTTACAAATGTTGACATGGACTTAATCCATAAAATGCTTGAGGTGTTTACCATTAACTAGTAGTTCTAAAATTTCTCCATCAATATATCTGAGATAAAATATATGGTTCTCTATCTAATAATCAATGGTGTAGGGGCCCATTCATAGGGAATCAACTTTACCATGTTTTCCCTTATCGTCATGCCTATTATCCTAGACTAGGACTAAATCACCAATCTAAAAATCTCTTAGGGTAACTCTCTTGTTAAAGATCCTTTTGAGTCACTCCCTGAACCTTAAATGCCTTTCATGAGCTTGTCTACAAGACTCATCAAGATCTATGATTTAGTTGATCCTTTCTTCATAATGGTTTATATCTTTTTTATCCTCAACTATTTGCTACATGAATTGGTAAGTGGGTAACTATAAATTTAGGGGTAAAACAACTTGAGCTCCATAAACAAGCTCAAAGGGGATTTTTCTAGTAGACCTATTTGGAGTTAACATATCAGCCTAGACAACAAAATTCAACTGCTCACCCCACTTCCTTTTGTTAAGATTTAGAGTCCTAATTATTTTTAGTATGTTCTTATTATTAGACTCAGCCTACCCATTTCCTTGTAGATTTTGATTGGAGGCATATGCTATATCAATCCCATAATCTTCACATAATGCCACTAATTGTTTAGATCTAAAGCACATGGTGGCATTGTCACACATAATTTTAATTGGCACTCCAAATTGAAAAATCCTATTATTTTAAATGAAATCAATGACCACCTGATGGGTTGATATTTTGGTGAGGATTGCTTCAACCCACTTTTTGAAGTAGTCAATAACTACTAAGATCCATTTGTGACCATCACTTCAAGCATCTAACATTTTACCCATGAAATCTATTCCCCATTGCTTGAAAGGTCCCTCAATAGAGAATGGTTGTAAGGGAAGTGATCCACATTCTTTCATTATTCTAGAGAATCATTGGTACTCTTCACATCTTCTTACCATGGTAGAAACATTTTTGAAGAGTATGGGCCACCAATATTTGGCCCTCAAAATATTGTGTGCAATGACTTTAGGATTAAAGTGACCACCACACACACCACTATGGAACTCTATAACCAGTGAAGAAATCTAACATTCCACTAAACATCTCAAGAGGACACCATTTAGGTTCTTCCAAGCTAAATTATTTTGTAATAGAAGATACTTTCAGGATACTAAATTTAGTGTCCTTTTATTTTTGTCTAAATGGGAGGGAGAATTTAGAGTCTTCAAATAATAGACTATATCTTTATACCATGGAGATTGGTTTTACTTAGATTCATGGTTACCAACTACCCCTTCTACATTATTCACTTATAAAGCTTGTAAATTAGCTTTGGTCATCAGCTTGGCAATACCCATGCCTTTGACCAATTTAGTAGTCTATATCTCCATGTCATACTCTTAAAGTTTGTTGACCCATTGACACTTTTTGTTAGTAGATTCACTTTGAGTTAATATGTCCTTCACCATAGTGTGAGGAACATAAGCTACAACCTTTGAACTCAAAATGTAAGATCTGAATTAGTTGATAGCCTTTAAAAGAGAAAAGGCTTCCTTCTTTGTTAGGTTATATCTTATTTCATATCCTTGTAATGCCTTACTGAAAAAGGCAATTGGTTGCTCATGATCTTCATTATTCTTTTGTAATAACACTATGACAATAGTATGTTTGGAGGCAAATGAAAAAATCTAGAAATATTTTCTATAATCAGGACTATTGAGCACCATGGTTGTTTTCAAAGCCACCTTGATTCCTAAAATTCCTAAAATGACTGGGTGGATTTTTCCTCCCACTTTATAGTTTTATCCTTCTTCAACATTGAAGTGATTGGTAGAGTAATCACTAAAAAGTTGGAAACAAACCTTCTAACAAAATTAATCTAGCCAAAGAAATATTGGATACCTTTCTTGGTCTATGGGATGGGTACTTTGTCAGTGGCTTCCATCCTTTTAGGGTCTATCATGACACCTTTTTGATATAAAATGTGTCCCAATAGCTTTTCCTTTAGTACTCCAAAGTGGCACTTTCTATGATTGAGAGAGATTCTAAACTCCTTGCATCTGATAAGCATTTGTTATAAATGTACCAAGTGGTCATTTATTTTCTTGGAGTACACTATAACATCATCCTGGTATATAGTAATGAATTGGTTGATTAATCTAGAGAAAGCTACATCCATTATTCTATGGAAGGTGGCACCTACATTCATTAAACCAAAAGGCATTCAAATATATACATAGGTTCCCCATGGGGTAGTGAAAATAGTCTTAGACCTTTCATATTCCTTCATGACTACCTAGTTATAGCCATAAAATCTGTCCAAATTTGACAATGGCTTAGACCCAATAACATCTTATATCATGTTGTCCATATTAGGCAATGGATAATTTTCATTTAGTGAAGCCTTGTTTAAGTTATAAAAATCAATGTAGAGCTGGATGTCTCCATTCTTTTTTTTTGATAGGGACTAAGTTCACCACCCATGATGAATACCTGATGGGTTGAATGATCCCACTATCCCTTATTTTATTTTATTCTTCCTACATATTGGTGGCCAAGATGGGATTGATATATCACTACTTTTGGTAGAATGGTTTTTTATTAGGATGGAGGGGGTTAACATGTTGGAACAAGTCTTCCCTATAAGCCTTCAACTCTAAATATGACCATGCTAGACAATCTTGGTACCTTTTTAATAGCTTGATGAATGTTTTCTTTTCCTTATTACTTAGGTGAGTATCAAGCCAAATATTCCTTGGATTTTCTTTTGTTCCAATGTTAATCGAAGTCACATCCTTTGATATAGAAGTGTTTCTATATTTGAATCTGTCAGATCTATCAAAGGATGCTTCCAGACTAACCAATCCTCTAGGGAAAGTATTAGTCTTTAATTGGATTATTTCCTTTCCATATAAGGTTTATTTTCCATCATAGACCTATACCATAGATTCCCAATCTATAATGGTTCCTTCATATTCATATACACAACATAGAAACCTTCTTATTTGATCACCATTGTCAAAGACCTACCAATGATCAATGTTGTCTGGGACAGAAGGCCTTACCAGTATCTCAACTTCATACTCATAAGAGGGATTTATATGTTCAACATTAAACTCCACACCCCTCTTCACAATCATATCTACCACATGATTAAATCTCAAGCTTGATATTTAATATTGAAAGCATCAACCCACTCCAACCATTCCCATATCGCAGTCTGGTACTATTTCAATCTTTTTTGTTTTGTGGTGTAAATATCTTGGACATGATTCGCTAATAATTCTGAATCTCTGTTAACTAGTAACCTCTTGAATCTATATTCACGGGTGATCTGAAGGCCAATCAGGAGTTCTTCATATTCTACAATATTATTTGTGCACTTAAAGGACAATTGGAAATAGTATTTATAAACTTGGTCATTATGGGCATAAAAGACCACCCCATCTCCATTTTTAATGTTTGAACATGCTCTATCAAAATACATAGTCCATATGGAGTCTTCATTAGTAATACCAAATTTAGGAGTCTTCTCTATATCCTCAACACTCCCTAGAAATTTTATAGTGTTTATATCTACATATAATACTTCATTTAGATGGTACATGGAATCTTCTAGGAAATGAAGAATTTGGGGCTCCTAGTTTAGGTAAACTATTTTCCCATCTATAGGTATAGTGGCATAGGATAAGCCTATCTAAACACTACCCCCAATACTAGCATCCAAATTTTTAGACGACATACCCCATTTTAGTGGAAAATCTACTACAATAATGTCCATACTCAAGAATGTACGAGGGTATTACATGAGCTACACCACCAATCCTTTGACCATGCCAACAATAGGTACTGTTGATGCTTAAAATAGCACTTGATTCTAATCAACAATAATGGGAAGTTTCAAGCTATGGGATATTATAACTTGAAACAACCTCCAAATTTTAGAGAAGTTGGTCTCTTCTTTTGTACCAAGTGTGGGGGAAAACGTATAGGAAATTAAACAAAAATGCAAATGCAGGAAATGAAACCTAACTATGGTGATGCGCCTGAGTGTAATTTGATCCTAATCCTGAGCATAGTGAGACTATATGTAGGATTAATTTACATTTAAGAGCAAAAAAGTGCATCATCAATGTAAAAGATTGAAATAATAGAAGTAGAGGCTCATAATAGAGGCTTCTTTTGTTGAGATACAGAAAATGTCAACAAGGGCATAGTGTTCAATCTTCTTGTAAGAATCTTCCAATCACATAAGAGGCGTAGAAACATGTACAATTATGTAGCACTTCCAAGTCAAGAAAATGAGACAAAATCAAATGACATTCCTAATCATAGCTCTAGAAAATATATAGTCTAGACTACTTTTGCAAATGACACAGACAATATCAACCAAGGCATAGTATTCAATCTTCTTAATTCTTTCAGCCACATAAGAGGCACAAAAACATGCACAGTTACATCAAATTTCCAACTCAAGAAAATGAGACAAAAGAAAATTATATTACTTAGTTATGAGCTCAAGAAAGTCTAAACTATTCCCCCTCCTCCTTTTTACATCTTGTCCTCTCCTTTTATAGCCTCAGATCGTACAGACAAAATAATGCAGCATTCGGTGCATAGAATGCCTTGAATGCATCCTAGTGTTATCAAGAAGGGACATGCTGAAGCGGGGTAGCTGCTCTAACTGTGGCATGTCAATTCATGTCTAGTACCTCCTTTTATGCCTAAATTTCCTCATTCCATCACCTGCATAGCCACGCAACTGTTCATTCTGACTCCTCTTACAGGGGATAAATATATGGCCCTTTTAATGTTTGCAGGTCCTAAAAATCTACCTAATGAATTATTTCATCTACCAAAAATAACTCCCACCAAGTTTCCCTCCATCTCACTTTTCTATAATAGATACATAGAACACTCTATTCTGTTGAAGCGGAAGAGGACACTTAGTCAATTTCTTGAAATTCTCCTTATTACTTAGAAAGCACTGGAGAATGACACTTGGTGCTTTCTGCCTAATTTATCAAAGACACATAGCATTTTTTGCTTTCTCTATATCTTGCTCAAGAATACCATACCTTTGACACCTATCACAATCTGCTTCTTCGATACTTAGTAGTTTTAACAAAATAATACTCACCACGTTCCTTGCCCGAGCAACTTTTAAAAAAGGGATGGATGCACGTGGCAGTCTCTGCATGTTGACACTTGGTGCTTCCACAGACCTTTGAAATAACACCCAGGACCCACCAAAATTTTTATTTAGCAATGAAGGTTGAAGATAATCTCTTAGAAGTCGATACGTGGTGGCCTCCATTGTTCTTGGGAAGATATGTGGCATCTTCTACTTCTTTCAAGAATGGAGTAGAAAGGGGCTCAGATAGTGACACTTGGCAGCCTCTGCTACTCTTTGGTACTTAAACAAAATGAAATGATACCTTTCTAACTTTTGAAAAGGTACTTGACCCCTTTAGTTTTTTGGACACTCCCTTGAACTATCTGATGAACCAAAATGGTTCAATGGTTCAACACTGTGTGCCATTTACACGTTAATCAAGGTAGTGAACCAAATGTTGAACCAAGGCACTAAACCCAGGCATTGAATTAATTGTCTCTCAGATGTTGAAACATGATGACTTCCACTTTCCTTCAAAAAATTAGTCTAGGGCCTTTTACAACTGCCACCTGGCACTTTCTGCTTGATCTAGCTGCTTAGCTTGTTGAAAAACCTTTGCCAAAAAATAGAATGAAATGTGGGTGTTGATATGAGACTCAGATGCTGACACGTGGTGTGTTTTACTTAGATACTATTAGATACCTGGCATATTTCACATCCCTCCTAAAATTTATGAAAAGTGTCTTGGATGACGCCAGTTGGCCAGCTCCGTGCTTCAAAAAGTGACACTTGGTGGCTTCCACTCGAATTCAACACTTAGGCAAAAATGAAGCAAATGAAACAAAAGGGGAAAAGAGAACCCGTGCTTGAACCATGCCACTTGGAAACATCCATTGCACTTCAATACTTTGATAGAAAATGAATCAAAAGAAATAAACCCATGCTCTATTTCAAAACTTCTGCCGCCACGACCAAGGTATGCAGGAACAAAACTATAGTGCACGACTGAGAATTTGAATGTAACTTAGAGTAAAAATTTATTCTATAGTTACTGGTGACCCCTTAGGACTTTTGAGCCTGCTTAAAAAGAAAACTCCAACTTCTACTAGATCAAAATTGTGAAATTCACAACTTTAAAAGAGCCGTCGACATGTGTTTACAACACTTATTTATAAAGAAAAGTGGGAAAACAATGAAAAATAATGTGAGAAAAGGAAATAATTTAACTATAATACATTAGAGACCCAAGTTAATTCAAATTCTTTAAATGGATTCCATTTACAAGAATCTCTTCAAGTTCTCCTTCCATCGATTCTAGCTTGAATGAATTCTTCTGCTTGCACGTATGAATTTTATGCAGGCCAGTCCATAATGCTTCAAATTTGGTATGCTGACCCAACTTGGCAGCTCTTTCATCCCATTTCAAAATAATTGAGCCTACTTTAAAATTAGGATTTGAAGTCCTTTTATCAAAATAGTTCTTAACCATTCCTTGATGCTTAATCAATGAATCATGGGTTGTATCCCTCTTCTCCTAAACTTCCAAAAGTTCTGCGAGTCTGACCTACATGGGGCTATTTTCTTCAATTTCAATTTGTTTGATCAGCTAGAGAGCAAGGATTTCCAAGCTTAGGGGAATCACAACAAACTTTTCATATACCAATTTGTATGGGGACATTTTGGTCACCTATTTAGGCATGATTCTATCAGCCCATAGTGCTAGATTAAGCACTTTATGCCTCTTTGTGATGATTAACCCCTACTCTTTTGATGAGTCTTATCAGGTTCTTATTGGTTGATTCTATCAGACCATTACGTTGAGGGTAATAGTTAGATGAAGTTTTCAGATATATTTCATGTTTCAAGGTAAAGTCAATACTTTAGACGCCAAGAATTCTTTAGCATTATCTAAAATTATGGTGTGAGGAGCCCCAAAGTGAGTAGTGATACTCCCTAGAAAATCTAGGATCACATTCTCGATTGCTTCCTTAAGTGGGGCTGCCTTGGTCCATCTGGTGAAATAGTCTGTGGCAGTTAATATCCATTTGTGGCCCATACTGGACACTAGATTTATCATTCCAATGAAGTCAAGACGCCATTGAGCAAAAGGTTCATCCACAACTATAGGACTAAGGGGCATGGCTGCATTCCTCCTCATCCCGATATAATATTGGTAGGATTGACATTTTTTAACCAGTTGATAATAATCTACAAATAAAGTGGGCCAGAAATATCCTACCTCACTTATCTTTATGGCTATGGTCTTTGCCAAAAAATGCCCCCCTGATATTCCATGATGCATTTCATGTAGTATTCTCTTAGCTTCAGCCTGTTCTACACATCTTAACAATTTTTCATCAAAATTTCTTCTAAAAAGGACTTGTTCAATTAAAACAAAATGAACTCCTTGTATCCTATAATATCTCCTCTTATTTTGAGGGAGTTCTCTTGGATAAATCCCATTCTTCATAAAATGAATCCTACTTGTGACCTATGATTCCTGATCAACCTCTTATATTTTTAGCACCGTCTCCATCTCTCCTTCTGAATCTACTTCCTCAAGTAACATCTTTTCCAGCTCTTGGGTTATATATTGGCATAGACCCCTACCTCTAACTAGATTGGTGGGCTTGACCTCTATGTCATATTCAAGGATCTTGGTGATACAATTGGCTCTTTTCTTAGTAATTTCTCCCTCCATGATGTATTCCCTAACACTTGGGTGAGCTACAAGTATCAAAATTTTGATCCTGGATATCATATGCCTAAATTTCTTAAGGGCTTTTACCATGGCATAGGCTTGTCTTTCCACAAAATTATACTTGGTCTCATAATCCTTGAGAGTTATTTAGAAAAATCCTATTGGGTGTTCTCCCTCCAGCCTATCATTCTTTTGAGTCAAGATAACAACAATACTTGACTCTCCTCCATAGACATATATTACGAAGGGCTTGAAAAAATTTGGGTTTTTAAGCACTGGGGCTACTGAGATAGCCTTCTTGACCTCTTCAAAGGCTTGTTTTCCTTTTGTAGTCCATTTTAAGATCAGGTCTTTCTTTAGCAAGAGTGTCACTGGTCTTACGAAGCTTGCAAAATCAGATATGAATCTACTGACAAAATTGATCTTCTCTAAAAAGGACTAAATTGCCTTTTTATTTACCAGAAGAGGTAGGTTCATTATAGTTGTGATTATCTTGGGATCTATAGAAATTCCTTGTTTAGATACTATATTTCCCAACAATTTTCCTTGAGGTACAGCAAAGACGCATTTCTTGGGATTCAATGATATCCCAAAATCTTGACATTTCTTGAAGACAGATTCTAAATGATCAAAATGAGCATCCACATTTTTTGAAAATATAGTGAGGTCATCTAGATAGACCAAGATAATCTTATTTATAAGTTCCCCAAAGGCTATATCCATAGCTCTTTGAAAGGTGGCTCCTGCATTCGACAGACCAAAAGGCATCTTAGCATATGCAAATGTTCCCCATTTGGTAGTAAAAGCAGTTTTGTACTGATCTTCATCAGCCAACCAAATTTGATTATATCCAAAGAAACCATCTAGTAAAGAAAACCTCTCTGATCTAACCATAGTTTGTAGAATTTGTTCCATGGAGGGTAAGGGATAATGGTCTTTCAGAGATGCTCTATTTAGATCTCTGAAATCTACACACAGTCTTACATGTCCATTCTTCTTCCTAACCGGTACTAGATTTGATACCCAGGTTGAGTGCTTGATTGAAAATATTATTTTGGAATCTAAAAGTTTTTGTAATTCATCTACCATTAGAGGCTCAATCCTTGTATTTACTAGTCTCTATTTCTATCTGATGGGCTTAGACCCTTCAGTCAGTTATATTGTGTGCTGAATAATGTCTCTATTGTATCTATAAAGGTCTCATAGCTCCAAGCTATGACTCTATCATATTTTTGGCACAATTTGATTACTCTTTCCTTCTCTTCTTGAGTTGCAGAAGTCGCAATTTTTAGTCTTCTCCCATCACTCACCTCTATTTTAGAATAGTCTGCTTTATCTACCTGGAACTTTTTCTTTTCCAGGCTTACATCCTCTAGGTCAAACAAGTTTTCTAAGGTGATCAACCCCTTGGGGAGCTTATTAGTCCTCAATTGTATGTTCTGATCACCATATGCCTCTTCAATGTTGGTTTGCAATTGATCAGTAAACTCATCTGATTATTGTAAGAATGAAACTACTTGAGCATCATTTTTGAATACTTGCCAATTCTCATCATTGTCTGGAATGGTTGGCCTCACTATAACTTTTACTGACTCATTGTTAATCAATAGGCCAATTGCTAGGTTAAACTATGAGCCAATCTGGGCCATCCTATCATCCTAAGAGTTTTGACTTCTAAGGATTATCTCAATATTGAAAGCTTTAAAATCTTTTATTAGATCCCAAATCCTATGCCTATAGGATCTCATTCTCACATTTTTGGCTGTTGCCTTTTCTCTAATCTGCTTTACTACTAATTCTAAATCTCTTTTTACTTTTAGGCCTTTTATTCCCTTTTTCTTGGCTAATAGGAGTCCATGTACTAAAGATTCATACTCAGCATCATTATTAGTGCAAGCAAATTGGAATCGGATAGCCCTTAAAATTTAATCACCATTTGGAGTAGTAAGACAAATTCCTGCTCCAGCACCATGTTTACTTCTAGCCCTATCAAAATTCAAAGTCCAAATCTCTGAATCTTGAGTAGAAGGTGCCTCTTCCCTTATAACATTTGGGATTGCTTGGTCCTCATCAAAAATTATGTATGTTCCCAAACTAGTGGAGTCATAGTTCCCATATGGGTCACTATGCATCATAGCCAACAACTGGTTGTTTTCTTCTTCTTGATCATCCTCAGTCCAGTCACCTAGCTCTTCAACAAAGATCCTTTCTTCCTTATTTAACATATCATGATCTGCCTCTAACCTTGTTGTTGGCTCATTGGTGATATGCTCTTTGGATAGTGGTTCAAATAGAATTTTCATCTTCGAACCGTATCCGGTTCTCAGAATGAGGTGAGACTAGTCAAGAGACATATATCCTCTTATTTTTGCTATAAAGTCTCTAGATAAACATAAACTAAAAATAGGAGGTATATCTATGACTAATACATCTTGGTTGACAATTATGTTGGGACATGTGTATAATTTCAATGGGAGTTGTTTGATTCTCCTACGGTTTGTACTATTTTGCCATCTAGCTACATAACTCCTTTTGCAAGGGGTTCATATTTTATTTTCAAAGCATTAGCTATTTGTTTGGGCATCACAGTTGTACTTGATCCTAAATTTATCAATGCATTATGCAAGAGTTTCTTTCCAACTATTAGAGTCAAATAGAAAGGCTCTGGTTTGGATTTACTTACTTGCACCACATCATTCACAAAGGCTATTGTCTAATGAGGAATTATATCTTTGAGCTTTTCTTTTCTAGCAGGTCCTTCCTTGGTGACCATACATTTGGGTACTACTTAGCCTTGCAGAGCTTCTTGTAGCAGTGTCTTCTATTCAGGAATAGCCAATATGTTCCATATTGATACTTGGGCTAGAGTCTTCTTTAATTGATCCACTACATTGATCGGTCCCAAATACTAGGTTTTTTTAGACATAAGGATACCTCATTTTTTCCTAAATCTAGGTAGGAATCTCTTGGTCTTTTATCTTCTGAGGCACTTCTTGTCTAATAGAAGTGTTTCTTTACCCTTGAGATGGAGGATTATTCTTGACTTGACCACTTACAATCTTGGGCTACTCCACCATTCTCCTCTTTGATCTGGTGTAATAATCAGATTGCACCACTGGTCTTTGGGAGGTAGATGCTTCATTCAAGAAAATTGCTTCTTCATCTTCAACACATGAGAACAAAGCATGTTCTAGGGCTATTTCTTCCTCTTGTGGCAAGGACATTCCTTGCATCTGAGCCATTAGAACTAAATTCTACATATCGGGAGACTAGTAGGCTTGATTGTTATTGGTATTGGCAAACTGACCATCCATTCTTCTCTACTCAGCCACCCTTTATTGTAGATTACCCCTAGGATAATCTCTATGTGTATGAGCATTGTTTTAAGGGAAACACCAAGCATTAGTATCATCCACATAATTATTCTGACCTGGAACCATCTCCCTATTTGAGTTGGGAGGAATGGTCTGAGTGTGTGGGAACTGCAACTAATTGATTTGCTAGCTGATGGTTAGTTTGTTTTGGAGGACCCTAATATTGGTTTGTTGGGACAAAAACCTATTTCCTTGATAGCCTTGATAAGGGGGCTTAGGGAAAGTATTCTAATGCTTCTTTATATTAATCAACTCATTGGAAAATGTCCTTAGGATATTCTTGATATCATCCATCTCAGATGACTGATCAGGGATAGGTTCTTTTATAGATGATGGAGGGTACGTGCACATGGACATAGGTGGGCTTACAGATTTAAAAAATTATTGAAGTAAGGGCAAGGAAATCTCTGGGAACATAGGCATGGGAGGCCTTGGAGGTAACTTTCTAGCATCTATTAAATGATTTTCAGCTTTGACTGCATAGTCATAAGCCCCTGGCAAAGTGTGTCCTAGTGACTGAATCATAACAGATATATCTAAATTCAAATCCTTGAGATAAAACACTATGGCCATACTAGGTGGTGGCCTAGCTATAGTAGGGATTCTATCCTAAGTTTTTTGAAATCTGGTGTTGAAGTCAGTCATGTCCTCCTATGGTCCCCTTTGAATGGTGATTAACTGTTATAACAAAGATGACTTATCACCCTTCTCTACAAATATTTCAAAGAACAGATCTCCAAGCTGGTCCCATGTAGATATGGTTTTTGGGGTCAAAGACTAATACCATTCTAAAGCCTTCCCTTTAAAAGAAGTTGTTAATAACCTTATGGCCACATTTTACTATGTGATAACATGTATGGCATAGACATCTGATACATCTTGAAGATGTTCCGTAGGCATTTTTGAGTCTTGCCCACTGAATTTGGGTAGAGATTTTAGAGCATTTACTTGGGAAGGATCCCAAATGGCTGGTGGTGTTGGGAAGATTAAGGGACTACCAGTGTTCCAACTTGCATAATTTCTTGGGGGTACAGGAGCTCCCATATTTAGTATTGGTGTAAATTGGTTAGCTCTTCTCCTTGGACTTGTTACTAGAGGTGGCAAAAGAATACCTGGATTTGCAATAGATTATGATTTGGTGACTGGTCCACAGCTCTGACTTCTCATAGCTCTCTAGTTCATACGGTCTTGAAAGAAACTTCAAGACTTGTCCCACCGGGCGTGCCAAAAATTGTTGATGCTTAAAATTGTGCTTGATTCTAATCAACAACAATGGGAAGTTTCAAGTTATGGGATATTGTGGCTTGAAATAACCTCCAAATTTTAGAGAAGTTGGTCTCTTCTTTTGTACCAAGTGTGGGGGAAAGAGGATAGGAAATTAAACAGAAACACAAATGTAGGAAATGAAACCTAACTATGGCGATGCACCTGAGTGTAATTTTATCTTAATCCTAAGCACAGTGAGACTATATGTAGGATTCATTTACATTTAAGAGCAAACAAGTGCATCATCAATGTAAAAGATTGAAATAATAGAAACATAGGCTCATAACAGAGGCTTCTTTTGCTGAGATACATAAAATGTCAACAAGGGCATAGTGTTCAATCTTCTTGTAAGAATCTTCCAATCACATAAAAGGCACAGAAACACATACAGTTATGTAGAACTTCCAACTCAAGAAAATGAGACAAAAGCAAATGACATTCCTAATCACAACTCTAGAAAATCTACAATCTAGACTACTTTTGCAAATGACACAGATAATATCAACCAAGGCATAGTGTTCAATCTTCTTAATTCTTTCAGCGACATAAGAGGCACAGAAACATGCACAGTTACATCAACTTTCCAACTCAAGAAAATGATATAAAAGAAAATTATATTACTTAGTTATGAGCTCAAGAAAGTCTAAACTATTCCCCCTCCTCCTTTTTACATCTTGTCTTCTCCTTTTATAGCCTCGGATCTTATAGACAAAATAGTGTGGCATTCAGTGCATTCAATGCCTTAAATGTATCTTGGTCTTATCAAGAAGGGCCATGCTAGAGTAGGGTGGTTGCCTTAACTATGGCATGTCAATTCATGTCTAGTACCTCCTTCCACACCTAAATTTCCTCATTCCATCACTTGCGTAGCCACACGACTATCCATTCTGACTCCTCTTATAGGGGACAAATGGACGGCCCTTTTAATGTTTATAGGTCCCAAAAATCTACCCAGTGAACTATTTCATCTACCAGAAAAAACTCCCACTGAGTTTTCCTCCATCTCACTTTGCTGTAATAGATACATGGAACACTCTATTCTATTGAAGCAGAAGAGGACACTTAGTCAATTTCTTAAAATTCTCCTTATTACTTAGAAAGCACCAGAGAATGACACCTGGTGCTTTTTGCCTGATTTATTGAAGACATGCGGCATTTTCTACTTTCTCTATATCCTACTCAAGAATGCCCCACCTTTGACACATGTCACAGTTTGCTTCTTTGATACTTAGCAGTTTTAACAAAATAATACTCACCGCATTCCTTGCTCGAGCAACTTTTAAAAAAGGGATGGATGCACGTGGTAGTCTTCGCATGTTGACACTTGGCACTTCCAAAGACCTTTGAAATAACACTCAAGACCCACCAAAATTTTTATTTAGTAATTAAGGTTGAAGATAATCTCTCAAAAGTTGACACGTGGTAGCCTCGGTTGTTCTTGGGAAGATACGTGGCATCTTCTGCTTCTTTTGAGAATGGAGTAGAAAGGGTCTCAAATAGTGACACTTTCTAGCCTCCACTGCTCTTTAGTACTTAAACAAAATGAAACGACACCTTTCTACCTTTTGAAAAGGTACTTAACCCCTTTGGTTTTTGGGACACTCCCTTGAACTGCCCAATGAACCAAAATGGTTAACTGGTTCAAAACTGCGCACCATTTACATGTTAATCAAGGTATTAAACCAAAATGTTAAACCAAGGCATTGAACCCAGGCATTGAATTGACTCTCTCAGATTCTAACATGTGGTGACTTCTACTTTCCTTCAAAAAAGTAGTCTAAGGCCTTCCACGACTGCCACCTAGCACTTTTTGCTTGATCCAGCTGCTTAGCTTGTTAAAAAACCTTTGCTAAAAAATAGAATGAAATGTGGTTGTTGATATGAGACTCAGATTCTGACACATGGTGCATTCTGCTTAGCTGCTATTAGATATGTGGCACATTCCACGTCCCTCTTGAAAGTTATGAAAAGTGTCTCAGACGATGCCAATTGGTCGGCTCTGTGCTTCAAAAAGTGACACTTGGCAGCTTTTGCTTGAATTCAACACTTAGGCAAAAATTAAATGAAGGAAACAAAAGGGGAAAAGAGAACCCATGCTCAGACCATGGCACTTGGCAGCATCCACCGCACTTTAATACTTCGATGAAAAATGAATCAAAAGAAACAAACCCACGCTCTGTTTCAAAACTTTTACCACCATGACCAAGGTATGCAGGAACAAAACTGTAGTGCACGACTAAGAATTTGAGTGCAACGTAGAGTAAAAATTTACTCTATAGGTACTTATCTAGAATCCATGGAAAGGCATCATCTGTATGTTGTGTTTATCCTTATATAAAGCTCATTCAGCATAGCTAGTGGCATGATATTAAGATTCACTAGAGTCAAACATGCAATTATGGATAATTAATCCATTAATTAATAGGGTGGTATAGAATGGGTCAACATCCATCTAACTCTCTACCAATGTTATCCTAAATATACCTCAATGTGATGCTTAGGAAATTCTAAGGTGTTTTCACTTTCCATAGGGAAAATGAGAGAAAGCTCAGCTTTAACAATTTCATTGGTAGTGACTTTCTAAGTAAATTCTAAATACTCAAAAGCTCTTCTCCTATGCTCTAAAATTCTAAGTATCTCCATAAATGATAATGTGACCTTCAATTAACTCAAAACATGGGCCATGTTACTAATATTATATTTGGGTAGAGGAGTGTTAGTAGGTAAGCTTGTAACATTCTCATTCGGGATAAACTCTTTAAGAGTTAGGGGAATAGAAGTAGGAAAAGTAGCATTCTTAACTTCAGTTTTCAAGGGAGGCTTCATGGGTTCATTTTCTTGGGAATACTAGATAATAGGGGGGTTATATTCTTGGCCCGGGTACCTCTTGGCTTGACATTATAAGGTGAAAAACTAGTCTTGGTGGATTTTTGGACCCCTTTATCTCCTTTGGTCTCTTTCTCTCTAGTTTCTACTTTAGGAGTAGTGGATTATTTATCCTTAAGAGGAATATTATGATATTTACTTCTCAAATTATACTCCTTTTCTTAGGTAATTACTATGTGGAAAATCAATTATTGATCCTCGATTGATGGAGGGGAGTATCCATATTTTTATTTCATCATTGATCTTAGAAACTCAAAATCATGAATAGGCAATTCATATTCATGCATCATGTTTACTTCATAGATGAAGTACGGGGTTGGGACCCTCACCTTTTCACATGGTCTCTAAAATGCTTGAGTAGTAATAGCACCCGTTATCTCTATAGATGGAGAGGCAACCATCACATCTGTTTCACTAAGTTGGAAATTAAAACATTCATAAGCTAATGCACTTTTACAATCAGGAATAATTAGGGAACTCAAAGCTTCCTCTTTGAAGGTGCAACTCTCCATTTCTTAGAAGTCAATAATATAGATATCAACTTTGTCAAAAGATGTTTCAAATCCCTCTATATCTTGGCCATCATCACCAATTGTGCTACATGGGGGATGAGGGAGGAAGCACTTATCACACCAATCAATATCACAATATATTGTATTGATCTATATAACTAAAGGGTCTCATACTTCCCTTCCACCTCCCCAATTCTAGTTTCTTTCATATTTATCATCCCTTGCTAGTCTCTTTCCCTTGTCATTATTCTTATCTTAGAATGGTGGCCTACCTTGACACTGATCTTGGGGATGATTCCTTTCCTCTCTCTTGTGATCTCTCATATCATCATGGTTAGAAGGACCCTGAGATAGCCCCTTTTCTATTCTAGCTAACTTTTAAGAGATCTCTTTCACAATAGTGGCTAAAGTCTTCATATCTTTCTCTAGGTCTACACTCTTATGGGAGTCTTGAGGCTTTTTAGGATTCACTAGCTTAACATCGGCCCTCTTGTTTAAAGGCTTACTCATAGCTTTGATGTTATTTTATATTTGGATAGCCAATCTGAAATCCATCCTTAGATTTATGGGATCCTTATCTTTGATATAATAGGCTGATTTATTATCAAATGCATCACAATACTTAATCAAATAAGCAGAACCATTGGGTCTGATGTTTTTCAGTAGACTTCTCAACACCTTACTAAATCTAGAATTGAAATCCTTCACACACTCATTAGGATTCTTCTTGAGGCTCTCAAACTTATCAAGAAAGAAGATAATGATAATGATATCACCATAGTACATCTTAAATGCATCAATAATATATTTCCATGTGTCTATGGATCCATCAATGAGGGATTTGAACCACTCCTGAGCCTCATCTTCAAGTGTGTTCACAAAGAGTTTTATACACACATCTTTTACATCTATTTCATAATCTTTAATGACATTTAAGAATGCATTCAAATTTTGTTCCCCATATATTGCATTATTCCCTTAAAACTTAGGTAATACATTTATAATATTTATAGGAACTTCATTGGGGAAACTAGGCATACCATTAAAGTTGATAGGTTTAAACCTTGGGATCACAAACAATCTATGTCTATAAACCAAATCTTGATCTTCTTCTCCATCATTGTCATTGTCTACATTAAACATCCTCCTTCTCAGGTCACATTCTCCCATCTCTAAATCTGAAGATGAAGCTAAACTAGGGGATGGTTGAGAATGAATACTATGTGGAAGACTCAAACAAGGAGAAATAGAATGAAGCCTTAATGACCTAGCAAGAAGAGAAAGACTTCTTTACAGAGAAGGAGCCTAACTTAAAGGGAGATCAGATTTATCTAAGGCACTTTGGTATCCTTAAACCAAGGGGATGTTAGAGAAAAGGGGGTAAATATAGTGGGGGATAAACTGATCAGGTCTTACTCAATGGCCTAAGCTTTGGCCTATAATATGCTTCCACACTTGTCTCTTTTTGGACAAAACTTTTAACTCAAGGACAAGATCTTTTGATGGATTCTTCTGAAAGGAAGACCTAGTACCCTCTAGATTTTTAGATCTAAAAAAACTCTTCAAAATAGAGAATATTATTTATATAGTAAGCATCAATTTTTAAACCTTTATATAATGGATTCTCCACTAGAATTAAGACTTATAGACCATAAAAACAAAACCACATATAACAACTGATAGAATACCAACTCTCAAATGCTAAAAACAACTTCAATAAGTTAAATAATTTTTCATAGCATGGGGGTGAACATTGCTAGTGGAGTCACCAAGAAAGTTCGCAAGGATGTCAATAAAATAAATATAAACAACTTGATGTAGTAATGGTAGATAATGAAATAAATAGAACACTTATAGCTCTCTGTAAGTATTCCTAGTAATTTGGGTAACAAGTGATCTCCCCAACAATAGTGCTAGAAATATGATGGTTCCCAATTATACACCTCTACCACATGGCCTTGCACACCTAAAGAGAGTGGTAAGTAAAGATGGAAAACTTGATTAAAGTGTCATTATAGTCAAGGATGGGTTTGACATCATGACTAGACCAAAATTTAGAAAAGGACTAGGAGGTACCTACAAAGGGTATGGTCAGTTCCCTACTATTTTTGGATCTACATGAACCAAGGTGAGAGGACCTAAGGGGTAGATTCACTCACATGAGGGTATTTTATGATTCAATCTTCATGGGGATTGTTAACATGAAAAAATACAAATCTGACTGTAACATAACCAAGATTTCTCAAGCCACCCAATAAGGGTTGTCATATATAATGAGTAAATGTTCTAGGTCAAATAGAAGCTACTAAAGATAGATATGGATATAATTACAACTTC
The DNA here is from genome assembly GCA_037957365.1 of Torreya grandis. Taxonomy (NCBI): domain Eukaryota; kingdom Viridiplantae; phylum Streptophyta; class Pinopsida; order Cupressales; family Taxaceae; genus Torreya; species Torreya grandis. The sequence goes on along the minus strand of JARHVA010000023.1, from coordinate 3,238,988 downwards.
TATTCTACAAAATCTTCAACAATAAAGGGCTAAATATGAGATTGCAATGTTGATCTTTAATGCACAAAATGTAAGCACATGTTAAGTACATAATGTTTATGTGATCGTAGTCAAAAAACACTTCGATTATGCAGAGATGTGTTATACGTAGGGTAGAATAGGGTAGGACAAAAACTATCAGCTAATATAGATTAAAAGTGGAGGGTTGACACATGAGCATAAATAAGTTCAATTAAATTTCCATATCATCTCTACCAATAAATGTAGCACTAAATTTGAACAAATGAAAGTAAAATTATGCATAAATGAGATCCTTCTAGAAAACCTCTTAATTGAATCTGCAAGCCCAAGACTACCCTTAAAAAGGTGGCAATGCCATGTTTTCAAATCTCAAGATAGAAAGGACTTTATAATCTAGATATACTCTCTAAATGACCACCATAAATATGAATACATTAAATCACCAATCATCTAAGCATGTAAAACATGGCATTGTAATTTAACAATAGAAAGAGAATGGAAACCACTAAAATTTTTCATTTATCAATTAAACTAAAAATTTATATAATGTGTAGTTGACAACATAACAAATGTACACTATAAAAGAAAATCTTGTAACAAGGGAGACATGTGTGATGCTCTCAAATATTTCTAATGATTTTATAATTGAAACCAATTTGGCAACAAGAATATTACATAGTGAGAACTCTTTAAGGCTATAGATCTTGACTCAAAATTTTAACTAAAATTTGTAAAGGGACACACCCCCTTTACTTATATAATTAAGTGAAGCCTAGCATATTCCTAAAGATTCTCTAGCTGGAAGATTCATTCATGGCCTTGGAGTCTTTTGGACCTTGTATCAAACATGATTCCTTGGATTATGCACGTGCTCCTATGATGATAGCAAAATTGATCCTCCACCTTGACATAATATTTTTAGTTATCGACGTAGAGACATATCCTACAAGAGACAAAATGAACCTTTGTTATCTTTCATAGAAAACAAAACATCCATCTTTTGTGTACATGATTACAAAACTACCTTGAAAAGGATGTGCCACTAATGGGTGGAGTACAATGGTTTCCCAACAAGAAACAAGAAAATAAAATGGAAGAGAAATGAAAAGGAAAGTGAAGAGAAAGGGAAGGTGGCACTAGTTTGGAAGAAACCTAAAAAATTTAGTCAAGCACTAGAATTGATCTGAAAGATGGAATCTTTTTCCAATCTATTTTTGTACTTGATATATTCATCGAGCATGGGGTGAGATTTCTATGGTCTAGGCTTGCTTGGTATTTGAATTTGACTTTGTATTCTTCAAGCCAAGTAGTAGTTCACTAAGGAATGGTTTGCTTTCATCCAACAAGTTCTGTAATTTGATGACAGGATTTCTCAAGTGACACCAATTGCTTTATCTTGTGGATATTGAAATATTCTTGTGGTACATCAATGAAGTTATTTAAAGTAGCACACACTACCTCCTCCCCTAAATTAGTTATGCTATCAAGGCTCACCATTTTCCTTAGTGTGGTGTCTATTTCCTTTGTCACAATCTTAAGAGACTATTTTTCTCCTTTTATATCGAAGAGACCATCCTTGAGCATCATTAGACAATGTTTGATCGCTATTTAATATTCCTTTGGCTTATTTTGATCATTTGGAGCAATGATCTTTTCCATGATCAAAGTATCCATGCTCATCCCATAGATTTCCTCTACCTTTCATTGAGCTTCCTCTCATTTCTTATTTTTTTCCTTGTAGAAAAACATTTGTGCATCACATTCTCTTTTATTTTCCACTATGTTATTAAGGCATTTGAATGCTAAGTGCATTATTTCTTCGGCCCTGGCACCCAAGTTTTGTTTCCAGTCCACAATTGTTCATCTTTTGGTATTAATGTCATCAATCCAATGGGAGTTAAATGATTCAAGGGTGAGGTGGAGATAATTTAAAGCTTTTCTAGTAATTAGAGTCACTACTTTAGGCTCACTTAGAAAATTTTGAAAGTACTAGATCATAGCTTGATTCTCTACTTTCAATTCTTCCATGGTGGCTTTGTCCTTGTCCATATTGTGTGCCACCATGTTATCCAAGACTTTTGAGATATGTTTTAGCTCATTCTATGATGGGTCCCCTATATTGTAGCTATATATTGTGTAAATTTTGAGGGGAGCATCCTTTTTAAATGCATCAAGTGGAAGGATAGTTATCTCAACATTCTTTTCTCCTAAGGTGGTGAAGGTGGTTTTAGAATGTGTTTTGGCCTTTTTAGGGGGCTTGGCCTTATGCGCCTAGGTGATATTAATTACATTGATCTCCCCTATTTTTCTCATAATGTCTCTTTTTTCTTTTACCTACTCTTCAATCCAAAGAAGGGGCCTGGTCTAAAATCCCATCAAAGTTGTAGACATTATTTATGGCCTTGAGATAGTGAAGGGTGGTGTTAATGATGTGATAGATTTAGGGAACACCATAGAATTGGGTTGTGGGATCAATACAAAATTATCAATGTCTTCATCACTCTCCTTATCCTTTCCACCCTTATCTTCTCCATGCTTATTTTCCAATCCTAGCTTTATCTACTCCAAAAAATCAAACTCTAACCCAGGTTGATGAGATTCACTAAGCAACTTCTCAATTAAACTTACCTATTCAATTGTCTAGCTAAAAGGTTGCACAGCCACTTCACCTTATTTATTCACCTATACTTTATTCATGGTCAAGGATATGGTGATATCCTTGTTGCCTTTAGGTAACTCTTCACCAATCATGACCTCAGGAACTTTATTATGAATTGGGTCATGGACCCTGATGTGAGGGAGGAACTTCATGGAACTTTAATTGAAGTGAATTATCTTTAGGTGCCCTCCTCAACATCTTTATTGAAATCATCTAATTATTTATCTACTATTGTAGGGGTGGGGGTACCTATTTATAGGCTTACTCCCCCACCTTCCTCCACACTCACCTTCTCTTCCAGTGCTACACCTGACACCTCTAGAAGGGAAAGAATGCCTTGTGGTACATCTGGAGCCTTTTGTAAGCCTTCATGCTCAGCTACCACCTCAAAAATGGTGGTGCTTTGAATACTCTATTCAAGCTCTTATTTGGTTTTATCATCAAACTTATTGAATTATTTAATTCCACCCTAATCACCTTGGCCTGGTGGTTGAGTTATGACATTATCTACAAAGGTCTATGTATCTAATGAAATGTTTTCCTTCTCTTGAGGGGACTGAGCTTGCATGGCTACCTCAACACTGACATGTACAACATCATAAAAATACAAAGGTCCATATTAGATTAGGACATCTCCCTCATTACCTTTTCTCTCTACCATTGAGGGTCCCTTCTCTGCAAGTAAGTCCATTGTCAAGACCTTTATTGGGGTCTGGGGCCTTTCCCTATGATTTCTCTGCCTAGTCTTCACTTGGAGAGCTATGAAGGCACAATGTTTATTCATTAATTTATTAATGGTTATATCCTCATCTAAATCCTCATCCTTACTCATATCCCTTATCCTTTGGGAATATGAACCCTAGGCATCCTTCCTCTTCATAGGGACCTCTTTGGATAGTAGTTCTTTGAATGCAACCTCTTTCTTCATAAGTGGTCCACTTAGAGGTTGCATCACTTTATTGAAATTATTTTGATTTGGATTCTCCCCTTGATCCTCACCTCTTATTTTTCTTGAATATGTTATTGGGGGAGGGGTAGTTGTTGCTTGTTGCATAGGTGGAGCAGGTAGAACTATATCTGGGTTGGCCATAGGGATGGCCACTAGAATGGCTAGCACTATTGGGGCTCCCTCTCCTAAAATGGATATGGGGGTGGCACTAGACAATGTAACCTCCCTTGTAAGAATTTTATCCTAATTCTCTACCAATCTTGTTATCTTTGAGAAAGATAATCAAGCCTTGGATTGCATTGTTGTTATTAACTTTACATCAACCGGTTTATTGAAATCAACATCACTAATTTTTTGCTTGCCCTTACCCTTCACTACTAGTTGTGGAACTATAAGATCACTGATGAGGCCACTATTTTTTCTATTTATAGCCTCATCTATACCTAATTATATATATTTTGTTTATATCAATCCCTAGAACTATCCATGACTTATGTAAATGAATGAATGAATTAATGATTATATGTGTGCATTAATATATACATGTTATGTTATACATTAATGATGTTTTTTATTTAATTATATTATACTTGTGTAACCTTATTAAATAGACATTTGAAGGGTAGAATAAGATTGTAGGTATCCTACTTGGTCACAACACTTATAGAGAAACCCACAATAAAAAGGGCATTGTCTCATAGCAACTACCAAGTTTCAAGCTTTCTACCTACAGGTTGCCCATAGCAACCATAGGTTTTCACCTATAGGTTAGTCATAGAAACTTTAATATTACACCTACAAGAGCCTATAGCCACTACATAGAACAAACCATTGATGTGATAATAAGTAATTGGATTTTAAGGACACATCTAGTTGTCTTAGAAAATAAAGTAAATGATTGAAGAGGGTCCTCCATAAAAGTTATACAAACCACTCACATGAAAAAAAACTTGGATGGAAATGTAAAGTAGAGAAAGAATCAAAATAACAAAGCTTCATATATTTATACAGACCCCTCACATGAAAGAAAACTTGGATGGCAATAGAAAGTAGAGAAAGAATCAAAATAACAAACTTACATATATTGTCTTTTACCTAGTCAAGCCTAAAAATAAGTAACTTTAAGTTACTAACCACCTAAAGGTTGATTAGATTAGTTGCAAATTATTTTTACGTTTCTTAGTTTTTTATTTTTGGTTTGAGATAATAAACTACCTTATGTATTTAATGTTAGAACCTAGATTAGATTGGGGGGGATCGAATTGTAGAAAATAATTGCATTTTGATTTCTAGAATATTGTAATCTACTGTAGCAATCTTTAATTTCTATAGATTTGAGTAATAAAAAGGTTGATCCTATAAGAAGGTTTTACAAGTCTCTTGAAGAAGGATTGGAACTTAGTTCTGAATGAGGATGGCCCCCTCAGAAGGAGTTGTAGTGAAGATCCTGACCCTTCTTAAATTAAAGTGTGTTGTGTGAATTGATTTCATTACTAGTTTGATTATATGAAGTGTGATGCATGTGTGACTCATAAGTGTGAACAATTGTTTCATTTTATTGTAATAATTTTCTTGTATATCTATATGGTGAAATTAGTATAATTTCATTATACTACAACCAGCAATTAAATTAGTCTATTAATCAATAATGCATATATAGTGATATCATCCTTGAAAAGCCTACATACTTTGAGTTGAAAATTAATGTTAAGCATATTTAAAAATCTAGTATTAATTTGGTAATAAGTCTGACTGACATTTTGGAACCATTGCCAAGGAGGTTGTCAATTATTGGTCTCTAGATTAATTTTATTACTTTCATTTTTTGCTTCCTAAATTAATATTACTACTTTTATTTCTTGCTTTCTGGAGTAACTTTCTTGATTTCATTAGATAAATTTACTCATTTTTAGCATAACTTTCCTTCTTTCATTTCATACTTTCATTAGATAACTCTACTACTTTCTAGAGTAACTTTTTTGCTTTCTACTTTTTAGAGATAAAATTTCAATTCATGTTGTTTTGATTTCTACATTCCTTTTTTTTTTTTTTTTTTTGCATTTTTTTTTTGCTCATTTTTAAACAACCCCTAAAACAAAAAAAAAAAAAACTAACCTGATGTAGGAAGGGATAGGACAACTAAAGGAATGTCTCAATGTTTATGTAGAGAGAGAGCTAATCCTGAGAGATTCTTGCCAAATAAGCCACAAGTTGCTACCAAAAAATAACCACAAGTACCTATAGCAACAAAAAATCTTTATGGAAGATATAACATAAGCCATAGGGCTCTTAAAGAAGGGAAAACTACAAATCAAAGGAGTCAGCTTACAGAAGAAGTACTACTGGCTTTGAAAAAGGAAACAAAAGTGGAAGAAGCATTAACTAAGTTAGTAAGAAGAAATGAAGGGGAATAACTACATGAACCAAAGAATCTATAAATTAACATCAAAACAACATTCCAACAAGGCTTTCTTAAAAAAATCAAACAAATATTAGGAGAGTCTTCAGGCTTTTCATCCAGTAAAAAGACTGTGGATTAGTACATAAATGTTTACTATCATGCTGACCAAGGGACTGATACAGAGTTTGATGACATAATCTTGAGTAACTTTGGTATCCATATCACAAGAAAAGCCTCATGAATAGAGGATAATTTTTAGAAGAAAATAGGGATCCAGACATAGTTACTTTTGAATTTCCTATTCCAAATGTAATAAACATAACATAAATGAAAAATATTCTACCTTCAGCCTTACCCAATTTTAGAGGCATGTTATCAGAAGACCTAGACATATTTTTATTCAAATTTGATATATTTTGTATAATCTATGACTATACATAGGATACATAGAAATTTAAACTTTTTCTTGCCACCCTCAAAGACTCAACACTTCATTGGTTCATGGGACTGGGTAGTAATTCAGTCCACAATTGGGAAGACTTGAAAAAGAATTTTTTGGCTAAGTACCAGGAGTATGGATGAGGAAGAAATTATAGAAGAAATGACATATTTAGGATGACTCAAGAAGAGGATGAATCCTTGGAAGACTATATTGAACGATTCATGTTTAGTGTACAATAATTCAAACAAAGTGCACTAGGAGAAGAGCATCTAAAACTCATCTTCCTGAAAGGAGTCAGAGAATATTGTCTATAAGTTTTATACCTAATAAGTGGGGGATATATCTCCAAAATTAAATTCAAAAACATCAAATATTTGATCAAAAATTATTCCATATCTATCATAAATAAAGTCTGGGACAACAAGCTTCTACTTGCAACCATAAGTGGCTTATCAAAATCTAAAGTTAGTAACCTATTATAAGACATGAAACAAGATATCATTATTCACTTGGACACTCAAATGGATAGCCTACACATAAGGAAAAATCTAAGTATCCTTGGATCAATCTTTGACCATCTATTATCTAGATTGTAAGAAGAAGATAAATTGTAGGTGTCACGAGATTCAAGCTAAAGTAGCTAACATCATAGCTAAAGAACTAGAAATAGTAGAGATTCACACTATAGGAGGAGATGGGGACCAAGTTTTTTATGTTTCAAAAATAAATCCATGGGTTTAACTACCATCTTATCCAAGTATGAGACAAAATCCACCTTTTACAATTTCTACCCTTTTTAATTCACAATTTGCAAATACTACTCCCAATTAAACTAGTCCATGGATGAACATCCCACCTCCTAATCCCAAATGGTATCCACCTTAGATAAGCCTCCCCTCCACCTCCTAGAAACCTTCATAAAATATATCCCCACCTTAGATATAAGCTTGGCAGCCACCATAAGGCCCACCCCTCGTAAACCAGTGGCAATAGCCCTGTGGACCCAATCAGCCCTAGGGAAACTATTAGGGAGGATTCCCTCCACAACAGCAATAATAACCTCCTACTCTTATACCCAATACATAAGTTTCACCCAAGCCTAATTATCTCCTTGGCCAAATAATACAAAATCTTGTAAATAATTTGGTGCAACCAATCTTTAGTATTGAACCTATTCAGTACCTGACTTAAATGATGAACATCAATAAAATTCACCTACATTCAAAAAGAGTTATACCACCCCCAACCCCACCTATAATAATGGAGATAGCTTAGGAAACTCTAGAAGATTATGCTAACCCACCTTCACCATCATAATAATTTTCTAAACTAGTAAATAAATCCATTGATGAATTAGCCCCACCATTTCTAGAATGTCTTAGCCTTTAGTGCAACACAACTAAGCCTAAATTTGACTTCATAGGGTAGCTCAAGAATCTCTATGTTAAAATTTCTCTCTTCTAGGCCATAAAATATGTGCCCATATATTTTAAATTTGTAAGATACCTATGTATATATAAACTTGGAAGGAAAAAAAGGATCCCAATATAGTGCATATGATTGGCCAACTTGTAGACATTATGCTAAGAAACACCCTACTAAAGAAATATTTAGATCTAGGATGCCTAGTAGTAACAGTCCAAATCCATGACCAATAGATGAACACATTAATATACTTAAGGGATATAATAAATGTAATGACAATTAAAACCATGAAAAAATTACAACTGAATAATATGCATCCCACATCTCCAATGTTGCAAATGGTTGATAGGTCTACAGTCATACTAGGAGTCATTGAAGATCTTGTCATTACTATAGATTCTTGAAAGCATCTTGAAAATTTTATTATGTTTTAACCAAATTATAATTTGTGTGGATACCCTCTCATATTAGGATGACCTTGGCTTAGCTCTAGATTAGGTAACATGTTGATATCCAATGGCAACCACACTGAGAAGTTGGTTCTCTATCCTCTAGCACATCCATCCTTGGAACCAGAGCATGCATTATGGAATAAATAATATGAGGTAGATCAACCTCCCTTGATTCTTATATTCACCATAGACCATGCATGCACCTTGACTAATCAAGAGGAAGATATAATTCTCTCAAATATTATCTATAATAATTACCAAACTAATCCTAAATATCTCAACAACCTGTAATACACAAAGTACCCATTCGCCAACCTCTAGGTAGAAGATAAATCTACTACATCCATACAAGAAACATTCCATCATCTATTATTTCATATTTGTATCTAAACTAGATCCATCAGTAATTTAGAATTGATGAAAGCACTCACAAAACAAATTGAAATTTTTCTAAGAAAAACATTGATTATTAATAGTAAGTTGGAGTCAAATGAGGAAAAGCACCTAGTTAATATGTTGCATGCAAACCAAAATGATTTTTCATGGGATTATGAAGATATGTAAGGAATTAAACCACAAACATGCATACATCACATTTATATAAAATAGGAGGACCAAATAATCCGACAACCACAATGTAGGATGAATCTAGCTCTTAAAGAAATAGTCAAAGTAGAACTATAGAAACTCCCCACTACTAGATTTATATATCCCATCTTATAAAGTGAATGGGTTTCACCATTGGTAAATTTACCAAATAAAAATATAGAGTGGAATGTTTACATATATTATAGGTAACTTAATACAACAACTAGAAAGGATCATTTTCCTCTATCATTCATTGATCAAGTACTGGACACACTAGTAGGGAAAAAATATTTTGCTTTTTTGGATAACTTTAGTAGTTACAACTAGATTATAATTTCTCTTTAAGAATAAGAGAAGACCACCTTCACTTGTCCCTAGGTTACTTATGCTTATGATGTTTTACCTTTTGGGTTTGATTTGTGTAATGCTCTTATAACATTCCAGAGGATTATCCTAAGTATCTTTTCAGATCTAGCTAATAAATGTGTAGAAATCTACATTGATGAATTCACTATCTACGGAGAAAATTTTGATGAGTGCCTAAAGAAATTGAATAAAGTACTAATTTTTTTTTAAGAGAACCATTTATCTTTAAGCCACAAGACATGCTACATGCTAATGACAGAAGGCATTATCCTAGGCCACCATGTATCTAATGAAGGAATTAATGTCGACCCTAAAAATATCAACATAATAAAAAAAAAAATCTTGTACTTCAAAAATAGAAGGATGTCAATTATTTTCTAGGAAATTTTTGTTACTACAAAATATTTATCAATAATTTTAGCAAAGTAGTAGCACCATTATTTACTCTCATGACTAAAGATGTTGAATTCATATAGACTCCTTCTTGTGATGTAGCCTTCAAGAAATTAAAAGAATTATTGACCACTTCCCCAGTTTTGTGTGGTCCTAATTATAATATTCCCTTCCATATTCACATATACACTTTAGATACTATCTTGGGAGTCATGCTAGGCTAAAAATAAGAAACACTCAACTATGTCATATATTTCGTAAGCAAGAACCTACAATCAATAGAATTAAATTACATAGTCACTCAGAAAGAGTTCTTGGTAGTAGTTTATACTATCAAAATTTTACATCACTACATAATATGATACCAAGTCTTTATTTATATAGACCATGCAGCCATTAGGTACTTTATGAACAAACTAGCTATCCTAGGTAGAGTGATAAGATGGTTGCTCTTATTACAAGAATTTGATCTAACTATTATAGATCAACCTAGTAAGGATAACATCATGGCTAAATTCCTATCATGACTACAATCCATTCAAGAGGATACCATCGTAGATGACTCATTCACAAATGAGAACCTATTCTCCTTAACCCTTACCACACCTTGGTATGTTGATATTGCTAACTACCTTGTAATAGGGATAATTTCATAGCACTTCTTCCCTAAGAAAAAAAGAGCTTTGATTCAAAAAAGTGATAGGAGTTCCTAGCCATCTAGATTATTTTTCTATAGTGGGCTTGACTCCATCATCAAAATATGTCTCAAAAAACATGAAGTTCTAGATATCCTCAAATCTTGCCATGATGAACCTTGTGGAGGGAACTTTGTAGCCAAGTGAACAATAGTAAAAATATTGAATATAGGGTATTATTGACCCTCAATCCATCAAGATGAAATAGTGTTTACAAATCATTATGATATATTTCAACGTATGGGGAAACCCACACATTCAGATGAGATGATTTTGTAACCTCAAGTGGTGCTTGAACCATTTAACAAATTAAGCCTAGATTTTATATGACCTTTTGATCCAAAATCAAAAAATAAAGAGTAAATATTTGTATGTATTGATTATGTCATTAAATTGGTGGAAGTAAACACTATTACACATGTTAGGGATGAAAAGGTGGTATCTCTCCTCTATGAATAAATATTCACAAGATATGGTGTGCCATGAGAAATAGTCATTGATCAAGGACCATAATTTATTGTTAGTTTAATTACCACTTTTCTACAATGATATGAGATTATGAATAATAAATAATTTTTGTATCATCTATAGTCTAATAGACAAGTGAAAGTCACCAATAAGGAGTTAAAAAATATTTTGACCAAGACTATTAGTATGTCCCATAAGAATTTGGAAGCTAGACTTCTTGAAGCTGTTTGGGCTTACAGAATCATTTGGAAGACCACTACAAGCTTCACCCCATATAAGTTATTCTATGGGAAGAAACATATGTTGTTAATTAAATTTGAGCATAAGACCTTATGGATAACACTAGAACTTGGGATGGATATATTTGAAGCATAGAAAGAAAGGCTTCTAAAACTTAATGCCTTAGATGAATACAAGTAGTAAGCACTATAAAACATATAACTTATATAACAATAGTGGATTGGATGGTATGAAATGTATATTAAAACTAGGTAATTCAATGTAGGATATTGGGCCCTTCTTTTTGATTCAAAATACAAGGATCACAAGGGAAAATTTTAGACCATATGGCTTGGTCCATTTGAGATTGAGCATGTTCATGATAATAGAGTAGTGAAACTCTAAACCATTGATTTGGTAAGATTGTGTCTACTAATTAATGGTCATAGGCTAAAATTATATAAAAGCCACTCATGTAGTAAAAATTTACCAAGTAGGTATGCAAACAATTACAAAATGGATTGAATGATGTGTTGTATCAGCATGATGTCTCACTAGCCACAAGAAGAAATAGCCAACAAGTAGATGAAGGAGAGGAAGATATTTTAGCCCTCCTCTAGCATGAATATTGAGATCTTCACATAGTCCTTGACCATTCAAACTCATAGCCGACATGGTAAGGACCCATAATAAACATTCTACTGTAGGTAGTAGTTAAAATCCAACAATGAAAACCCTTTTGGGCATTATTGGTAGTTTTTTAGCAGAAAATTAGATTGTTGGTTGTCTATAACTATAAAAAAGGGCCTAAATAGAAAACCATCTTGCTAACTATTTAGGGGTAAAAACCAAAAATGGATAACATGGAATCATTTTGAGTAAAACTAATCATCTTCCTATACCACATCTTTCCTTCTAGTTACTTCTAGCCTTAATCATCAGTAGCTATGGGTTTAACTTGTAGTTGTTATGGGAAAGAAACAACTCTATAAAAATGGGGTTGTAGGTAACCTTGGATTTGTTGAGGGCATCTTTATAATTATTTTAGGCACCCTCACCATTGCTATACACACCTTTTTCAAATGAACGAATTTCTCTAGTTGCTATGAGCTATTATATAGTTGTTATGAGCACCTTAATCACTATTGGGAACAACTTTGTAGTGGATATGGGCTCAATATATAGTTGTTATAAGTACATCCTAAGCCCTATATACACCTCTCTAATAGCTGCAAGTTAATTCCTCACAAACTATGAGCTATGGCTTTGGCTATGGGCTATTGAGAAATTCATGGAAGACACCAGATAAGATAGAGGAGTGAAGTAATATTAGAGAAAAAACTTCAAACAATATTAAGGAATGACCATACCCCTGAATAATAAAGTAAGTGCTACAACAAAGTCATATACTTTAATTCTCTATTTGGAGTGTTGTAAACTAGAATTTTTGGCTCCAAGGATACAAAAAAACCATTCTAAGCTTCAGGTCACTTCATGGAAAATAATTTTACTATGTAATTAAGAGAGATCTAGGATCTATTTTAGAGCATTATTCCCAAGTTTGATAAACCAGTTGATTACCAAATTAAAAGTTCACTAAATAAAGATTCCATCAACAAACATCATCATTCACTAGGAGTAAGATAGAAGAGAAGTAATCCATCATTAGGCTCATGCAGAGGAGATCAAGAGCATAAAATGCCATCACCCTCCCTTCTTTATGTTTATAAAGTATATGACTTAGATAACAAACAAATTTTTGCAATAACCACCTTATGGAATGATGGAAATAGTCTCTCATACCACTACAAGACCACTGCTCCAGTCCTTTGTAGGTCATCTTGATTGCATGTAGGTTGATGAGGGAATAATTTAAGGATAAGATACTATTATCACATAATTACCCAAGGGTAATAATATATAAAAATCATGAATACCAAGGTAATAATTACATGAGGAAATAATAAGCTAAAATTCCATTTTGATAAACACTCACATATAGATCTCTTATGCCGCAACACTAAGAACAAATAGTCACAAAGGTGTGGTGAATATTTTAGTCATAAAAAATCACTTTAAGTTTTAATATATAATTAATTATATTAAAAAATCATATTTAATCATTAAAACATCATTCATCGAGTCTTGTCATGAATAATGCCAAATCACCACTTACAACCTGATAATGACCCCATCATATCTCTTTGCATCTTACACGTACCACATCACTTGGGGACAAGTGACACTTCATGTGGGGAGGAAGCATGTTTTGGGTAATCAATTACAATCACTCTAAGATAATCCATGCAAATGAATTTAAATCCCATTCTTAATCCATAACTACATTGATATTTGATATGGAAATAATCAACTTTATTATTTCCTACTTTGAAATCATAGCTCATTCAGCCAAAAAAGATGTAATAAAGATATTGCTACACCCTAAAACCAAAATCACCATTAGTGAATAAAATTGATTTTCTATAGGCAAAAATTTTAAGGTAAAATTGGGTGTTTTGAAGAGATATCTATTTGAAAAATTTGATAGGAAGATAAACTAGTTATAATGGGAGGTTTAGTAGTTAAAAGGGAACCCTTAGACCATAGGTAGTTACAAGGAAACATAGACAGCTGGGCCATCTTCAATAGGGTTGGATGGGCTACGTATTTTAAGAAACTACAATGTTTTTCTAAACCTCTCACTAAATAATTTTCATGGATTTTTACAAGAGAACAAGTGACAATATTTGGCATCACATTTCTAGTTACAAAAGAACTAATAAGCCAGATTACTGGGTTGCCAAGAATAAGGGAAATTAGGAAGAAAAACCTAATGGATAACTAGCTAGATAATAGTTTTATCAAGATAATGAAAGGCTAGTGTTAAATAAAGAAGGTGTATAGAAACTGAGTCTACCCCCAACCTAGAGAGAAGTAGCCTCGTATATCATCAAATATGTGACATGTGAAAGAAGGTACTCTCTAATTCAAAATTTTGAATCATTTAAGGCATGGTAGGAATATTAATGTCTCAAACCACTTATGGAATATCCTAAAAAAATGTCTAAAGAATACTAAAGGTGGGTAAAGAAAGCCTTGTCTCATCATTGTCTGATTTGGTTGCTAGTTAAACAAGGAATAAAAAATACTAAACCTGACCTTACCTAAGAATAGTTTCTAACCCTAAAGACTAGTGAACCTCAATAAGAGGAGGAAAATAATGATGGGGAATATCCCAAGGTATAGTTCTAGAAAATAACACAAGAGGATACTATAGGCACTAGTACAACTAGTCAATCCATAGCCACTAAATTTTCACCAATAGTTGTTATGGGTAAGAGAAGATTAAGAAAATTAGTGATACCTCCTAAAGATATAGAGGAGGAAAGTCCACCAAAACAAATTGGGTAGAATATTCCTTCTCCTACTATTCTAACTATTTCATCACAAAAATTATATTCTTCCACCATGGCTCCTTCAAAAGGAGAATAAGGTACTCCATCACTAGTTACATAGGAAGAGAAGGTTTCAATAGTTCCCCCTCCTAAAAAGAAAAAGAAGACTAAAAGGAAGAAGCCCTCTACATCAAAAATAAAGAGACATCCTCTTAGGAGGTCTCATAGAATTAAAATACAAAAGACAACCCTAACATCCTCACCTATAAACATTAGTGAAGATGAAGGGAAGAAGAAGGAACCCAGAAATTGTAAGACCTCTAAAGGGTTTGAGATAGCAGAGTGGTCTACTAAAGAAGAGTCTAAAAAGGAAGAGGAAATGTAGTCACTTGAGCAACCCAAATTTATAGAGGAAAACATGAATCTACTCAAACAAATAGGATATATAGAAGAATAACTAAGAATGTTAGATCATCCTATAAAAGAAGAAGAATTACTTAAAGAAAGGACCATGGAAGAAATAGCAAAGCAAGACATAGTTCCTCATGGAGTTCCAAAATTTAGAACAGGCCATGGAAGAGATATATAAGTTGAGAATCTAAATAGAAGAGTTAAAAGGCAAAAGAGGCATAAAAACACTTCTAGGGGCAACAGACTTTGTAGATCCATTTATGAAAGAAGAGTCAAGCAAGGAAAGGATATTGGAGAAGCCTATAGAAATCCCTTAGAAGTGCCTATAGTAGTTTCATCCACCTTACCTATAGATGGAATTAGTGTACCCTGAGAGGAAATTATAGTAGATAATGTTCTGGCTTTGGTACCCTTTCACAATAAGTTTTCTCCTATAGACACCACTATAAAAGTACCTATAGTAGAAGTGATTGATGTAGACCTCTTAGTTACTAGGCCAACAGGTAAAACTGATGAACTTTTGAGTTTTCTTGAGGAAAAATTTAGTGATGATAAAACTTATCATAAGTAGTTGATAAAAAGGTTTAAATTATATGTTGAAGCAAGGGAGCAATAGGAAGATTTAAAAGAGAGACTAGAAAAGGCTGAGACAAAGATCACTTATTTAAAAGATAAGATCACTAAAATGCATGAGACCACTGAGATGTTAATAGAATTCAGATCACCCTTTAAGGTATATATTATATACTTAGAGAAAAGGTGGCTCGAATTTAGATATGATAGGATATATAGTGATCAGTCCTATATGGTATGTGATCCTAAGTCTTTCTTTGAGGTCTATAGGCATGTTGACCCTAATTTTTAGGCATAATTGAGTGAGTTTTACATGATTTATTATGTTGCGCCACATGATCCAAATTGGAATCCTAATTATACCTAGGGGATGTCTAATTGAATGTCTTTACCTCATACATCCTCAATGAAACATGAAGAAAAAACAAGTAGAGAACTATCAAGAGAAAGAAAAAGAGGTTACCCTAATAATTAAGGGTAAATTTTTTAATTCAAGAGCTATAATAAATGAATAGATCACTTTCATGAATATAAATACTCCACAAGCATGGATAATAAAGAAACAATCATAGTTCCAGAACCACTACTTGAGCCCTATGGAGGGAGATGGAAAACAAGTTCTTGTTTCTTGTTTTCATAGATGGGCAGATCTCTCAGATGCCCTAAAAATAAAATATCCTTATTCCCCTCATAACCTTAAAGAGGAATTACATAGAGTATATATGTATATTGAGCTTCTCCAGAAAAGAAGGATAATTTGGTTGGGGTTAATGTTTCATCCACCCATGTTTGTTTCCTGATTCTTGATTGGGAGGGAAAAGTGCTAATTGACAAAGAAGTAGAAAATAAAAGGTGGAAAAGCATAGATGATGCTAAAGGATTTTATACCTTTGATAATATGGGTTGTAATAAGCCCTTGGATTTTAAGAAATACTATGGACTCAAAATGTAGAATTTTTTTCTCAAAGATAAGCAAGAGGTTAAGTAGGGGGTGTAATGAGGCCACTAATTATTCTATCTATAGCCTCATCTATACCTAGTTATATATCTTTTGCCTATATGAATCCCTAGAACTATCCATGACTTATGTAAATGAATTAATTAATTAATAATTATATGTGTGCATTAATATATACATGTGGTGTTATGGATTAATAATGTTTTTTCTTTGATTATATTATACTTGTGTAAGCTTACTTAACAAAAAATTTAAGGTTAGAATAAGACTACAGGTATCCTACTTGGTCACAACACTTATAGAGAAGCATGCAGTAAAAGAGGCTCCATCCCATAGCAAATGCCAAGTTGTAGTATTTTCACCTACAAGTTGCCCATAAAAACTATAGGTTTTCACATACAAGTTTATTATAGCAACTATAGGCATTCACCTATAGGTTATCTATAGTAACTATAGGCTTACACCTATAGGATCCCACAACCACTACACAAAACAAACCATTGATATGATAATAAGTAATTGGATTTTAAGAACACATCTAGTTGTCTTAAAAATAAATTAAATGATTGAAGAGGATCTTCCATAATAGTTGTATGGACCCTTCACAGGTAAATAAACTTGGATGTGCTGCCAAAGGATGAATAAGACAAGGATAATGGAAAGGAGATAAATAAGAAAAATATAAAATATGTATATATTATCCTTTACCTAATTAGGCCTAAAAACAAGTAACTATAAGTTATTAACCACCTAAAGTTTGACTGGGTTAGTTGTAAAGTATTTGTACCTTTCCTAGTTTGTATTTTTGGTTAGAGCTAATAAATTGTCTTATGTATTTAATGGAAGAACCTAGATTAGATTAGGAGGGATGGAATTATAGAAATTAATTGAATTTTTATTTCTATAATATTGTAATCTAATATAGAAATATTTAATTGCTAAAAATCTGAGTAATGAAAAAGTTGGTTCTATAAGAAGCTTTTGTAAGTCTCTCAGATAAGGATTGGAACTTAGTTCTAAATGAAGAGGGGCCCCCTTGAAAGGATTTGCAGTGAAGATCCTGACCTTTCTTAGATTAAAGTGTGTTGTGTGAATTTATTTCATTACTAGTTTGATTATATGAAGTGTAATGCATGTGTGACTCATTAGTGTGAAGAATTTTTGTATTCTATTATAATAATTTCCTTGTATATCTATATGGTGAAATTAGTATAAGTTCATTGTACTACAATGAGAAATTCAATTATCCTATGAATAAATAATTCATATATAATGCTGACATCCTTGAAAATCCTATGTACCCTAGGTTAAAAATTAATGATAAGAAAATTTAATAAGCTGGTATTAATTGGGTAATAAGTCTAACCAACAATCACATTTGTATTCTAAAAGAAAACCTCTTAGTTCTTTAACTTGCCTAAGCTCTTGGAGGGTAGGGGTCTCATATGCACCAAGGTCAACCCCATGTTCCTTCAGCTGCCTAAAGGTTGTTCTCATAATTGGAAACAACCTCCATATCATAGAGCCATTTTATTGAGTATTAAAATCTTGTTGTGTGATGGATTGGGCCTCAATATTGGCTATAGTATACACTAAATCCAGTGTCATTTTGTCATTTTCCATGTCTTTAGGAATGGAAGTGATATTTTAGGCAATAACCTCTTACACCATCAGCCTCATATATTCCAATTTTATGACATCTTCCTTAGTAGTGTAGTTGGACCAGACATCTCCATAGTGTGGATGGTGTAATATCACATATTTTTTCCATGTTCACTAACCACCTGATGTCATAGTTGGGTTTGGGTAGCATTTTATCAATTACATATTGGCCCATTTCCTATTCCAACCCCTTTGCCTTGGCAACAAAAGGACATGAATAATATCTTATTATAATTAGAAATTTGAAGGGATTATTTATTTTCTTGGCCACTATCATTTCATGTAGGGGCACCATCTATCGACTCAACTCCATTACTACTAGTTTATCATCTAGGTACTTTGGCATTTTATGTGGGTACCCTAAATAACCACACACCCTGATATATATGAATATCTTGAATTGAATGTAAGAGGTGCCATATTTTTCAATTACTTCCTTAGTGACCTAAGACATTCTATTGAGGCTTCTCAAAGGAAAGAAGACACTCATCATGATGTTGAAGAAGCAATTGTATACTCTAAATAAATTCTTCCTAAAACCATCCATAGTAATTTTTGGGTATATCTCATAAATCTCATCCCATTAGGGTTCTTAGTGAGCCCTTGGAATGTCTTGTTATGCACTAAATCATACATAAAATAAGAGTACATGTAAAATATACCTATAAATGCCTCTTTTAAAATAATTATAGCTTGGAGCTGCATCATCTAGATATGCATATTGTTATTGAGGATAGCAACCCAGTCCAGCTTCTTCTATTTTTCCAACACATAGATTAGGATTAAGAATATTCATGGTTAAAATTTGTTTACAGTGGACACCCCATAAATTTTAGTGGCCATGGAAATGACATATTAGGGTAATTCATTAAATCCTACCATCTTGAAATTCTTATACATTCTAAATACATTTTATCTCTTCTTGGATACCCAATAAGAGTTGATAATGTCCCAAATCACCTTTTCATTCTTTTAAGCATACTCCTGGAATTACTCTAGGGGGAGTGTAATGCTTTCTAGTTGGAGGGAATTATGAGCATGGTGTTGAAGGATACATGGGTGAAATATAATACAACCAAAAGTCTACCATTGATAACAATTCTAGTGTTTGGTTGGTATGCCTAATCACAAGCAATGATCAATTCTAGATATGGGTCAGCTAGGGGGAATGTTATCATAGCGGTGATGTAACTCATACCAACATTAGATACTACTATAAGGGGGTCTATTCATTGTAAAAAAATTAAAAATTCCATAAATTCTAACCCCTAAACATCTATGTCCTTAATTCCATCCAAGATCAAGACAATATTTCCCTTCACTGAGGTTGATGATGCCACTATTTCTACCCTAGCTTTCTAGTACAACACTTCAAATTTTGACAAAATATTCACTCAAATGACCCTTGTAATACCTCTCAACTCCTCTCAAATAACATAACACAAGGATCTAAAAGAACACTTACTATTAATCTAGAGGTTGGCACATAATAAAAGCTAAAAATCCATGAAAAGTTCATCATTGTCACATTCTCACACTATACTTAGCTAGGTCACATAAATAACTCAAAATAATAAATAAAAGATATGAATGCAAAGGGTAAACACAAAATTAAAATAAATTCCTTAGTTATAATCCTTTGCATTTCAAAATTAGGGTTACCATTAATGCCTTAAAGCATAATGGCTAATCACCAACCACCCTCATTAATTACTTGATCCCCATTCAAAAAAGTGAGGGAAAGTGTAAATGTTTCTTTTATGTAGGGAGACCCTCCTTGCAACAAATGGGACCATATAAGTGAAGAATACATCATGATACCTTTTCAAGCCTTTAAGGACTTTTACACCTTTTCACTCATTATTTTCCTTAGGTGCAACGGTGCAATATTGCGCTAAACTCCTCATGAGATGTAAAAACACCATGTGTCATAATTTATCTTTGTAAATTCAAGAATTCAAACCTTCAAGGGTCTTTTGAACTTTCCCACCAAGAGGTAAGTGGGGTAATTTTCGAGGGCCTAAACTATATAAATCCCTAAGAATGTGCCACGTGTCCAACTTTGATGTAAACTTAGACTCTCAGCCATATTTTACCTTTGCATTGACTTTCTTCATTCAGGGAAGGGTACAAGATCCTCCCAACCCCTGACACTATTCATATAAGTCCATTGAGATAGACATGTGTCCTTCATTTGGTTCATTGATAAATTTCTCACTTTAGTCATCAAAATATGTTAAGTGCAACTCGACAATTTCATCTAGGACCCCAAAACTCTCTTCTCAAACATAAGGTAGCAAAACCTTCCCACAAAGAGACTTAGAAACACCTCCATCTTCTTACTATGAATTGTCCCACCATGAAACCTTTGGTTGAGACTTCATAATTCCTTTGGAATCATTGAGATATTTTTCCATCTTCATAAAGTGCCCCTTGAGAGTTCTATAAGGGCAAAATGCCTAAAAGGGGGTAATCCTTTGGACATTTTAGAGAGGCAAAATGACCCTAAAACTTCTTTAGGCCCTTTGAATAGGCAAAATACCTGAAATAAATAACTTAAAACACTAAAAACCCAAATGGTATGGAATTCTTTTAGACCTTTTGGAATGGACAAAATTTTCAATGAAAGTAGATCTTCAAAACTTTTATGCAAGACAAAAATATTTAAGACCTATTTTCATCGAGCATTTTGTTTGTGCTAAAAGCCTAAAAGGTCAAAAGCAAAGGAACACCCTCATTCGTTATAAGCAAGACAATAGACATGATAAATTATAAACATATACTTTGACCTTTTGAAGGAATATATAAAAACATGACAGGGGCTAGTGACTAAAACATTAATAGTCACCCAGTTTGGACATGGGAATTTTCTCAAAAAGGTCCCAAATATTCTAGTGTAATTTTAGGCACTAACACAGATTACCATGATAATTAACCTTAAAATTATTGACATATTGAGAATTGTTAAAATATTGATCATAATCAGTGTCAATGGCATAAACATCCTTGGTATTTGGTTGATTAGTTGAAGAATATTTTTGGTTATTTGAGGTAGAAGCTTTGGAAGTTTATCATTTTTGAGAAGCAGTAGTGTATTTTTAATGATGAATATTGATCATAGCTTCATGATTGCATGAATCACTAATCATATAGGAGGAAAAAAAAATAGTTAGCCCTCTACAAGATTCATGATAATGCCCAATGTTGGCATGGAACCAACAAAATAGATTGGATTTATACTACTTAGGAGGAACATTGGGATAGATGAAAGGTTTTGAGGGTAGTAAAAATTATTTCATTTGCAAAACCGAAAGAGTTATATGAGAAGGTGAAGGAATATCATTTTTGGCAAAACTTGGTTTGGTTTATGGAGTATTACTAGTGATAACATTAAATGTTTGGAAAGATCCTTTAAGAAGTTTAGGATTAGGGTTGAATTGCTTCATAATAAAGTCTTGAATTTTATCTTAATTAAGAGGTTCATAAAGTGTTTGGGGAGAAAAGGTTTGAACCTTATATTGGAGAGTGGGAGTCAAAGCGGTGATAAATATTTTGCATAAGTTATCATCAGTCATGTTATGGTTGACTTTATGATCCAAATATTTCCATATTTTGATAAAGTCATGAGCTAATTCATTGGGAGATTGCTTAGAATTGATGAAGTGGCTAAGATAATTTTTGAGAATATCATTGTGTTGAAGCTCTCTAACCAAGAGATTAACCAAATCTTCAAGTTGCCGAATAGAATTTTGGGGTAGTTTATTATACCATTCTAATACATCGCTAGTGAAAGTTTTCACTGAGAATTTAGTAGTGGTTAAGGTATTATTTTGGATCCACTCTTTGTAAATATTGTTAAAGGCTTTGATAAATGAGGTAGGGTCTTTATTCCCATCATATTTGATAGTTGGAGATATTTTACCAATATCAATGGAAATAATGAATGAGGCCAAAGGATCACTTTGAATAGTTTGAAGAATCTTTTTATTCATTATGGGTTGAGGAATAAAATTTATTGAGGCATCTTGAAGAGGCAAAGGAATTAAATTGGGATTAGTTTAAGGATGCATAGTTGGAGGTTAATTAGATACATTGATCAAATGTTATTGAAGTTGCATCATTTGGTTGGTGTTATAATTTTGCATTATGCTCATTTGTTGGATAACTTGGGATAAAAGTTGAGTTGTGATAGGAGGTGGGTTGGTGTTGGTAGGATCACTCCCAAAATTAGTGTTAGGGGGAGGATTACTAGAAGAAGGATTATTAGTGGAATTGTCAAGTAAACTTGTATCAATTACTCCCATATTAGTTTGAATATTTTGAAGATGAGAAGTTTATTAGTAAGTATAGAAAGGATTAGATCCATCAACTTCATCTTGATGTGTTATTTGCACCATATTACATTTCAAGGATGAAGTAAGGGAAGAGGTGTCCTCAGATTGATGGTGCTCTTGGGAGGAAAAGAGAGGGAAAAATGAACATCCCATATATTATCTAAATAGATTCAAGCTATCCAAGAAGATTTTGATAAGAGACTTCATTATGACTGAAGAGAGATGAAAAAAATGTAAATAAGGAGAAATAGAGAACTATATTGATAAAAAAAAGAAATTAAAAAAGTAGTATAGGGTCGACTAGGTTGACCAAGCACAAAAGATAGGGTCTACAAATAGTAGAGGGTCGACTAGGTTGACCCAGTATAGCGGATAAAGGCTAAAAAAAGGTATAGGGTCAACTAGGTCAACCTAATACAATAGATAGGAAAATAAAGAAGACTTTAATAGTTTGTGAATTGAAACACAATACTTTTTTCAAGTAATTTAAAAAGAAAAAATGGAAAGGAAACAAATAATCAACTAGATTAATGTTATCCAATCCAATTGAATCACACAACATAAAACCTTACACCAACATCGGCTAATGGATTTTTTTATAATATAAAAAATAATTGAGCAAAGAGCAAAAAATCAACTTGGAAAGTAAAGAGCTAAATAATTGGTCAACCTAAATGTTTATTAGATTATTAAGATATGATTTTTAAATGTGATGGGAATTTGGTTGTAAGCAAGGAACTAGAAGGGAAATCAAAGGATGGTTTCAAGTAGTTTGGGCTGAAAGGGATCTATAGTGGTAATGATACAAGCTTACTATTGGGGTCTACCTCCTCACTTCACACACTATAGTGATAAGGGTGTTAAGTGCTTAGCTAGAATATACCATTAACCATGCTTTATACTTGACCAGAACATCAAGTCAACTTCACCCTTGGTGATGAAATCCAAGTAAGTTAGCCTTGGGTAAACAAATGTTAAAATTATTGTTTAATTTTTTTATTTGGTCATGTGTGCATAAAATAGAAAATAGTGAAACAAATAATTAATTAAAAACCACCTAATTAAACTATGTGATCTATTCTAAGCATCCAAGTAATAAGAAAAGAAAGTGTGAATTAATTACTAGCATATAAGGTTAATTCCAACTTTAAAACAAGGTACAATGTTGATATGGTCAATAGTGTATGCATAAAATATAGAACAAGGTTGACAAGGTCAAACCTATACTATGGAAGCAAGGTCTGAAAATTAACAAGGTTGACAAAGTCAATCTAGTTATCCAAATAGCACACAGAACTAGGTTGGTAGGGTCAATCTAGTCAATTATGTAGGGCTAACTTTAAAGACTATAAAATGTAAAAGGAAAGAATGTAAAGAAAGAGATAGAAAGATATAAAGGAACCTTTTTTAATTAGAGATGTATAAAATGAATATTGTTGTTCAATAACCTTGATATATGCTTGCAAATTTTTCTAGGTAGGTCAACTTGGTCAATCAAGCTTTATATAAACTTGTTGAGTGCCTAAATGTGTACAGGGTCTACTGGGTCAACCTAGTAGTTTAGATTAGATGTTTAAAATGTTGAAAACTTGTACTAGGTCAATAAGATCAATCTAATAGCTTGTACCTAAAATCTTGTACATATAAGTTAGATACTAGGTCGATAGAGTCGATCTAGTATGGAAAATATATGATAAAAATAATGATGAAAGGATGAAATAATGAAACAAGGTAAATAAATACTACAAGGGTTAGTTCATTTTAGTTCACCATAATGTACTATGAAGGTGAAGCCAAAGTGAATATAATACAAAGAAAAAAGCAAAAATGTGAAGACAATCTAACTAGTGGTGGGATAGGATTCATGTCGAGTTCACTAGAATATATGCAATAAAAAATGCATCATGTCTATAGATCAATCCTAGCTCAAAGAAGATAAAGCATACCTACACTTCTAATTGGGAATATATTTGTTAATTGGGAGCATGACCAATATGGCAATCCACTAGACCTGATTAGGGGATCACTTGTCATAATACACCATGTTAGGAAGGGTTCCAAATCCTACATTATAACACAATCACACAACAACCCTAAAAGAGTCCTAGGTTTAATGTTCACTCTATTCTAATAAACAAGAAATTAAATCTAATCTAGTGCACACCAAATCTTGTGGCATAATAAAGGGGTTAGTAAATCAATCAAAACATGTATAGGATACTCTCTATTAAGCTAAATATGAGTCAGACCTTAATACATGGAATATGAAGAGTAATATTATTTGAGCCAATATTTATGCTACTTCTATCTACTAAATAGAGCAGAAAAAAGTTAGAATATACTTACCTAAATATAAATCCATCAAGACTCAATCTCTCCCTTGGCCAAAGGGGCTTCACAAGAGGTTGTTGTGGTTTGTAAGGATAAATAAGAAAGGTTAGAGCATCTAAGACTTATCCACAAGACTAAATTCTCCAAGTACAAATCCTAAGCGAAGACTGCTAAAGTATAATGGTGGAAGAGCATATTGTAAAGAAATATGAGTTAATAATAACTCTTGATTGAAAAATTTAAATAATGATGAAATGATCTTGTATATATAGGTGGATCTCACCCTAAATCCTTCCAAATATATTGGTTGTATGGGGTCGACTTAGTTGACCATGTATGTTTTTAGGAGATAAATCACTAGGACTTGAGCTAGGTCAACCGAAGGGCTAATGAAACTCTAAGTGAAAATACTCATAAATAGTATAGGGTCAGCCCAGTTGACCATGTATAGTAATCAAAGGATAAAAACTATACAGGGTTAACCCAGTCAACCTAGTATAGTCAACTAGTGAAAGGGGGATCAAGGTGAGGAAAAGAGGGATGGAAAGAGGAAAAAGATTGGAGAAGTGTGCAAGGGAGGAGTAATAACTTAGGGAATGGTTTTAATAGCTAGTTGGATCAGTAATAATGTGGTAAGAAGGGACAATAATCCTATGAAGCACCAAGGGTCTGCCCACCCCTTTCTCGATGCACCCCTTAGGGCATGCACTTAGAGAGATTGAGTCTTGATAGGTTCGTACAAGATGTAAATCATCATTAATTGATAAAATTTTGAAAATATTAAGTGTATACACTTAGTTATGACTTTTTCCTATGTTAGACTTTCCTTATTTTAGTTTATGACCAGTTTAGACTGAGTGGAGGACTAAGGTAAATTTACCATATGTGTTTTAACCCTTAGTACCCCTTATAAAAGGTTCTAAATTTTTACAACATGCTTAAACCCCTTAAAATCTTCAAAATAGATTCAATTTTTTAAATTTCTCATTTTCATGGAAAACCTATCAAGACATCTAAATGGTCTAAAAATGGAAAGTGAAGCCTAGATAAGGCTTAATATTTACCATTTATGGCATATAATAATTCTTAAATACCAAAAACAACATAATTGAACTACTTTTATAGATGCACCTACATCAAACTACTAAGGAGCAAAAATTGTTCATGAGCTTCTACTCATGAGTCTTCATTATTTCTCTTATACTTGTCATAACCATTTTTAGATGCTTCTGATATGTCTTCTCTTCTTCAACATTCCTCCTTGTTCTCTCATACCCTCCTACATACCATGGTGTACTTATCATGGAAAGTGTTTGATGTATATCTTCATTATCTTCAAATGTATATCCACCTGACTTTATATTAGTATGTTTACCTTTAAACTTGAACTTTGTTTGGATAACAATCATCTTTGTAGTTTCTCCAAAAGATTGAGTTTTAAAAATATTAACTTGATCTCCACATAAGTGTACCAATTCTCTTTCCCTTTCTTTGTATTTTTATTATGATTGGACTGCCTATAAAATTGAAGTATTATCTTTATACATATCTATATTTTTCATCTTTAGTCTCTCCTTATTTTCTTTGATTGCACTTCCACATGACACAAACATTTTAAAGAAATGAATTTGTTCATTAGGACTTTGAGGCCCATTCTCAACCATAAATATGACCCCCATGTAGATAGTAGCCAAGATAATTTGTAAGACAAATTTATCCTTATTCTTTTATCTTTATTTCTTTTCTCTTACATATGGGTTGTTTATTATCATGTCTTTTTGCACATGAAATTGCACCTGAATTACTTCATTTTTCTTCTTCTTCCTAGAAACTCATATTTCTTCTTCTATAAATACTCTTTCTTTTATAAAATTCTGACAATAATCTTCACTCATACTATTTTCAACATTAGTTAGAAGTTACTCACATAATAACCTCTTGCTTTCCCTCAAGACAGCCTTTTTCTCTCCACTCTCATGATGGTCACTTATAAAAATTTATTCTCCATTGCCTTCCATGGAAATTTATTTTGTAAAATTAACTTTTACAATGGACTCTTTTGGATGATTTATGCTTCTTATTGATAACAATCCACTTGAAAATTCAAGAACTACCATAACCACATGTTCATTAATAAAGTTTGACTTTCCAAAGGAAAACTATTTACCTCAATGGCGACAAAAACTATCCTTAGATTGGAAATATATTTTCATCCTACTTCATCTTCTTTTACCTACTTCAATAACTCCTTTTCACTCATCATCAACACTTTATTACTAGTTTCTAATTTTGCTACACCTTCATCCCTTAATGGTGTCAATGTGTGTCTCTTTCCATATTTATCAAATACATAATTATCATGTATTCCATAATAAATATATCTATTGTCAAACTATCAAGGTATACCTAGTAAGACATGGTAGACATCCATGGATATAATATCACACAAGATCTTATCTTTATAGCTATTTATATGAAACTCAACCTTGTATTTACTAATATCTAATGTCCTTTATGCAACCATGAAACTTAATAAGGTATGGGATGAGTTAATTTATTCAAATTTAAATTCTCCACCATCTCTAGAGATACTAGATTATCAATACTACCACTATCTATAACTATTTTGTTGCACTTACCTTTAGACTTATAGGTAGTTTTGAACAAAGTTTTCCTCTATGTTGGTTATTTAATCTCCTTCTTGATTGTTAAAGTACCTCTTCATTATCAAAGACTCTCTTATTTTAGGTTCATCATTGGATCCCACACTTTTTTTGTCTTTAGATAGTATAACCTGATTAGTATGACTTTCTTATAGATATTTTATGTATTCATAAAATCTATGGTCATATTCATTACATCTAAATCACTTACCCCAAAATAATTCTTTTTTACTTTTTGAATATGATGTTATTATTTTATATGAGTTTCCTTCTCTTCGACTTTGACCTTGACTTGGATGGAATCCTTATATTTCATCATAAAACTGAATCTAATTGCTAACATTATGCTACCTTCTACCTCTAATATTGGTGATTTTTCCTTTATAAAATTGAGTTTTCTTCCTATATAGCTTTTCCTCTACTTTGAGATTCAACTGGTAGGCTTATTCAACTATCCTTAGAGATAATAACTTGATCGCATCATATATGTTGAAATTTGGACCATTAAGATACCTTGCCACTTTTAAAACATCCATTTCTATATGAATTGCCCTTATAGTCAACTTGTAGAACTCCTTTGTATAAGCTTTCATTCTTATTTCCTTTTGCTTCAAATTCTAAAGTTTCTTAAATAGTTATGTGTAATAGTCCCTTAGCATAAATTTAAATTTTGAATTGGTTACCATTATATCCCATTATTTGATCTTTGGTTTACCTTTCCTTCTTTTCTCATCTTTAATTCCATCCCACTATAATGAAGCATGACCTTTTAATCTAGTAATAGTAAACTTTACCTTTTTGTCATCATCTATGCCTTCATACTCAAAATATTTGTTCATTTTATTAATCTAGTCAACCAATTCTTCTACATTTAGCTTGGCTTCATATTATGTAACCTCTAATTGAGGATTGGATCTTATTGTCATAACTATTTTTATGAGCCTTTCTTATACACTTCCCTATTCTTCGTATTCTACCACATCTCCTTATGGTCCTTCCTCTGCATAAATACCCCTTCTCTATGCAATCTCCATTAATTATAAATAATATTTAATGTTACTCATCTCTATCATCAATCCCTATTCTATTGACTTCCTCCTTTGACCTTCTCTAGCACCTCTTATTCTAAGTTCCATCCTAACAAACTTATTTTTCATAGTTTATTGTCCTTTCTTTTTAACTCGCCTTCACAAGCTTTTATTTTAACATGTCCTCTTTATTAGGTCGCTCTTATTGAATCATAACCAAATATTTTCTCTCTTTTTAGTTTATATCTTTGTATATCTGATACCACTTGACATAAATTGAATTTCAATGAAGAATTCTTCTAACTAGATCTGTTAAACAACTAAGTTTGCTTGTTTTTTATCTAGGCTTATAGTATTCTTTGAATGTATTTTAACTCAATAAAGGCTCTTATTATTAAAAATTTAATTGAAAATTCTTATTTACAATCTCATTTTCACTATCCAATATTTTAATTATACTTTCACTTCCTATTGAACTTGACTCTTTTGTAAAGGACATAATTTTATGTTTTTAAACCTTATTTCTATGCCTATTACACCTTCATAGATAATGTTTTTCAAAATATATACTTTCATTCCTTAAAATATTATTTTTAGTCTAATTAATTATTATTAAACTCAAACAATAACATTCATCATCTCTTTTAAGTCTATTCAATCAAAAAGACTCAAATAGTGTTCTAATTCTTATATTCTAGGTCTAAAATCTTATTTTCTAGTCTGATCTATAGCTTACATAATCAAATCATAATTACAAGACCATAAATTGGTTTAATACATTCATAAAAATTATATGAATTATAAACCATAGGTTTTATAATCATTTTCAATTTGACATCTCAAGGAAATTGGTTAACTTTCATCTTTAACCCTATTTAGGCCTAATTGTAGGTATGATATGACACAGTCATAAAAATCTCCATTTGAATAGGTTATAAATTAATTAAACAAATTTTATCACCTAAATATTTATCTATAATATCAATATATAAAGTTTTAAATGTTTTGGATCATATGTTTAGGAGATATTACACTTTTAGTGACTTAAAACCCTAAATTAGGGTTTACAGTCTACTTACATGCTACAAGTACAAATATAAATATAATTCAAGTTATAAAGACTATTTATGACTTATATATATATATATATATATATATATATATATATATATATATATTGAGTCATTTAAACCTTACTAGATCTATTTTACTTGTTTTCCATTCTTTATTATTTAAAAATGGAAGAAAAATACTCTAATCTTTACTTACACTCATACCAATATTTTTAAACCTTTGTAGCAAAAAATATGCCATAAATAAAGTATGAAATAAGATTAAGTACATATAAATACATTTTATTACATGTTTAATAATATTTTTATTCCATAAAACTCAATACAAAACCTTATTTTATTTATATTTCTCTCAAACTAAAATACACAGACTTATTAACTATCATACATCCACTAACTAAGCCAAAATTTGAAATTTCTTCCTCTATTCATACATTATCTTCTTATTTTTTGATGGTTTTTAAGTTTATCACCTTATAATCAAGTGACTAATCTTAGTTTTTTTTTCTTAGGAAAAAATAATCTCTCAATAGTCCATGTTTTATCTTAGTACATGTTTAATTGGGCCTTTCTCCTATGTTAGATTTACCTTGATTAAGTTTGTGACTAGTTTATATTGAGTGGAAGATTGGAAGACATTTAAAATATGTGTTTTAACTATTAAGACCACTTATAAAAGGTTATAACTTTTTAAAACATTTTTAAACCCCTTAAACTCTTTAAAACAAATTTTGAATTTTGAATTTCCTATTTTGGTGGGAAACCTAGAAAGACATATAAATAGCCTAGAAATAGAAAGTGAATCCTAGAGAAGGCTTTTTATTGACCATTTATGACCTCTAATACTTAATAAATACCCAAAAAAACATAATTGAACTACTTTTATAGATTTACCTACACCATATACTAAGTTTTTTTAATACTTAAATACTAGTTGTAAGTAATGGTTGTAATGTGCATATGTATATGAGATCTTAGATTTCCCTAAATTACATATAGGTATAAAACAAGAAATTTCTTGTGTATTTATAGATTTGGATGCATTATATTGATTTATGTTTTTTCAATTTACCAATACAAGTATGTAATAATCTCCTTTAAATTAATTATTATCATCCTGGTTAAATACTTCTTTGCATTAAAGGATGATAGGTATGTAGGCTAAGGGTAGCCAACAATTACACATACCTATCATCAAGTAACATAGAAGAGGTATGGAAATGTAGTAGAGAATATTAGTTTATGTGGATTGACTTGGATTTATTATTTGAATCTATAATGAGAACCACTAGCCAAAATAATGTTATAATTGATGACATTATCTTCCATTGTATTGTCTAGTTTACATGCATGCATGAGAAGTCATTTTAGATAGAGGAATTTTATTTTCCATGGTCTTATGACTACTAATTGTAATAGTGACCATACTACACACTATTTGGGTTTATTTCTTAATGTCAGCACTGTCATTATCTACCCCTCCATAAAGATAAGGGCCACTCCCAGTAGGGAAGTGTGCGGGGGACTAATGGTTTTTGGTTGGAAGAAAAGTGCTTTGATAATGCTCTCCCTATTTCAAATGATCAACCTTCTTAGTTACACACTCATGCCTATTTTATTGATTATAAGCTAACTTATAAATCTCCAATGTACTTTATATTTTGGTTTTACTATTCAAAAAATAATTTATTAGTTATAATTTTACTTAAATAATTATGATAGTGGTTGTATAACTAAAAATAGACACGTAAATAAAAACAATAGGAAGCTATCTTATACTATATAACTACAAGGTTACCTTATGCACAACTGAAGCTAAAATACCTTGTTTTATGGATTTGATTTTCTGCATTATTAGCAAACTAAACTAAATGATGCATAACCATTGGGTCAGTAATAAATTTTAAATGTATAACATTGTTTATATTTGTTTAGATCATTGAAAAGTAAACTATTCATTTTTATAAGTACCATGGTTGAAATTGATATAGTTGAAGTAATTATTTTTACTAGTTTTCAATAAAATCTAGTTGGGTTGTTACATATGGTATCAGAGTACTAGGTTCAAACACTCAACCTAATGTGCTCATTCACAAGATCATGATACATAGTGATAGGAAAACACATATCAAATAATAAAATTAATAAAATTAAAACTAAGACATCATTATTTTAAAGGACTAATTTATGGTAACGTACTAAGAGATTCATGGTATTACACATATGGTTTGCTCTTGAAACCTATTAAATAACATATAAGTATAGGAGGTATTATCTTAAAATTATGTGATGAACTAGTGATACCATGTAGGTCACTTTGATTTTTTCTTTCCTTATGGAAAATGAATTTTGTCATGAGTTTATAGCAAGATAATTTCCTCTTAGAGGAGTTTTTATTTCCGTGTTGGTAACACCCAGTCAATAAGGTTACCAATAATTATTGATTGAAATCATAAAAGGGAAGTTTATTCCCTTGCTAGAAGTATTTATTTTACACTGATTGGGTGTACCATCTCTTTGTTACACATGCTCATGAGTAAGATCATGTTTTTGACTTGCATATTAGAATACCTATATCATGATAAAATACCTTCTAGAAGATATTTTCTCCCTTTTAATACGGATAGGCATTAATAAACATGCAATCATAGTACATGTAAATGTTTATATTGAAATCATTACTTAATGTGTGATTATGATTTTTAAAACTAAGTATTATAGATATGTATACTCAGGGTAGCTTATAGTGCCTTAATATATAAGGTTGGAAAACCTAAATGCAAAGACTATATGTCATATGTTTAGAGATATTTAGTAAGTTGTTTAGTGGTAGTTATCATCCTAGATCCTTTATTTAGGACCTTTTAAAGTATACTATGGTTATTTTTATTATTTGGGATGTATTCCTATGAATAGTATATTTATTTTTAAAGATCGATTAATGAGTCATCTTCCATGTTACAGGGTAATGAGTAATCAAATGTAGGAGGCCTTTGTATAAAGTAATCATTATCAGTTAACATGTAGGATGATAAATTTAATAGAGAGTATGGGTGTGTGTGGATTTGACTATAACAAAAACTTTGGACAAAGTAATTTTATAGTTATATACATTCTCTATCCATTTTACCTTATAGTTAACATGCATGTCTATGATCTCTTATTATAAAAAAGACGTATTCCATGTTCTATAGGACTACTGCATGTGATAGTGATTGTACATCACACTATTCTAATATCCACATCTGACCCTTTAGGAAGGGAAGAAACACTACTAGTGGGGAGATGTGTGGTGAATCACTGCCAGTGGGGAGATGAAGTTAGAGGAATTATCTAAAGGATGACTCTTCCTCTATAATAACATATTATAACTAAAAATAATTGCATACTCATGGATATTTAAGAGATTATCACTCATTAAACCAATAAAATAAATGATTTATTATATTGTTTCATAGTATTTGATAACATAATTATATTATTCTACATTAGTTTATCACATTGGTGTAGTATTCTATACTAAGATTATGGAATCTCTATTATTTTTATGTAAGTATACACCATTATATTAATTAGTATAAGTAGCAGTGCATCATATTAAATGAGCATTTATTATATCTTACATAAAACTACAAAAGTAGGATGTATTCATTACCTATGGAAGTATATTATTGTACTTTGAGGTTGAAATATTATGATGATGTACTCTTCAACTACATTTATGGTAAAATTTAGGAAATGAAGTAACCACTATTTATGGAATGACAATATGATACATTGATCAATGTGCATTATATGTATTGATATGCTAAGTATAAGATGAAACATTTATATATGTTAATCATTCATAAGCTATTGGTGAAAATAATGAATGATGTTTGAAGTTTTCAAACTTGTTTTTTTAATCCTAGTTATTAACAACAAAATATAAGTATTGCTACTTGGGTTACAATTAGGATAGGTTGCAAGAGGTTTACCATGAAATGAAAATATTTATTAAAATTAATTTATTTGAAGGCTGATTTAATCATTAAGATGTTGACTATTTAATGATAAATACTCTATTTTTATATCTCCATTTATTTTAGTGAGTACTAAAATAACTTATCTAATTGGGCCACAGACCCATATGGGTGTATACAGTTGTACTCATAAGATCCCATGTCATGTCTAGGGTATAAGTGCATAGTTTCATGTTTGTTATTTTTACATGGTTAGGGAAAATTTTCATGTATTTTAAATGTTATAAAGAGTTGAACCTTAGTTGGTTACAAAATAACCTTGTTGGGTATCTTTGTATGTTGCTGATAGATAATCTAAGTGGTTCTTTGTTTGAGTGGATCATTCTCAATTAAAAAATATAATAATTGTGTGATTATCTTTCATAGAATAAATATGCCATGGATACATGAAAAAATATGGAATTTTTATATTTCTATATAATTATTCTAATGAGAAAGAACTATTGCTAAACATTGAATTGTACAACATTGATATGATCAATATAAATGTCTAGTTTATTTAATTGTTTGATTTGTTACCTAGTTTGATTTTAAGTATTAGTTGAATATAAATTATAATGTAAGAATAATGAAATGACTTAGTATGTTGATTCAATAATTATGTGATTGAACCTGAGTCCAATTAAGATAGTAGTTTGATAATGTCATGCTCTTGATTGTACCTTAATTTATATATGTGTGTGTACACACACACACACACACACACACACACACACACACACACACACACACACACACACACACACACACACACACACACACACACACACACACACACATATACATACATACATATATATATATATATATATATATATATGTATGTATGTATATACATATATGTATATAGATATATATACATATATATATATATATGTATATATATCTATATACATATATGTATATACATACATACATATATATACATATATATATATGTATGTATGTATGTATATGTATACATATACATACATACATACATACATATATATATATATATGTATGTATGTATATGTATACATATACATACATACATACATATATATATATGTATATATATGTATGTATGTATATACATATATGTATATAGATATATATACATATATATATATATATGTATGTATATATATATATATAGATATATATATCTATATATATCTATATACATATATATATATGTGTATATATATATATATATATACATATATGTATATAAATATATATGTGTATATATATATACATATATACATATACATACACACACACAGATATATATATATATATATATATATATATATATATAATGGTGTGCCTTTGTTATTATATGTTCCTTATTATATGCTAAAATTGTTACAAAAAAATTACCCCAAAATGGTTATGCATACTTGGTAGAATAAATTACGTCCTAACTCATCAGTAAATGGTTTGGGTTATACTATTATGATTGAATAAATATTAGTTATCATGATGGTGATATTGACCTCTGTGTAGGGGGAAATGCTCTTAATATAATTGCATTTTTCAAGTTCTTGGAAGATGTAAATTAGTGATAATGGATAAGAGTATAATATTACTTTTCAATCAATGTTATATATGTTCTACTTGAAAGGTATGATACTAGGATGGAATCTAAATAAATTTGTTAGTACTTTCTAGAGATAAAAACATATTAAACATATAATTGTATGATTACATGTGAAATTGATTTTGATCAAGTATTTGAAGGTTTTTAATGAATTTATGAAGTGTAAATCATATTTTATTTACTCTAAACTTGAAATTATGTATCAACAAAACAATTCCATAATTACTAGCTATCACATTAGCTATTTTTTGAGCAGAATTGTTGACCAAAAACTATCCTAAATAGATTCAAACTTGAAAAAAAATTACTTTTGGTATAAAATACTATAATTCTTAAAAAAATATCAGATATGACACATACAATAATCTCTTCAATGATATTTTTTCTCCACACGCCATTTCTTGTTATATATACAAAATATGATCAATACAAATATATAGAAAGTCTTCACAACTTGAAGATTCCTAACATGTGAGACAATAATCACACTAACTTGATTTATGGACTACTAACATATTTTTTCCCATACATAATGACCACCTAATATTCCACTTACTTTATGACAAAATAACATTGGAGAGAGTGATGCAAATGTAAGGTCCACTTGTAAAAAGTTTGTACTAGCAAACCCCACTAAGAATGTGCACACACATGTGCACAATAGTGAATCCCACTATGTGAAACCCAAAGTGTCCCAAGTGGGGGAATGAATTCATCCCATATAGGAATATTTTATCGACCCAAACAAAGTTCCAACAAGATTAAAAAAAAGTATATCCAACTAAAGAACAAAAGAGATCCAATTAGAGGATAAAATAGGATATCCAACTAGAAGATAAATAATATATAATATGTGCATTATAATTAATAATGAAATTTATTTATTGGCATCATACACAAAATTCCCCACTTTGATTCAAATAGGATAAATTTATATCTTCTCCTTAATTCTTCCATGAACCTCTTTCAACAATCCCTTGGTGAAAATATTAGTTAATTGATGTTCACTTCTCACATACTCAATGACAAATTATTTATCATTGACAAAGTCTCTAACAAAATAATGTTTGAGCTCAATAGCTTGGTTATAGCATGGAAAAATATATTTTTAGATAGTTGTATTACCCCATTATTATCATAAAATATTTGTGTTGCCTCAAGTTGAGCCTCTCTAAAATCAGCCAAGAGTCTTCTTAGCCATAATACTTGTGTGCAAACTAATGTAAAGGATATATATTTAGCTTTAGTATAAGATAATGCAAATGCATCTTATTTATTTGAATACCAATAAACCAACCAAATTTCAATGTAAATAAATAACCTGAATTTGACTTCCTGTCATCAAGAGATCCTCCCCAATCTGAATCTATGTTTTAATGAGACATAAAGACCTTACTGGTCTGAAATAAATACCATGATTAGTTTTTTATTTGATATGGTAAAAGCCAAATCTTACAGGGACCTAAAACCATGAGAGTGCATTATAATAGTTTTAACAAATCCACTAGGGTCAAGAGGACAAAAATAAAAAACCATGATTATAAGTACCTCTTACATATTTAAAATTTATCTTAATTGCTTGCAAATGCTTGAGTGACGGTTTGCCCGTAAATGTAGAAATTAATAGAACCCCATAATTGATATTAGGTCTTGTCATAGTGAGATATATAAACCTCCCACCATGATTATAAAATTATTCTCATTAGCTAAATGACATCCATCTTTCCTCATAATATTTGCTTCACTTTTAATTGGAGTGTATGTAGGCTTCGAATCTTGAAGATTATACTTTTTTAGCATGTCCTAGGCATACTTAACTTAGAAAATGAATACTTCCTCTCTCTTTTTATGGAATTATATGATAATAAATTACTACATAAGTCTAATATCATCCATCTCAAACTCTTATTTTATATCTTATTTGAAGCTATTAAACATCTCCATAGAGCTACCTGTAAAGATCAAGTCATCTACATAGAAACAAACATCTAAAACATTAGAATTCAATGCTTGTACGTAAATAGTTGGTTCATTTTAAATTTTTAAAAATCCTTGATCTAATAAACAGCTATAATTTTTTTAGAAACAATCTATTTTATCTTTCTTCATCCTATGAAGAGCTTTCTTCAACTTATATACCCAAAATTATTTACCCTTTACCTCAAATCCTTGTGGCTACTCCACATATACTTCTTATTCAATCACTCCATTTAGGAATGCACTTTTTACATCTATTTTATGTATTTCCCATTTATTATAATTGTATATATCAAGTATTAGTATTATAGTATCTTGATGTGTAATAGGTTCATAGGTTTCCTCATATTCAACCCCATATGTTTGTGTAAATCCTTTTGCAACTAGTCTAGCTTTTAAGTTTTTAACCATATAATCAATTTTAAAATTGGTATTTTAGACCCAATTTGTAATAATTACATATTTATTCAATGGAGTATGAACCAAATTCCGTGTATCAATATTTTTAATTGAATCCATATCTACTTTCAAAGTATCAACCCATTCTTTCTTTTGACTAGCTTCGACATAACTTATGAGTTCACTAGTCATAGATGATAATAAAAAGATAATATACTCATAATAATCATCATAACATAAGTTAACTTCCTAATTTTTTATCCTTGTGATCCTTAATTAATAATTATAATCTAACATCTAATTGGTTGGATGATAATTCAATAAATTTTTGTTCTTGCTTGATGTTGATGTAGATGGATGATTAATCTCTTGTACAAAGCTAATATTTATTCATGTTGAACTAAAAGACTTTGTATAAATTTGAAATCCCTTAAAAAAATATTAAAGAGGCTTCCACCATTAACTTATGACTTCCATAGATACATGATTTGAATTAGTATACACCTTATTTTCAAAAAAATTACAATCCCTAGAAATAATTTTGGATTTACTAGTAGGATTATAAAGCTTGCATGGTTTACTTTCATCACTATAACTTGTGAAAATATGAGGAAAATTATCTAGATCTAATTTTTTCCTCTTCTCATTTAGAACATGTATAAAATATAAATAGTCAAATACCTTTAACTGATCAGTAAGTTTTTTTCCATACCAAGCTTCATAAGGTGTTTTGTCTTTGACTTCTAATGTAGGAATTATATTAATGATGTAGATTATTGTTTTTACTGCTTTAGCCCAAAATACCTTTCCAAGTGATTATTATCCAACATAATCCTTGATAAATCCATGATAGATCTATAATTTCTTTCATTAACACCATTCTATTATGGTGTGTAAGGAGTTGTTAATTGCCTTTTGATTCCATGTGAAGCACAAAACTCATTAAATTCATTAGAATAAAATTCACCTCCTCTATACATTCTTAAGTACTTGATGGAATGTCTACATTATTTTTTAGCCAAAATTTTGGAAGCTTTAAAATATTAAAAATCTCCACTCTTTTATTTCAAAAAATAAACCCACATAAACCTTGTAGCATCATATATGAAGGAAATGAAATAAAAATTCTTACCAATACTTATGCAATATATTAGTCACATAAATCTGAATGGACCATTTCTAAAAGTGTGATTTATTAGAATTTTTTGATATAGAAATACTCCCTATCATGTTTCCCAACAATATATGACTTTCATGCATCATCCTTTTTGAATTCTAGTTTGGGAAGACCTCTTACCATACCCTTTATGTCAAGAATATGTAATCTCTTAAAACTAATATGACCATATCTTGAATGCCACAACATGATAACATCCTCAATGGTGGAGAAACAAATACTTTCCTTCAACATATTAATATTTAATGGAAACATCTTATTCTTTTCCATATAGTATTGTCTAATAAATCTATTTCCATATCTCTTATCAAAAATCAAACAAACACCATCTTTAAAAAGTAGTTTGAAAACCTTTTTCTACTAATTGGCCAACACTTATGAGATTATGACTCAGATTTAGATAAAAGTAAACATTATTCATTTAAAAATTACTTTGACTTGTGGTGATAATTAGGCTTACCTTTCTTTAAAATTGGATGGACTTTTCATCTCTGAATTGCACTTGGATTTTGTAAGATTCATCTAACATGTTGAAACCATATTTTTGACTTATCATATGATTTGAATAACCTGAAACAAGAAACCAAAAATTATTTGTTTCCTCTATTCCCACATTACATGTGAGATAATAATATGATTCATATTGAACTTCAATTTTATCATCTTTAAAATATTTGTTTTCCCTCTTTTGATTAGATTGATTCTTAGTTGCTAGTATCTTTCAATATTTAATCATATGTCTTCATTTTTTGTAGTAATGACAAGTAAAGTATTTCTTACTCTTACATGTGAAGTTTACTTTAGCTTTTCCATTTGAATATGATTTATTTTAACTCTCTTAATTCTAATTTTTATTTTTTTCCTTAGTTTTTTAAAATTTTATCTTGGTTTCAAGTACTTGTTCTTTATCTCTAGCGTATAGTCTCATCTTACCCTCATGAGATAAGAGAGAACCCACTAACTCATCAACACTTATAGTGTTCATGCATTTACACTCTTCAAGAGTGATCATAATATGCATCCATATATAACTTAAATATCTCAAAATATTTCTTACTATAACATTATCTTGTATAGTATCTCCATATACCCTCATTATATGAACTAAATTATTTACCCTTATACAATAATCCCCTACACTTTTAGAATTTGACATTCCCAAATTCTCAAAATTAATTTTAATGGTTTTGATTTTACCTTATATTACCTTAATATAGAATTAATATGAAGTATCCAAGGTATTCCATGCCTCATTGGCATTCTTGCATCCTTTAATTCTTGGATAAATACTTTAGATTTATGGCACTGAAGATAGCAGAAAGCTTGTGCATATCCCTTTTCTTCATCCTTTTTTATTCTTTTTTGATATTATGTCAAGGTATTCCAATCTTGGGTTTGTGTGTATATGGTTAAAATTCTTAAAAATTCATTTCCACACAAAAAATTCTCTTCAATTCATCTCTCCAATACTCAAAGTT
Source organism: Torreya grandis (assembly GCA_037957365.1). Taxonomy (NCBI): domain Eukaryota; kingdom Viridiplantae; phylum Streptophyta; class Pinopsida; order Cupressales; family Taxaceae; genus Torreya; species Torreya grandis. The sequence goes on along the minus strand of JARHVA010000023.1, from coordinate 3,198,844 downwards.
TTCACCTTTGAAAATAGGAATATTCATGGAAGCAAAATATACTAAAGAAATTGTTTCTGCTAATAATGGTTTCAATAAACCTTATGAGCCTTGCTTGAATGTGGATATGATATAAAATTAAGGTTTTAAATAAATTTATGGAGTTAAAATCATATTTTCTTCACTCTAAACTTGAAACTATGTATTAATAAAATAATCTTAGAATTACCATCTATCAAATTAGTTATTTTGTGAGTAAAATTGTTGACCAAAAATTGTTCTAAATAACTTAAAACTTGAAAATATTTAATTTATAGTCTAAAATAATATAAAACTAAAAAAATATATAAGATATGAGACATAAAATAAACTCCTCAATTCTAATTTTTTCTCCACACACCATTTCTTTTTATATTCACAAAAGAGAATCAATACAAATATATAGAAAGTCTTCACAACTTGAAGATTCCTAACATGTGATACAATGATCGCGCTAACTTTATTTATTGAATAAAAACATATTTTATCCCATAAATAATTACCACCTAATATTCCACTTACTTTAATAAAAAGTAATAGTGGAGAGAGTGCTACAATCCACTAGCAAAAAGTTTGCAATAATAAACCCCACTAAGAATATGCACACAAATGTGCAAAACAGTGAATCCCGCTAAGTGAAAAACAAAGGGTCCCAAGTGGGGGAATGAATTATTCCCATATATTAATATTTTATTTACCCAAATAAATGTCCAACAAGATGACAAAAAAGGATATCCAACTAAATAACAAAAGAGATCAAACTAGAGGACAAATAATACATAATATGTGCCTTAGAATTAATAATCAAATTCTAATATTTGCATCATAATCAATAGTCTTGACTAATTAATTATGATGGATGTATGGAAAATTATTGGTAAAAAGGTATACTTAGAGATTATTTAAAATTTGCATATTTTAGTTAACAACAAGAAATAGTTTAGTTGCACATTGTTTGACTTATATTTCAAGTATTGTATTTTGAAATCATAAACCCCATAATAGGGCCTTGACTTAGTTAATTAATTGATTTAGTTAAGCTAGTTTGTGTGTGTGAGGACTTTAAAGGCTAAAATAATTCCATTTATTACCAATAATGTTTGGTATAATGGTTAGAATTCATGTGTGCATATGTACCTATCTATTTCAAAGTATATACTTGTGATATCATAGAAACATAAATGTTCACCTTGTAATTAAAGTTGTGACATTTTTTAATAATTTTGAGAATACATAGAATATTTTTTAATATAATTATATGGTGTAGACCATGTGCCTCAGTTGGTAATCCAAGTAATGTTAGTATTAAAGACAAATGTGAATTACATGTTCTAGATCCTATGGTGGAAACAATGGAACCAATCAAGGTACTTGATACATGAAAGTTTATCTTGCATAATGGAGAGATATCATAATTCAAGGTATATTAGGACCAATAATCTAAATAAAGTGCCACCTGGGAAGATCATGAGGAATTTTATATGTTATTTCCTCATTTATTTGAATAAACTTTATGTTGAAACTTATTTTATTTTCTAGTTATAATAAATTCATTAGGATGATGACTTATTTAAGGGGAGGAGGATGTTACATCCCAACTCACCTTAGAAAAACATAATCCTTGATTTGATTAGTTGATACTGCACTTTAAATTTAGATACATTGATTTTATGAGATTATGCTATTGTATGTTGGATTTTAGCATTATTAGTTATTCGTAGATGTCATTATATGCATAGTATGATGCAAGATATATGATGATACTAATAACAATTAAATTTATTATTTTATTGTTAAAATGACATAATAAACTAACTACCATTTATATGAATGATGTGGTTGTAGGGTTATCTCACCCTCAAAAAATGGAGTAGAGGGTGAGTATCATCAAGGAGGAGACAAAAGATATTGATAACTTAGGGACAATAAGAGCTTAAACTAAACACCCATACACACACATGTTTGCCTAATTATTTGTTTAATTTATGAATGATTACAAAATCATGTAGTATGTTGAGTGTTTGTTTTTATTTCATGTATCTCTTAGTGTTTGGAATGTTTTTAAATTATTATATGAGCACCTTTAAAAATATTCTTATACTGCATTGTTTGTTATATGTAGTAATTATTATCTAGAGGAAAATTATATTACTTTAAAGCATTAAAATTGTGAAGTTAAAATATTAACTTAATTACTCATGATAGAGATATGGCAAAATCATGTTAGAGAGGTTCACCCATTCGTCGTCACATAAGAATCCTTGAAATTCCTTGGGCCTTTTATGATTTCATGAGAAATTAGATCTAATAAATTGATTGTTAAAATTTTTTTAAAAATAAAAATAAAAAGGACTGCTATAAGAAGTCGAGCCAAACCCTATTTTCCTCCATTTTTATAAAAAATAAATATATTTTCATAATGATGAAGTAAATGGATTTTTTTAGAGTTGTTACTAGGATTTTATGGTGCCATTCTTGGAGTAAATTCTACATGTTGTATACCATGCAATTGGCTTAGCAATAAAATCCAAACATGAAGGTAGAAAAAGAATAAGAAAGATTACATTAAGATGTGGGAACTCGATTTTATGGGTTTATCTAGAAGAAAATTCATAGAGAGAAGAGGTTAAGTAGAGGGAGAAAAGGAAAAAAGGGGGGATATTCCATTTCTATCAGCTAGAGGATAATTTGTAGAGAGGGAGGCATCTAACTCATTCATATTTTGAGACAGGCAAGTAGTCATTCATTTTTAATTACATAAACAAATATTTATAAGGGTACAAGGAGCTGGTTATTTGATATTTTGAAACTAGAAGCAAACCCTTGAATTTTTCACAAATCCAATGGGCCTCCTGAATGATAGTAATGATTGTATTTTTTACACTACCCTCTAGCTTAGAAAAAATATTGCTTGGGCTATTTATTTTTGGATATTTATAAGTAATTGGTGAATATGAATGGAACAATGGTTATTTAATTTTTTTTAGAAAAACAAAAAAAGAGAGAAAAAAATAAAGGGAAGGAACCAAATATCTACAACATGCTTCACCAATCATACATTTGTCTATATGGGGTTACAATTCCTAACTTCATAGTTAGGATGACCATTTTTATAGGTTTTTGGTGTAATCCTAAGAAATATTTCCTTTTTAAAGTTTCCCCTTCTTGTATTTGTAGCTATTTGTAGATGTCTATTTTCTAAGTCAATTTACAAGTCTTTGGTTAAAATTTGTTTGCATAATTTGTAAAGCTTAGGAAATAATTAATTCTAAACTATTAAAGTTGATAATAGTCGAGTATAATTTACAATAGGGAGTCCTTATAGTTTTGGTAATAATCTAAAACTATCATGACATTTCTTAGCCCTATAGATGGACATTGAGATAGATTTATATGCATTTATAGTCACTCTTGAGTTTCTAAAATTGACTATTGATGACTCATTATGAATATGGTAGATGGAATTAAACTTTGATACTTGTTTATATTGATGGGTTGGCTATAGTTTCACATTGAGATAGACTTATTTACATTTACATCCATGCTTGATTTTCCAAAATTAGCTATTGATGACTCATTATGAACATGGTAGATGAAATGCAATTTTGGTATTTGTTTAAATTGATGGGTTGGCTGTAGTTACACATTGAAATAGATTTATATACATTTTCAGCCATGCTTAAGTTTCCAAAATTGACTATTGATGACTCATCATGAATATGGTAGATGAAATGTAAATTTGATATTTATTTAAATTAATTATTGTAGTTGCACATTGAAATAGATTTATATGCATTCCCGGCCATGCTAGATCATCCAAAACCAATATTAATGAAACAATGTTGCATAGGGTAGTTGGAATGGAACTTTGTCAAATGTTTGGTTCATTTATTGGTTGTAGTTGCATTTTAAAATGGTGATTTATATCCATGTTTGGTTTTGTGAATTAGTTATTAATAACCTAATTTTGTATATAATAAAATGGAAATTTTTTGTTTCATATCATTGGATGTAAATATATATTAGAATAGTGACTTTTAGCCATGCTTGATTTTGTAAATTATTTATTAATGTCCTAATTTGGTATATAGTAGTTGAAATGAAACTTTGGAAATGGTTTGGGTTGGTACATTAACTATATTTGAGAATTAGAAACGAATTTGTGAAATTTTCCATCCATATTTATTTACTTGAAACCAAATTCATGAGAAACATACTTGTGTATGTTAGTTAAGATGTATTTTTTGATTTATTGGTCATTTAATATGGTTTTAGATGCATATTGGTTATGATTTGTGCACTTCTAACCATGCTAAATTAGGTATTAAATACTTCAATAAGACATATTATTGAATATAGATAATGGAATGTCTTGTATATGGTTGTACTATTATGAGTTTTGTGTTTTATCAGCGAAGTATAAAATATGATTGGATGTTAATTTGAATGACATGTTATACACTTTTATGATGGTGTATATTTGGAATTAAATCTTCAATCTTGTAAAAAGATACTGAGTTGTTTTCAATATTTAAATACTAGTTAAAAGGAATGGTTGTACCATGCATATGTATATGAGATCTTGACTTTCCTTGAATTCCATATAGGTAAAAAATGAAAAAATGATTTTGTATTTATAGAGTTGGATACATTATATGTATTTATGTTTTTTTTAATTTACCATTATAAGTATACAATAATATACTTTAAATTGATGATTATCATCCTTTTTAAATGCTTCTTCGCATTAAAGGATAGTAGGTATGTAGGCCAAGTATATCCAACAATTATAGATACATGTCATCAGGTAGTATGGAGGAGGTATAACAAGGTATAAGAGAATATGAGTGTATGTGGATTGATTTGGATTTATTATTTGAATCTATAATGAGAACCATTGGTTAATGACATTATCTTCCACTATACTATCTACTTTTTGACAATTTTGATTGATTGAGAGACAATTTCCAAAGAATTACACAAATGTTGATTAATCTTGTTTAAGGATAATTAATCCAAATCAAGAGCTTAAGTGGATTTTCCATGAGAGTTGTTGAATATTTATTTTTGAAAATTTATTTCTATTAACTGCATCACCTCATGACATCATTTCTTTGGGTGGAATCTATAAGCCATAAATGCATAAAATATCTAGATTATGGGTCTCCCATGCTTCTTTAGAAGTAATTTTAAATAGATTAATTTTATTTTCTATGGTCTTGTGAATACTACTTTCAATGGTGACCTTACTACACATTTTTGGGGTTGAGTTCATAATTTATGCACTGTCACTATCTACCCCTCCATGAAGAGAAGAGCCACTCCTAGTGGGGAGGTGTGTGAGGGATCAATAGTTTATGGTTGGAGGAAAACTGTGTCAATTATGATCTCCCTCTTTCAGCTGAATAACCTTCACAATTACATACTCATGGCTATTTATGAACTAACTTATAAATCTCCAATGTAATTTATATTATAGTTGTATTATTTAGAAAAGAATGTATTAGTTGTAATTTTAATTAAATCATTACAATAATGGTTTTATAACTAAAAATGAACATGTAAATTAGAACAATAGGAGGCTGCCTTAAATGTATAGCTACAAATTTGATTTACTTATGCAAAAGTGAAGATTATATACCTTATTTTATGGCTTTGATTTTCTACATTGTTAGCAAGCTAAACTAAATGATGTATAACCAATGGGTTAATAATTAACTATAATTGTCTATCATCATTTATTTTTTATCTCATTAAATAATAAATTACTCATTTTTATAAGTATAATGGATAAAATTGATATTTTTAAAGTAAGAAACAAATTTTACTAGTTTTGAGTAAAACCCTAGTTGGGTTGTTAGAGTCATATAGTGATAACATTGATGTAGCATATAAGAGAGTCATTTGTGGTTGGTAAGGAATATCATGATTTATGTATATTGATGATATATTATGAGCCATAAAATAACTTGATGAGGTTGAAATAGATAAGTAGAAGAAGCAAGTGAATTGTTTATGGCATTCTGCTATTATGAAATTGGTTCTATAGTGAAGGATTTAAATTTTTTAGCTTGTGGTGGCAATTTAGTGATAAGTAATAAGATTTTAACTTTTTCATTGAAAATGTCATTGACTTAGTGAAAATAACTTTTGAATCACCTAAATCATGTAGATAAGGGATGTATAAATCTATGGAGGCTTGCATGCCTAGAATGAGAGCTTCATATTTAACCATGTTATTAGTAACATCAAATTTTAATTGGGAAAAAAGAGGTATAATTTTTTCCTGAGGATAAACTAAGACACATCTTTCCCTATCTCTTTGAAGACATTTAACACCATCTAAATGGAGTGTCCAAGTATCTTCATGTAAATTAATTGTAACTTCATGTAATTTATCGATAATGACTTTAGATATTATTATAGAAATATAAGTGTATGGTTTATTAAGATTATTTATTTCAAGATCAGCTATAAAATTGTGAAAATAATATTTGAGTTAAATAGCTTGATTAAAACCTTTAATTTATAATATTTATTCACCAAGAAGAGTATCTTGAAGAATACCAGTGGCTAGTATAGGAGCGTTAATAAGTTGATCAGTAATTACTTGAATTTTAACTAATTTTTGCATAATTATTTGTAAATAAAATTCCATCAAGAGAACCATCCATTTTCTAATTCTATCACTAAGTAAAAAATATTCAGAGAAAAAATGATGAAGAATATTTGAATGGATGATGACATAAATTGTTTGATAAAGCACATAGTGGCAAAGCTTTTCAACTAAAAATTAAATGGCAAGATAATCATGATTGAATTTGGTATAACATGTTTCATAATATAGTAAAACATGATTATATAATATATGGCATATTCAAGACTTGTTTCATGTTGTTGTGCAAGCATTTCCACAATTGATATAAAGGTAAAGTAGGTGTACAAGATGATAGGTCGATCATCAGAATGAGTTTGAAGAGTGGGAGGATGTGGGATGGGATTATTTCATGATTTTAAATTATTTTTGTCATGAATAAATCCATTATAGATCTATACCCTTCTTAAGAAGGGAGTTAATTGAATAAATATGGTAAGCCATCTCAAGAACAAATTGTTGGATTACACCAAGTTTACCAAGGTATGTTAATATGTATATAATGGAATGAATAATAGGAATGATAAGAATGGATTTAATTTTATTAGGATTTAATTCAATTTCATGTAAACAAACTAAAAATCCTAAAAAAATTCTGAAGGTGACACCAAAAACACATTTGTAAGTATAGAGTCTAAATTTTTATCTGATGAGATGATAAAAAATGATAACAAGATTGTTAAGATTAATTTCACAATGCTTGGATTGAAAGATAATATAATCTACATAATCTTCAAATATTTTATGTATGAGATCATGAAATATATGGGTCATTGCAGGTTGATAAGTGGTACCCACATTTTTAAGACTAAAGTAATTTTTAACATAACAATAGGTGCTCCATTATGTTGTAAAAGTGGTTTTATGTTGATCTTTAGTAACAATATGAATTTTATTATATCCTAAGAAACTATCCATGAGAGATAAAATTTCATAACCAGTAGTGGAATAAAAAATGTCATCAATTGATGTTGAAATAAAGTTATCTTTGGGATATGTTAAGTTAATATTGTGAAAATATATATATATGTGACTAACCACGGTGACTTTTTGTGTATAGAAAATGTTGGAAACCCATTCATATTAATCTACAAGTTTGATGAATCTAGAATTCAAGAGCTTGACGATATCCTTATGATACAAGGTATAAATCATCTGGGAATTTTATGTTTCTTTTGATGTATAGGTTTTGCATCAAGATAGGTAATGATATTATGAACCACATTACTATTATCAATTCTAGGCATGTCTTCATATGACCATGCAAAATCTTAATGATATTTATAAGAAAATAAACTAAAGTTATCATGTTTAGTTAGATGAATTTATTTGGAAATGAGAATGGGTTAAGTGATAGTAGTGCTTCCATAATTAATTATGATAATTTCCTCAATAAGCATAGCATTTCCATCTTAGAAATGATAGGGAGTAGGACAGAGCAAGGAAATTAGATGTGTTTTGGGATTGATACTAGAAATAAAGTTATTGAAACAAGGAGCCTTTCTCTAAAAATTACCAAGTTTATGATGTTGGAATAGATTCTAGGTTCAAAATCATAAAGTATTTCTAAAATATATTCATCGATAGGGAGTGTAGGTAATGGTTTATTATATTAAATATCTACTTCAATATCTAAAACTTGATTTACTTGAGTATTGAACTCATAATGTATTTTTCAAATGGTTGTAGCTTGTGCATCTAATTTAATTTTAGGAGTATAAATAGGATATTGTTCAATAGAATATGGTATCAATATAGTGGGAGTAACACTATAATTAGTGGTGATTGAATTATTTATAATAGATAAAGAATTGGTTTGTTTTATAGGATCAATTAGAGGTAATAGATCTTGGAATACTATATTGATCAGATTATTATAATTAGATATTGTAGGTTAGATGATATTAGATTGGTAAAATTCTTGGATGGCCCATGAAGTATCTATGAAAGGTTTATTAATATGTGGTACATAGCCTTTAGGGTTTGATTCACTATCAAAGGATATGTGAATGGTGTGAATATCATGATTAAAGGCATGTGTTTTTTTTATTTTCTTTTGATAATGTAGGGCATCCAGAACTTGTGATTGAACTTACACCATAATTTAAGTATCATCATAGGATGGATATATAACACATTTATACATTTTAGTATGAAAATATGTAGCAAATATGCCTATAATATTGAGAAGGTGAGGAGACGTGACTATAAGATACTGAAATAGTTTGGTCACCTCATACACATTGCAAGAAAAATCATCCTTTATGTAATGAGCTTCATGTGAATTACATGGGTTAGGACTATCAATAGTATCATTTATTAAGGGAAGGGTTCTATCTCATGGAATAAGAATAGGGATACATTTTATGATATAAGGAGGTAATCAAGTAGTATTTAGAACATTTTTTAATTCATTTGGTTTATCATCATTTAAATATATGATAGTTACATGTAGGTCTAAATGCATATTCAAAAATTCATGAAGAGGAGGACTGTTGATGTGAGCAATAGTAAGAATATGATATTGAGATTGAGGATTTGGAAGTTGGATACTCTAAGGATTAGGATCAACCTCATGTTTGTAACACTTCCCATTATGTTTGAATTTAATATATTGACTATCGGAATATGTAAAATGATGAGTCCATGTATGATATAAGAGCATGTTGTAAGATAAGGGGAGATATAAGACCATGATTTTTGTGCATATTATCTTGGATCCAATGGTAAGAGGGATCCAAATTAAAAAAAAGTGGTTTTTGGTTGGATTTATCAAATCCATGACATATGAGTCAGGTTTGTTTGATATTTCCTTTGGAATATCTAAATTGTTGAATTAATAAAAATGGATTAACATTAATACTAGAACTTGTAAATTAATACTTTTAAAATTATAGTGTTATCAATACTAATTTTGATAAAAAGAGGTGGATTGTCATCTTGGAAAATAATTTCATCATTTATCATATCTTCTTCTGTAAATTCTATGGAGGGTCTAGTAGAGAAAATTGTTTTGATGGCATGCACTTCTGAGGGTTGAGGAGCATCAAGAGCTAATTTAGATCTATTAGAGGAGGGTTTTTCTATGTTTTTTATTTATTGCATAAGGAAATTGAAATGATAGGGAGAATTGCACATTAATTCCACGAGATGTATTTTACAAGGCATATATGTTGGGCCCCTATTTTAGTATGGGATCCATGCTAGCAAGACAGACACCTCAACAAGAGAAAATCACTTGGGTTATGATTATTATTTTGGCATTTTGGTGCTAGTTGGAGGAATGAATGTAGATCTTGCACTTGCTAATAGGTGGTTAACTAGAACCTAGATCTTTAGGGCATCTTCTAAGAGTGGCAACACATGGTAACTATAGTGCAAAGGGCTCAAGGTGATGGAGCTAGTGAAATGATCAACAAAGGATCCAGATTGGCACCTGAGATACACTATCTACCCTAGAAAAGAGATACTCCCCTATGTTCTATAAATAAATCTCAAACCAATGAAGTAGAGATGGGAATTGAATGCATTGTAGATCTAAAGAAATGGTTCTACATAATATGGTCATCATTAGTGTTAGGACTAGCTCAGAAGCCATTAAGTCTCCAATTGTATATGCCCAAGCTCACTTGTGAGCCTCTAGGATGTTAAGTAGCTTAAGATAGGCTTTACTCTATTCTTGTCACCATGAACTATATACTCTATTTATTTGAGCTTTGATTAATGAAGAAGAAAGGTTGCAATAAAACATGGTGCTTCTAGTTTGAATATCTTTCATTTTTCTATTGAAATGTCTAATGAATGTACTGATTATAATGTGGTAATTTCAATATAATAATTTTAAGAATGTTGTTTTCAAGATTATGGTCTATGTCATTAATGGCATCTCTATGTTAACTAATGATGTCAACATATGTTGTAGGAGTAACTTAAGTGTAGAAAGGGTCATGCACCAAGTGTTCCCTTAATAGAAGTGGTAGCCCAAGTATGAATAATTAAACTGAAGCAACCCCTTGATCCTTTAAAATTGCCTAAATGATGTTAAGCTTAGTAAAACATAGGCTTGTACCCTTAATACTATAGAATCATCTTGATATAATATTGCACCCAAATGGATCTACAACTAGTCCCCCAAATGGGCTTGTGCCTATAGACCATTAGGCTTAGCCAGGAAAAGGCTTACACTAATGAATATACTAAAATTATTTGAATTGACTAAATCCTACAAGTAATGCCTTGCACCATGGCATAACTAGCCCAACATGGGCCTCGATTTTTTCTCTGCTACACTTTTGGTGAGTGTATAACACTTGCACCTTATGTGAATTGATGCCAGTGCAATTGAGTGGTAAATGTTGAGCATAGAGAAGAAATATACCATGTTTTTGCCTAATTGTAATAAGTCCAAAACTAACTTGGACAACTAAATGAGTGTCTAAATTAATTAATTAACCCTCTTTTCTACAACATTTTGGTTTTATTACTAGACCCATGTTGAATTTTATTACTATAATGGTGTGATAGTAAAATACTTTATCTCTCCCTCAATAATATTGAGTGCTAGTTAAAATAGGTGAAATACAACTTTGCACTCAAGCATCCAACCTATAGAGGACAAAAACCAAGAAAGTGGGTTTAGAATAACCTATATGATACTCTATATGAGGTATTTTTTGTGAGATACCTGAGCATATGTACTAGTGGTTGGTTGGATATGCAACCCATAGAAGATGAAGTTATGAAAAACACTATGAGTGGATGGAGTGCCTAGAGAGGCTTGAGACCTTGGATGCCACTTGGACTAGAGTAATAGACAAATGGTGGAAAGGAGAGTTGAATAGTTACATTCTTGAGTTTATTATTTTTACATGCCCCTACCTTAAGGAAGTACAATATTAGTTTTTTCACTAGCTCAGAGGCACATTTTTGAAAGAGGTCAGCATAAAACTCAAGAAACTAATGGTGGATTACTTATTTGAAACTTTGGGAATGGAATGATAAAGTTCTTTTGCATATGAGCAATGAAAAAGGGGAGAAGGGGATTCATAGGTGAAGCACAATGGAAAGAAAAAAGTATACTGACACCCAAGAGCTTAAGAGACATAGTTATAATAAGAGAGGGCATAGTCTGATGGAAGATCTAGAACTTGGAAGTGTAGAGAGAACCCATAACAAGCAAGAAGGGTATGGGGAAGGATCTATTGAATTATATCAATACAAAAAGATAAACCATGAAGTGATGGATTAAGCTCAATAGTTGATGGGTGTAGAATGTGTTGGGTTCCTATAGAATTTGGTGATTGAATATGCACTAGATGCACCTACCCCCTTTGAACCTATGGTTCAAGCTCATACATTATATTCCCAACTTAAAGAAAGAATAAGAGTGATAACTAACCCTATTTTCATTATAGATTTTATAAGTTTCATAGACTTGGAGTGTAATTTTGTGATTGAACAAGTTATTCCTTACACGGAGTTGAGAAAGAATACCTATAGACCATTGGGTGATAGCTCACTAAAATAGATCATGAGTATAAGCATTCTAGCTCAGCTAATGTTAGCTTTGTAAACTAGGCAACATCTTATAAGAAGTGGTCTAGTGCCATAAGTTAGTAGTATAGTGCAATTGACATCATTAACACTAGCAGTAATAATGGGGTTGGAACCTAATCCAGTGGCTAGAGGCATTAAAGCACTACCACATAAACAAATTATAGGAGGATAAGTGCCTCAGATGCTAGTTGTGCCCCCATAGCAAATATACTATGAAATAACCATGCACTTACCAAAGTATCATGGCATGGAAAATGCCATAGAGTATGCGATACAATGTGAGCTATAGTGGAATGTATGGGACATAACCTAATTTGAGTGAAAGGCAACCTAGTTCATAACAACTATATTAGATTATGCCCATACTTAGTATATAAAATTTGATCCTAACTAGGCTATGGTTAACTACAACACCTTGAAGGAAGCATTTTTAAAGGAATTCAACATACTAGAGTTTGAATAATAGAGCATCACCACACTCAAGGAGATTAACCAAAGACTCTTAGAGAGCATGTACCTATATGATGTAAGGTTTAAGACTCTCCTTTCTAAGCTTCCTTATGACATTCACCCCTCCTATCATGTGTAATGGTTCATTAGAAGGTTTTTAGTGCCATTTAGAAGATAACTTTCTATGAAGACCTTTATAGACCCTCATGAAGTGATTGAAGCCATGTTCAAATATGAGGTAGTTGTAAGCACTAATACAGGGATCAACACATCCATGGAGGAAAAAATTACATCCATGCCCTCCCAAATCTAAAACTTCACCACTAGTTCATCATAAGATGCTTGAAGCAGATTATGGTGTACCAACTACAAAGTATAAGGCAATAATAAGAATAACTACCCTTGAAGGAATATGTGCACATTACTTCTAAACAATAAAGTCTATAGAGAGGTGCAAGATTTTGGCAACTACCCATTATTACAATGTGCCATTTAGGTTAACACAACCTTTTATTATCAGTTTTGTGATGTCTACACCCATATAATAGTTGATTGTCAAGTGAATGATGAGATGGGTAAGAATATGGAGAAAAGTGCAAGGCAAGCCACTACATGATTTGGAGGGCAAGCTAACCTACGGAATCAAGTCTATAGATAATAGGACACAGGATTTGTGATGTAATGAGGCACTAGAGGACAAGGTGGAGGAGATGAACCACTATATTAGATGTGTAGTGTTGTCACACTTATAGTGTTTTGTGCATAGTGTTCATGAAATACAAGTGTGGTTCCATAGAAAACTATAAGTGAAATAGCACAACATATCCAATCTATGGGTATTGTCAAGGGGCCCATAAAATTGAGGAATGCCTTGGATTTTGAAAAAATTTAACCTAGGGTAGGCCTAGCATAGACAAGGGTGTAGGAATGATCAGGCATGAGCTAAAAGAGGATAAGTGGACTCTAAAGGTACAACTGACATGCATAAAGATAGTCAAGGTGTAGGTGACTACTTGTAGTGGATTCATAACTCAGTTGCCAATTGTGCCAATGCCTGATTCGTGATTGGAATATGGGGAATAGATTCATACTAAGTGTATCACATGGACTAAACCCAAATTTGAGCCTTACCCAAACCCTATGCACAAGAAATATGTATTACAATAAGCTATGATTAATATCCACAACTTGAAAGGAGAGATCCAACTTACATAAGACCTAAAAGTGTAGGCTACCTCCACTTATAATAAGTAATATATCTAGGAGGCTAAGATATGAGAGCTAATAGATATCCTACACCTCTTATAAATAGAAGGAATGCTTCTCCTAATGGATAACTTGCTTTTGGAGCATGTAGGGTAGAAGCTAGTTGAAGTTACTATGCTACACATGGAGTGAGCACAAGAATTTAAGCATACATAGAATGTAAAGTATGATCAATAAATCCTTATGAATGCCACCATTGATGGATGGTCTATATGTGAGGTCTTGGTAGACATAAGTTTTGAGGTCAATATCTTGACCAAGAATGCATGAGAGAAGATGGATAGGCTGGCCTTGAGGCCTTCCCCTTATGTTCTTTTCATTTCCAACAAGACCCAAGTGCAAACAATTGGAATTATAAGGAGCATCATTATAGATATCATGGGCATCAAGTTATATGCTAACTTTGAAGTGATCAAGTTAGAAGAACAAGATAATTATCTAGCATTTCTAGGAAGGACATGGTGTTATGCAAACAACATAGATATGTGCTTCAAGAGGTGATATATGACCTTTGAAAATGGAAAGGAGAGGGTACTTATACCCTTTTCAAGTTACCAAGGACACCCTATATAGAGAGTATTGACCTTGAGGATGATATCAACCACATATATAACATCAAAGTGTAAGGTGCCAAGACTTTCAACCCCAATAATCAAAGAGTTCTTTCTTGGGAAGATGGACAATTAGCCTCAAATACCACCAATGTTGCCTATGACTAATGCATCAAGGAATCTTATGAGACCATTAGTTGAAGGTGCTGCCTAGTGTGATTTAAGGTACCAAAACTAGTAAGGATGGGATGGGTCCATATTGATTGCACTCCTGAAAGGTAGGTCCTTTATGCCAAGAAAAAGGAAAAGAGATTGTTTTCCCTAAGTAAAGGTAAAATTATGGCACTCTTAATATATGAGAGGAGAAATCTTATGGAAGAGTATGTTCATGACCTTGAATCATGCATCCCAAAATAAGTAGATAGAATAGGTGCACTAGTGTATACATTAAGGAACACTATCGCTTATTGGTGGGAATCATAAAGGCCTAGCTTGCTGACTTGGAAAGATGTGAAATAAGCCATCTACACTAGATTTGGGAAAAGAAACAAGGACTTGGACATCTATGCCTACTCTGGTGACTCAAACCCTATACTTCATGCACACTTATGTGAAGAAACATGGACTATCTACAGTGAGAATGCCCTAAGGAACCTATGGGTGCATTCCTTCTACAAGATATTGAAGATGTGGGTGAAATAATGTTACATTTTTAATGAGATACACCATAATATAGCCAACTAGGATGAATTTAAGGAGTGGCTCATGCACACCTCCTTTTCTTCATAGAAGCTTGAACTGATTGAGCTACTAAAACTAGTTTAAAGGGTAGTCTTTAAGGATACTACAATCTTAGAGGAGTGCTTGAAAGTAATGTTCAGTGAAAGGGGTTGGAGCTCTCAACATTTTTTGATGAATAAAACATCCAAAACGACTCCAGTGAAGAGAATCATGAAAAATGGAAGGTGCACAACTGGATAAACCTAACAGGCAAAAAGAATCTTGTGTGTCAAGTGGAGGATAGTGCTCTAGAAGAAGAGGACCCCACTCACCTTCATATAGAAACAACTAAAGGTAGTAGGTAAGTTAAGGATTCACATTAAGAAAATAATTAGCCATACCATGTGCTAATCAAAACTACCAAGGTATACATCATATTAGAATGGGAACCAAATATGGATACTCTAGGTGCATATTGTTCTAACATATATCTATCACAAATTATGAATCTCTTGAAGGACTTTCAAGACTTTTTCCCTCATAGTTACCAAGATATGAAGGGCACCCACCTATCCCTTGGGAATATGATCATAAATATAATCAATGGTGTGAGACCTATCAAGAATCTCCCGTATAGAATGAACCCCAATCTCCACACCAAGGTCAAAATGGAGATTGATGGTATCCTAACCATAGGCATCATCTACCCTATGTAAGAATTTAAATGGGTAATCCCCATGATTTTTAACATTAATAAGGATGGTTACATCTATATTTATGTTTATTATAGATTTTTGAATGCCACATATGTCAATAACCCTTTCCTAACTCCATTCATTGATAAAGACTTGGATTGCATTAAAAGCTTTGAAATATACACTTTTACTAATGGGATCTCAGGATAACATCAAATCTAGATTGAAAAGGAGGACAAGCTTAAAATGGCCTTTAAAATATAATGGGGTTGTTTCACATACAAAGTGATGCCTTTTGGACTCAAAAATGTGCCATCCATGTTCTCCAAAGTGGTGATCACTACATTTAAGGAATTCATTCACAAATTCCTCCAAGTGTACTTAGATGACTAGAGTGTGTATGGGATAATGAAGGACCATCATGATAACTTGTGCCTCATGTTTGAGAGGTGTAGATCATTGAAAATATCCTTAAACCTCAATAAGTTCATCTTCACAACATCATTTGGCACCTTACTCAGGTACATCATCTACACATATGGTCTACTCATTGACCTCGTGAAGATTACAATTATCCTATAGTTATAGACCCCTTCAATGTAGAAATACATTCATGCCTTTCTTGTCCATTATGACTATTATATAAAATTCATAAGGATTTATGAAAATATTGTGACACCACTAAAGGATCTATTATGAAAATATGGCCTATTATATTGGGTCATAGTGTAAGAAGATGCCTTTAAAACATTGAAGCTCAAATTGGCTAGTACATTGATATTTCTTTATTAGAAAACTCTATTAAATGTCCATGTTGATGCATCTAGATATATAATTAGTGTCATTCTGGCACAACTAAGTGAAGTAAAAATGGATCATCCCATTTCTTTTACTAGCAAAAAACTGACCCAAGTAGAGCATAACTATGAAACAACTAAGTGTGAGGCACTTGCCATAGTCTACACCCTCCAAAAATTTAGACAATACTTATTGGCAACCCCATTCATCTTCTTCACTAATCATGAGGCACTTAAGTACCTCATGAACAATCTTATTTTCCATGGGTGCTTCTATAAATGGATAGTTTTGTTTCAATAATTTTAATTCTTGGTTTTTGTGAAGCCTAGAAAATAGAACTCAAGCCCAAACCATTTGTCCCACATCAATTCTGGCAATGCAATAATGCCTATTAAAGATGATATGCTAAAAATGAAATTAGACAAGGTCCATCACATCCATAAAGGCTTGGTTTAGATTGCTACATATCTCACACCTAGATTTGTGCCCTAGATAATGATAACTAAAGAAAATAAATAGCTCATAGTTTATGCTACTCCCTTTCAACTCATTGATGAGGAACTTTACAAATTGAGCTAAGATGGAGTCTTTTGATGATGTATCTTAGAACATGAAAGGGGATCCATCTTATGAGATTCACATGAGGGGTTAGGAGGCCATTACACTAGAGATGTTGTGGCATGCAAGGTACTAGAATCAGGCTTATGGTGGCCAAGTCTATTCTAGGATGAAAAATATTGTGCCAATGCATATGACATCTACCAATATATAGGAAAATGAAACCACTAAGATGAGATTTCATTCATTCCCATTCTTGCCTAGGTGCCATTTGAAAAATGGGCCATTGACTTTATAGGGCTGATTACTCTCACAATGAGGCACACGGGCATGTAATACATCCTGGTAGCCATACATTATTTCACCAAGTGGGATGTGGTAGTGCCAACCAAAGACTACAAAACCACCACCGTCATGATATTTATATGAGAGAACATTATTAGTTACTATGGGTGCCCACTTAGTCTGACTAGTGATAGATAAGCACACTTCATCAATGAAACTATGCACATCTTTCCAATTGAATACATGGTCACATATCATAAGACAACCCCTTATCATCCCTAAGTTAATGGAACTTCTAAGGTGTCTAATAAGATATTATGGATGTGCCTCATAAAGATATATGATATGGGTCACAAAGATTATGATGATCATGTGTCATCAGTACTATGGTTATATCACATGATTTATAAGCACCTAAACCAGGCTACAACATTCTAACTAGTGTTTGGCATAGATGTCATTCTACCCATGGAGTTTCTAGTTCCATCATTATGCATTATATGTCTTGGTCAGTTAGATGACCAAGAGTCATTAAGTGCATGCTTGGAAGACTCAGATCACTTGGACAAGATGTGTGCCCAAGCAAGATGGAGTCAATAGATAAATAAGGCATGTTAGAAGCTATGGAATGATAAGCACATCAAAGACAAGGTACTAACTAAAGGAGAATTAGTATTTATCTATGACTCCAAGTAACTCAAGAACTTAGGAAATCTAAAAATTAGGTGGATGGTCCCTTATATCATCCACAACATATTGGAGACTGGTGCATGCAAGTTACACACATTGAGTGGTGAAATGCTCCCTAGGCATTTCAACAACAATTGACTAAAACCCTATAGATAATAAACTCATGCTTGTGCCATTAGATTATAACTTTCCAATCATAATTCAGTTAGGTTGTGATGACCAAAATAAATTTTGGTACAAGCTAAGCATTTCCTTATATTTTGTATTATTGTTTATGTTAAGTGAATAAGCGAGGCACTTTTAGGCCCATAAGAGAACTCTTTTATAACTCATGAAATTCCTCCTCTCATGCATCCATGGAGATAATTTCTACTTCACAAGGAGGTGCATGTGGATATCAGTGTGCCTCATTAGCAGAATCACCAAGTTCCCAAGCTTAGGCATAGACATCTACCTAGTGATGGAAGATGATGTAAAAGTAGAGAAAGTTTCAAAACTCTTGGATTATTACAAGGTAGGGTTCTCATTCCCAATAAAAGACACAAAGGACCCTAGTATGAGGGAAATGAAATGCCTCATGAGTTCCAAGCTTTACACTAGAATTCATTTGGCTGATATCATCAAGACCTACTTGTGCATCTCCCATCACATGCCATAAGGGGTCAAATTTAATATTGTAAAATTCATTGCTAAAGAGATGGTGAAGAATGTGTTGGAATTTCATAATGTGTGAGAGACCTTCAATTGGGGTTCTATGCTAATATTAATATTGGTGGAGAATATTGGTGTGCCTGGTGGAGACAAAGACAATTTTTTGGTATTTTCAGCTCACAAGGACTCCCCACTACTAAAATACCAAGACTTCACCTACCCACCCTCCTCCCAAAAATATAAGACAAGGGTGCTAGGGTGGCGTGGCTAAAACATTAAGGCATTTAGGATTGAATGGCACATCCCATAGGAGCTCCCCTAGCATATGTTTGGAATGGTGACCTTCACTATCATGCAACATTTTTATGTAGTGTGTTTGGTGCCCACAGATGGTACCATATTTGACTAGCTCAAATTGCATTACACATTTTCCATAAAATATTTTAGGGAGGCAATAAGGAGGATTCCCAATGCATAGAAACTAGATATCCTAATGAAGGTTGTCGATGGAGAAATAATTAGGTTGAGGTACCCGTATGTGTGTCCAAGAAAGAAAGCCATAAAGGATGAGGAAAATGACTCTGAATACATGGACCTCCATCCCCTATAAAGAAAACTTATAAATGGGTGTATCTTCATGTTGTATTATGAGATGAAGCCATGGAATAAGGGTACAAACCCTAAAAAAATATGATGATCACCCCCTCAATATCAGTGATAAAGGGAAGCTAGTGCTAATAGTGTAGAAGTCTCCCCAAAAAAAGTGGGGAGAGACACTTGAATAAATTTAGGAACACATTAGTTTAATGGTCACCTTCAATGAGAAAGAAACACCTCCAACTCTAAATAAGTGTGTAACCTTTGTGCTAGAGACTACTTCTTCTAGTAAGAATCATAAGAATAAAAATTCTAAGGGACCTATTGCACTTCCTAAAATAAATTTGGTGGAAATGGAGGTGGAAGAAGACCTTATGCATGGAATGAAGGAAGAGATGGAGGAAGAAGGCATAAAACTTACATTATGCAAGAAGAAGTGAGAGAAGAGCCTAGTGCTAAGGATTTTCAAAAGTCCCTCCAAGGTAGCACTACCACCAAACTTGAAGAAGCAAACAAGCTAGCCAGTGCCTCATCTAGATAACCCTCCACATAGCCTCCACAAATAGAAGAGGAAAATAGAAGGTTGTGGAAGAAGATGGGCTATAGTGAGGAAGATATTGAGATGGAATTGATACTTAAGAAGAAGAGGAAGGATATAAAGAAAATGGGCATGAGTTAGTTACATATTGAGAAGGTTGAGGTTGAAGAAGAGAAGGCCAAGGAAGAGAGGGCCAAGAGAGAGAGGAAGATAGATAAGGTTCCCACAAGCATAGAACCAATGATTGAGAAAACTAAGAAGGCACCTATCACCACCACCAAAAAAGTAGATGAAGCTACATATTAGGTATACCAAAGTAGTGAAGGGGTGATTGAATAAAAGGAAAGTGATGCTAGTGTCTTAGAAAATAAAAAGGAGATTGGAGAGGAACCCACATAAGAACTAGCACCAAGTAAATATACTTAGAGGTTAGCACTAATAAACCCTAGGAAGAGGAAGTAAACAAAGGGGAAACGTTCAAAGAATAACCCCTTATAGAACAATAACATGAGTCCTCAAAGGAAAGCATCGAAGAAAGTAGTGGTGCCAGTGAGGAGGAAGAAGAACAAATAGAGCTAGTCATCATTAAGGAAGAATGTATGAGTTGATCATTAGAGAAAAAGTGTAGAAGGGATGGATGGATGAGGATTTATATATGTTTGACTTCATGTCCCCAAAGCCACCACAACCAGGATGTGAAAACATCTTACATTTGTATTTGATATCTATATGGACAAGCCTCACTTTGAGGTACCTCAAAATGAAATATTATGCATGGATGAACTTGAGAAGGGGCTTGACTCCCTACCATTTCACCATGAGCCTATTCTGATATAGGAATGCACTTATCTAGATGGCCATAAAAGTCACATGCAAGAATATCATTAATGATGGTAGAACAAAGAAATGAAAGAAACTTTGTAAGGATGTTGAATATGAAGCACAAGCCATGAAATTCAAAATGTAGTAGCTATGAAATTATATAGAGACAATTGAAGCATCCCTCTTGGTTACCATCAATACATCTAACCTCTCTAAGGTTAATAAATTCTATGTGCTATTAGAGCGAATGTTTGCAAGGATGAAATCAAAGATGGTATAAGAACAAGAACAAGAGGAAGATCATTGATCCATGCTATAAAAAGAGCTAGTTGATAATCTTAAAGAGGTGGAAAACCTCTTCATAAAAATTCAAGATGGAATAGATGCAGCTGATGCCATCTTTGGAAACTTTTCTAACCAATTTTTAGTCATAGATATTTTGTCTCAATCAATCAAAAGGTGAAAATGAAGCACTGATGATGTAGGTGTAATTTTTAAGTAGGTTAGAGCACACATAGATAATGGTGAAGGTCAATGTGTTAATCATGTATATAAAAGGCTAATAATAGAACATGAAATCACTATTTCATACCTTACATACTAAAGCCTGCAAACAAGGAGCAATCCTAGATGGAAGAGTGATAAAATATAAGGCACGTCTAGAGGCCTTCAAGAAGTAATCAGAGAAGATATATGTTCTTGTTCTTATCACTACCTCCATGGAAATAAATATCACTACCGAAGAGATCAAGCTTTCTATCAAGGTATTTGAAGACTTTAGCATTGAGCTTAAGGATAGTGCACTCAAATTTTGTATGTTAAAATTTTTGACAAACTATGTCTAAGGGTAGACTATAAATTTTATATGGGGTAATGTTGGGCCCCTATTTTGTTAAGTATTGGATCCACACCAAAAATATAGACACCTCAACATAAGGCAATCACTTGGGTGATGATTTATATTTTGGCTTCTTAGTGTCAGTTGTAGGAACCAACATAGATCTTTCTCCAGTTGGTAGGTGGTTAACTAGTGCCCAAATCTTTAGGGCATCTTCTAAGAGTGGAAACATGTCAAAATATTAGTGAAAAGGGTGCAAGGTGATGGATTTAATGGAATGATCAATAAAGGCTCCATCTCAACACCCAGTATGCACATTCCACCCTGGTAAAGAGATGTTCCTATGTGCTATAAATCAAGCTTGAACCAGTGAAGCAAAGATGGGAACTAAATGCAGTGAAGTTTTAAAAAATGGTTCTCCATAATATGGCCACCATTAGCATTAGGACTAGCTTAAAATCTATTAAATCTCTAATTATATATGCCCAAGCTCACCTATGAGCCTTTGGGCCATTAAGTAGCTTAAGATAGGCTTTACTTTGTTCTTGTTACCATGAACTATATACTCTATTTATTTGAGCTTTGATTAATGAAGAACAATGGTTGTAGTAAAACATGGTACTTATAGTTTGAATGTCTTTCTCTTTGATATTGAAATATGCAATGAATGTACTAGTTATAATGTGTTAATTTCAATATAGTAATGTTAAGAATGTTATTTTCAAGTTTCTAGTATATGTCATTAATGGCATCTCTATGGTAACTGATGATGTCAGTATATCTTGTAGGAATAGCTTAAGTGTAGAAAGGGTCATGCACCAATTGTTCCCTTGCTAGAAGCACTAGCCTAAGTATGAAAAATTGAACTGAAATAGCCCCTTGACCCTTTAAAAGTGCCTGAATGACACTATGTTTAGTGAAACATAGGCTTGTGCCCTTAAGACTATTGAATCACCTTGATATAAGCTTGCAATCAAATGTCTCCAGAACTAGTCCCCCAAATGGGATTGCACATATATACCATTAGGATTATCCAAGAAAATCTTGCATTGATGAATCTACCAAAAGTCTTTGAAATGACCAAATCCTACAATTAATACCTTTGTCATGGCACAACTATCCCAATGGAGGCCCCAATTCTTTCTCTATTACACTTTGGTGAGTGCATAAGGCTTATGCCTTATGTTAATTGATTCCAGTGTAGTTGAGTATTAAATGTTGAGTCCAAAAAATAAATATACCATGTTTGTGCCTAGTTGTAATAAGTCTAGAACTGACTTGGACAACCAAATGAGTGCCTGGCTTGATAAATTACCTCTTTTTTACAATAATATAATTAAGTTCATCTAATAAACTATAGTGATGCTTAGAATAAGAGTGAGCATGGGGATTAGGTTGATTAGGTGGGGTAATTTTTGGAAGTGTCTAAGGGTCCAATGATGGAGATGGATAATCACTAGTGGAAGGTTATGAAGATGCAGATTGAAAACTGTTAGGGTCTTTAAGTAATTGATCATCAGTTGATGGTTTCTTGGGTTTGGTAACAAGGCCTTTGTGAGTAGGTTTGTAATGATAATTGTATATAAACACATTCACATATTGATAATTAGTATAATATTGATCACAATCAGCATCAATAACACAAACATTGTCATTAGATTATTTTGAATTATTATCTGAGGAAGGCCTATGATATTTTGAAGTTAGAGGTTTGGAAAAGTTTCTCTTTTAAGAGGTTTTGAGATAATCAGGATGGCATTGTTTGATCATGGTGTCATGATCAAATGTGTATCCTAACATAAAATAAAATTAAAAAAAATTGATCCCATGAAATGTATCATGAGAATAACTAATGTTAGCATGGAACCAAATTTTTTATTATGATTATACCATGATGGGGGAACAATATTGTTATAAATGAAAGGTTTTGATGGAGATAAGAGTTTCTTCATTTCCGACACCGTCAAAGGTAGGTGGGTGGGATTTTGAGTATTTGATTTGATTGATCCCATTTTTATTGTAGTATATTTAGATTGAGAATTTATTCTAGTGATGCCATTGGTTAAATTATGAAAATATTCCTTTCTTGAATTATAAGATGGTTTGAACTACTTCATAAATAAATCTTTTCATTTACCTTGATTAATAGTCTCTTCTAAGGTTTGAGGAGAAAAATTCAAACTTTATATTGAATATAAGGTTTGAGGATAGTAATAAATAATTTAAATAGGTTTACATCACTAATGTTATGATTTGCTTTATGATTTGGTGATTTCCATCTTTTGATAAATGTATGAGAAGATTCAATAGGTAATTGTTTAACATTGAAGAAGTGACTAAGACAATTTTTAGGAAGATCATTTTGTTGAAATTATTTAATGAGAGAATTTGAAATATTTTCTAGTTTCAATATGTAATATTGGGGAATTTTATTATACCATTCTAAATCATCTCCCATAAGATTTTTTATAGTGCTAGCAAAAGCATTAGTTTGGACCCATTCCTTAAAGAGGTTTCCAAATGATTTAAGGAAGATAATAGGGTTTTTAATTCCATCTTACTTAATGATTGTGGATATACTTCCAATATTTATGGATATGATGAATGGAGCTAAAGTTTCATTTTTAAAGTGTTGAAGCATTATGTTATGCATGATAGGTTGAGGGATGATATTCCCATTATCGTCTCTAAGAGAAGGGGATAAAAACTTGATTATTTTGAATCATGATGATAAGGGTTTAACTTTCCATTTTTAATATATTATTTTATATTTAGGTCATTTGGGAATTATTATTTGTTTCCATAACATTCATTTATTGAACCATTTGAGAAATAATTTTAGTTGTATCTATAGGTGGATTAGGATTACTAGTGGTGGAGGGTGAAATGTTAGTGTTGGTAGGAGGAACATTTCTAATACTAGGGATAAGAATGTTAACTATAGGATGGTTCTCTATGGTAGGCCCCTATATGTTGGTATTAATTACGCTAATGGTAAACTAGGGAAGTTTTGAAATGGTACTGTTGAAGTGAGGATCATCTAGATATTCATTTTAAGTAATGTGGACCATGTTGCATTCCACTAATCCTTATGAGAGTTAAGATTAGTTGTGTCATGAAGGGTTATCATCTTGGGTGGATAAGGTGGGTAATAAAGAAGCACCCATGTAAAATTTGAATGGGTAAGACTATTAAGGAAGATCCTAATAGGTGATTTCATGATGATAATCAATGTAAGAAGAGAAATAATGTGTTGGAAGGTTGAAAGAGAAAAAAGTTGATAAAATAAACTAAGTTGGCCAAGAGCTATAGGATCTACCAAGTTGATCTAGTAGATTTCATAGGATTTAAATATAATACTAAGTTAGCCAGGATGTACAAAGTTGATCAAGTCAATCTAGTATAATTATATAAATCTAGAACTATATTTGGAGACTAGATTTGGTTAGCTAGGACCTACAAGGTTGACCATGTTGATCTAGTATAACTTTAAAAAGTAGTGGAAATTAGACTAGGTCATCTAAGACCTATAAGGTTGACCAAGTTGATCTAGTTGGGTAGACAAATAAAATAAAGGTTTTGAAAACATACTAAGTTAAATTGGTCAGCTTAGTTGTATATGTAAAAAAATAGATTTTTTGAAAAACTTACTAAGTTAAGATGGTCAATTTAGTTGTATAGGTAATAAAAGAAAGATATTTTGATAGCC
Organism: Torreya grandis; assembly: GCA_037957365.1. Classification (NCBI taxonomy): domain Eukaryota; kingdom Viridiplantae; phylum Streptophyta; class Pinopsida; order Cupressales; family Taxaceae; genus Torreya; species Torreya grandis. The sequence goes on along the minus strand of JARHVA010000023.1, from coordinate 3,173,447 downwards.
TACTAAGTCAATCTAGTTGACTTAGTTGTATAGGTAATAAACATACAAAGTTCCAAAATCCTACTAGGTTGAGCTATTCAACTTAGTTTTATAAGTAAGAAAAAAACATAGATGTTAATAACCTACTAAGTTGAGTTGGTTAACTTAGTTGTATAGGTAGGAAATAAACAAATAAGTTAACAATCTACTAAATTGAGATGATTAACTTAGTTGTATAGGAAGGAAATAGATAGAGATGTTAAAAAACCTGCTAAATCAAGTTGTTCTACCTAGTTGTACATTAAAAAATTAAATAAAGATGTTAAAAATGTACCAAGTCGAGTTGGTCAACATATTTGTATAAGCAGGAAAAATAGAGTGATGAAAGCCTACAAAATAGAGCTAGTTGACTTAGTTGTATAAATAGAAAACAAATATAGATTTAAAATCCTACTAAGTTAATTTGGTTGACTTAGTTATATAGGTAGGAAAAGATAGAAAAATTAGGTTGAGTTAGTCAACTTAGTTGAATCTAGAAAATTTTAAATAGTAGTTTTGATAGAATACAAAAGACTAGTTGAGCTTAGTTTGATGAGTCTATTCACACATAGTTAACTAGGTCAACACTAATTGATCTAGTTGAAACACACATCACAACATTGTATCAATACCAGTCAATACATTTTATGAAACAATAGAGAATAGCAAGTAGAAAACAACAAATATAAAATTTTAACTACTAATTTTAACTAATTATCTAAAAAAAGATCAAGAAGCTATACTAATAGGTTTTGATTGATTTTTAGTCTTCTAAATATAGTTTCTTGTTTATTGGATAGTGATGTTCTAATGTTTTAGAACACTAACTATGGAGGAAGTACTAATCCCATAGCCCACTAAACCCATTTTCAAGGGTAAGCTAGAAGTAACTTCTTGACACTAATCACTAAATATTGCACCATAAGGTT